>WKFP01013604.1:0-24002 GCA_011057875.1 Pterocles orientalis | reverse complement strand
CTGTGAGGGTGGTGAGACACTGGAACAGGTTGCCCAGGGAAGCTGTGGATGCCCCATCCCTGGAGGTGTTCAAGGCCAGGCTGGATGAGGCTTTGAGCAACCTGGGCTAGTGGGAGGTGTCCCTGTCTGTGGCAGGGGGTTGGAACTTGATGATCTTTAAGGTCCTTTCCAACCCAAACCATTCTATGATTCTATTAAGTTTTATTCTTAGCCAGTGCCACCCCTTTCCTAACGAAACCCTACGACGGAAGGCAGAAATCACACTTGCCCCAAACAATTCGCAGTCGCGCTTCAAGAGCCTCAGCCGAGTTCCCGCACGGAAAGCACACGTGTTCGCTGTCCCAGGGCTAGGGACCTTTCCCGCAGACCATGCTGCATTTCTGCTAACCCCTAGCTGACAGCAAAAGCGAGTGGTAACAATACTTTGACTTCAAGACTGAATATGAGGAAAGCAAGCCTTTCAAAATTGTTTTTACCCTGCTTGCCTTTCCCGTATTTCAACAGCTTGGAAAGCAGCCACTGCCCTGCCACCTCTCCCCTGTCAGCAAGCACTTGCCTGTCCAACAAGTGTTTGCGGGGTTCGTTCTCCAGTCTCAGCTCCAAGAACACACTAAACGTTTTCCAATTTTTATTGATAGACTATTAATCTTAGTATACACAAGCTGAGAAAATGCCAGAATCCATCTCCAAATGATTTTTCAGAACACTGAAAGCCAGGCAATAAATAATACTTAAATGAAGAATATTCCCTTTAACTGTTTTAACACTCTCCCAGTTTACATAATAATTTGACAACCCTTAACAAGAACAGAGCATCGCTGTTAGAGACAGCATTCCATTTTACCAAACAAAACATAGAAAAAAAATTTAGCTTAGCAAAACATTGCACAGTGATAAACTCAGGCTACCCTTATATGGTACACACATTTAAAACCCCAAAGGAAACATTTCCAGCAGCTACAGAGTATCAGAGAGAGGCTTACTCTGGAGCAATCACAAGCTGGCATATGCTTTCATTGCGAGTTATACTGAGTGCAAATTAAGTGATTAAAAAAGTGACTGAAATGATGATAGCATGTTTAACTACATAAAATATACATCCAGAGAAGAACTTAGCTACATAAAAAAGCCTCTTTTTTCCTAAGAAGAGATTAATATTCATGGAATGAAAAAGTCATAAAGATTCAGTCTCTAGGAGACAGAACTACAGTTCGCAGATCATCCAAACGCTGAACTTTATACACGCTATAGTCAAACCACATCGCTTTTGACTACTTTTTATTAAACGCCTCCAGTACACGCAGCAGGTGTAAGAACAGATTGATGATGTCCAAGTAGAGATTGATTGCAGCCAGTATGTACTCTTCAGGGGATAATTTGTGCATCAGCAAATGAGTATCATAAATAATAAATCCACAAAACAGAAGAGCTCCTGCAGCAGCAAACACCAACTCTATTGTCTCACTATAGAAAAAAAGCTGTAGGCAAATGAAAAATGAAAAATAAAAGTAAATCTCATTATCTTTTTAATATTAAAATCACTGCATAATGACACGCCACACTTAAAACAAGGATACAGTCTTTTCACCATTATGTACACACACATACAATATTACAATGACATTTTAGCGTTCTTATTTCATACAGTCACACAATTCCTTTATCTGAGTAAAAGTGTTTCCACTTAAGAGAGGAAGCTCTGGTCTCCATAATATTAACAGCAGAAAAATTAGCAAAACAAAATATAACTAAAACCCAAATCTCCTTTCCATTCTTGCAACCAAGTAGTGGATCTTGATTGACAAATTTTGTTAATTGACACAAGTACCACTTCTACATTAGCAAGAACAGCATCCAACAAAAAATATGAAACGGAAATGAATGGTTAAAAGATCACCAGCATGATCTACAACTGTAATGAATCTAATTAAGAATTTTCTTTCATTAAGCTATATTGGACTGTTCAAAACCTTTTTGTTATACTAGAAGTTAGTAAAAGATTTATGTTAAATAATATTTTTCAACTTTGAATACAACGTATCTTACCCTCAAGAAACTTGAGAAAATTAAGATCCACAAACAAGTGAAGAGACTGGAAGAAAAAAAAAAACAACCAAACTATGAGCAGCAATATATTTTATTTTAAATTTTACTTAAAATCTCTTCCCTTCTTATAAAACCACTTTACAATATATTTGGTAAATAAATGTCCGTAATCCTTAGATGCCAACTGTTCATTGGTATCAGCAGTAAAATTTGGTTTGGCAAAGCTGTCAAAAGTTATGTCTTAACTTTACTTTATAAAAATTTTTGAAGGAGCTGTTTTCTGTCTCAGTGAAAAATCCAGGTATTCTAGCGTAATACTATGGTTTTAAGAATCACAATCACAGAAAATAATTTTTTACCAAGAAAGCAGAACTGCATAAAATCTATAATTTAAGATAAATAATACCCTCACCATTCCCTTAAAGCGTGTTCTATTGACCTCTATTACTTATTACATCTGCAAAGCTTGCTTTAAAGAAGGAAAAACTATCTTAACAAAAACATTAAAAAATCACCAATATGACAACATACCCTGCTCCAAATTTGCTGAAGTCTCTCTTTGACTGCAAGGTATATGCAGTCAGCCCAAGAAATACAGCAGTAGTAAGAATAAAGGCTTGCAAGACGATGGACACATCATAGAAACTCACTATAAACAGAAAAAATAAATTGCCATTTAGAAAACACTACACTATGTATCTGCTAAGCTATCTTTTGAACTTCCACAGACAGAAAAAGAAATATCTTAACTGTGAACAAAAAATGTAAATTATGCCTGAACTTGTCTTTGCACTTCAAAATCATGATCATAGGACGCATAGACCCTTGCACTAGTTAAGTTTGACAGTTACCTTACAGCTGTAGCTTCTCAAATGGAAATAACAGATCTTCTCTACTCACAATAAAAAAAATAAGTATTTTAAGCATAGATATGTGAGAACTTAAGGAAAAAGGTATATTAATTTTTCATGACACTGAAAGCAAAGAAAAAAAAATCATTCCTCTGTAAAGGCTCATAAAGTTTTGATTGGGGGATAGGCGAAAGATAAGAGAAATTAGTGGAACCTTTTTCTTCCCTCCTTAATCTTTTTTCCCCAAACAACTCTTTTATTTGCAGGAGATCATAAGCCACAATGAAGAGGTTTCATCTGACGCTGCAAATTATAGTGCAGGGTGATGCTGTGACTTGCCTGCACACCACCCCATCACAACCCTGACAACAAAGCACACAACTCTCCAAACTCAAATTCCCTTGGAGGAAACTGAGAGGGAACATAACGATACTTCACTCGCAGATCAGCTCTGCTGAGAGCTGCCTTATAGGAAAGAACATTGCTAGCTGTAAGGAAAAAAAATAGATGGTACACCTCATTTCTCACTTCAGGTTTGTACAGTTTTAGTCCTGGATGAGAATCCAGTTTTCTCCCTTGATTCCCTGTTTTTCACTAAACTCCTGTCACTGTCATTAAAATTTTTGAACAGGGGATTTATTATCATTTTAGTCACATCCAGGAATCTCAGATGGCAATTAGTACAACATATTGGATTCTTCTTCCAATTTCTTTAGGGAATCAGACAATAGGATGGCTTCCATTTACCTGTAATGGCAACTGTCAGTGCTTCCAGTAGGGTCTACAAAAAGTAAAAACAAAGAATTACAAGGATAAAATAAAACAGAAAACACCTACACAGACACTCCACATGCAATGAGTCCCATTCTGCTACATAATCCCAGCATGTGTTACATTAGCTCTCTTATTAAATCTTTGTATATGAAAATGTTTTGTTTTCAACAAGAACAGGGCAATCATACTGTCTTACTGTGCTGGAAGTTGTTGTGTTATATAAAAAGAATACAATATAAACTGAAAATGGATGAGAGACAGCCCCTATAGAAAAATGTCATTTAAGTTTTCTACTCAAAGAACATAGGATTCTTATCACATTTCTTACAAACTACTCAAGACGCTATAAAACTAATACACTTTTGTTAGACAGCCAAGTGTCTGCATCAGCTTCCTTTTCCCATGTGTCCTCGTTTTGAAACAGCTAACTTAAAATCAAACATATTACTGATGTCTGGGCTGAAGGCTAATATGGGCCCTGAATTTTTCTAAAAGATAATTTCAAATTAAGTTTAATTGCAATGGAACATGAGAAAAGTCTCTATGTCATGAACCAAGAGGTCAGAAACAACACAACATTCAACTCATATTCTGTTTAAACCAACTTATCATGCACAGATTTGAATTATTCTATTCCTTCACAATGTAATATTTAAATTGTCATACCACAAACTCCCACACCACATTTGGCCAAACTGTTAAATCACTCCTTGTGTTACAGCTGCACTTGTTGAAAGTTTTTAAATATTTTACTCTCCTGCAAGAGTTCAAAAGTCAGGAAACATACTGTGTTAGCATTTAAACAGCCCATTTACTTACACAGCAAAGCTGTCTTCCCCTTGTATCACAAATACAATTTAGGCAACTCCTAAAGCATCAAAATCTAATTGTACTACTGTGACTTCTTTTCAGAAGACTGGTTTGCTACATAATCCAAAATACACAAGAGCAACAGTTAGCCCATATTTACAAATTTGTAACATCAGGCAGGAGACTGAAATTTGAGGACAGCTGATTGACATGCCTGTGTTGGAAACATGGTCAAAATTTAGCACCAAAAAGACAACAATTAAAGAAACAAACCACACATGGCTTGCGGCATTTAGGTCTGCGCAGGAGGTTCTCAATTAAATAAATAACAGAACTGCCTCCTTGTTTCCTACTGAGCAGTTTCACAGAAAAATCACTAACATTAGCAGAACCACGAGAGCAGATAGATAGACATATTTATACACAGACACAAAAAAAATAAAGCTTGCTCATCCTGATTCCAAGTCCTAACATGTTTCCTAAAAAGATGCTGGAAGAAATCTGATGTAGAGGCCATCCAGGAACAATCTGTGGACAGAATCTCCAAAAAATAACTGAGACCTTCATAAGTATACAGGGTATATTTCAAGGAATACAAGAGAAACAAATTACCCACCACTATTTTGCTTCAAGGAGTCCATCACAGTAAAAGATATTCTAGGGACTATTAAAATTGAATTTATATAAATACTTACAAATCCAAAAAGCAGGTATAAATTAACAGGATGTTGGTGTCTATAGAGGGTCAGTGCCACAATTATAGCCAAAGATCCCAACCCAGATATCAAAACCAAGGCAGGCCTGTAAAGTTCCATACAAAAAAGTCATCAAATTAAAATAAAATAGCTGTAAGACTGAAAAAAGTTATTATAAACCCAAGCTTTTAAGTGATCACCTAGATAAAGATACTACTCCATATATCCAAAGTAAATGTAAAGCAAGTTTTACAGTGAAACTGCTCTAAAACATAACACCACAGATGAACAGTTACAAATATTACAGTCACAAGTATAGACATTTTTTTCACATTGAAGCTAAAGATTGCCCAGGAATCCATCACCTGGAGATGAACCTGTATGGAGAAGAAAATCAATCTGTACTAAACTAACAGTATTAAAGTATACACAATGTTCTGCCTATTAAGAACTCCACATTCAGGGAACTGTTTTTAATAAGCACCTGAATGCAGCAAACATGGGCACTGAGTGCACCAAAGAAAATCAGCATTGACCAGTAAATATCGCTACAATTAAACCATTCAAGCAGCCCTCCAAGTAAAAACTGAACCAAAATCAAACACAAAATCACAATAATTCTAAATGAGCAGGACTATTTTAAGTTATCAGTTTTAAGCACAAAATTGTAATTTTACAACCTCTGTTGTATACGCTATAGCTTATACAGAAACTTTCATATAGTGTTTGATGCTCCTTTTTTATTTGGGAGTTTGAACTGAGAGTAAAACCCAAGTCTGGAAGTGCACTTGGGGGAAGCCAGAAACCGGACTCTCCTTTCCCCCGTTATTCTTTTCCCACAGTTTGGATTTTGAGACTTGGGTTTTTTCTCATGAAAATCTGAGAGGTAAAAAGAAGCAAGTCCACAGGAAAGCAGATGGGGGAAGGAGAGGAGTAAGACATGATTCAGCTTTTTGGAACAGGTAGTTATAAACAACAGCATTCCAAACAGATTCTAAAAATAGATACTTAGACCATGGAACAAGAAATGTCAATTGAGATGTTCTGCAACTGATGTATAGGTTTTCATAGCAAAAATATTAATATAAGCACTATTAATAAAGTATTGATTAAAATAAACTTTAATTATAATAATGAAAATAAATTTTAATAATAAAACATGGAGAAAAATGTGAGAGATGTTAATTCCTAATTAGGTTACAAAATTTCTATTACAGAATCAAAACACAGTGTATAAAAATGACTAGGAATACCGAAGTGTTCCAGAGCCACAAACCACATAAACTATACTTAACACACAATAAAACAGCTCCATTTCATTTTAGTATTTACCTTTCATGAACAAATGCCTGCACTCCAGTAGAGTACAGAAAAAGTGCTGATGTGACTGTGGTCAAAAGAACTTGAATGGAAAGAATGCTGTAGACTTTCCGTAGAAAAGCTAGAATAAGGAAAAAAAATGAAACTACTTTTGAGTTACAAAGTTCAACAGTAAATCAGGTACAAGTTTTCTATTTGATAAGGAACCATTAGAAGCTCTTTATTCAGTGAAAAAGCAAAGTGGTAACAAGCCATTTTTCCTTAAAAAATTGACACAGTATTCCAGCAAAATTACATTTATTCCTGGATCTTATTATTTAAACAACAACAAACGCAAAAAAAAACCATTTGCAAGGAATTTACTTCAGACATACACCTAATCTCACTAAGAAATTATTAACAGCATACCTTCTCTGTCACATTACTGGTATCTACTGGCCCTAAATGAAGAAAGATTGACTTGGAAGTTAAGCTAACAGGTTTCATATTTCTAGAATTATGAAGAGTGGTTCAGGACATCAGATATATCATACAAATAGTCTCTGTTCTGAATGGTGGGAGACCAAGTCCATTAGGCAAACCACTCTGAAAGGAAGAAGCAGCTTACAGGGTGGATCAATTCAATCTTTAAACCTAAACAAGTTTAAGAGCACACGCTACGAGAAGCCGAATTACCTGCCTGCAGCAGGTAAAGTTAAATATACTTGTAAGCCAGGAGGAACTGGGGCCTGCTTTGCTGTAATAAACTGAACCAACCTAGAAGTAGCCTAGCATATCCACCACCCCCCATTATTACATGCATCAGCGACTTTTCTAATGGCAATACCTCTTTCATATTTCCTATGGCACCCTTTATTTTCCAAACAAGATAAAACTGTATTTTTATCAGAAAGAGGTCTCCTGTTTATCAGAAACATCTAATTAAAAATCCACCCCACACAGCTGTTTTTATAGCAAGATGTATCCAATAACACTACTTCAGCAAGGATCACTGATTAGACACTGTTTGAGACCTGCCTGTTAACAGCAGAGCAATATTTCACAGCTGCTAATATGACCTTATGCTCCAGCAGAACAGACAGCACTCCAACACCTCAGAGACCAAATTCAAGTCTCCCAGTGTCCTGGTTAAACTACTGTAATTATGGACACCAATTTTAGCACTTATACATCTCATGTCTGAGCTTCAAAATACCCCACTGTGGGGAAAATCAAGCCTGAATCGATAGGGGTTTAATCGCTCTGATGAAAAGACCGACCCCCTACACCTGGAACGACACAACCCAGGCTCGGGCCGGCCGCTGACCTTCCTCTCCCTCTCCATGCGTAACCCGGCCTAAGCAACGCCCTAGCTCTCGACTCCGAGCCTTCACCCAGGTTACACTATCACGCAGAAGCTGAATTCAGCCGAACGCCCCATGCGATGGGGTGACCGGAGAGGAACCTGCTGGGAGCACCGGGGGGCGACACCCCCTTTGACCGCCCAGCAACGGCGGGGGGGGGGGCTGGCGGCCTTACTCATCCCCAGTCCCTACCCATGCGGATGTGGACGCTGGCCGAGGCCACGTTGCTGCCATAGTTGAAGTCATCTTCGATGGAGCTCCGCGGGTACAGGTCCTCCGCCGCCGCCATCGCTGCTGCCGCCACCTCCTCCCAGCAACGGCGACAACCGCCCCGCTTCCGGAACAGACAGTCGCACTCCGCACCGCCGAGCAGGGTTCTCCGTCGAGCGGCCGAGCTCATCGATCGTGGCTAACCCGCTTTCCCAGGGGGCGCTGTGCCGCGCCGGCGGCGAGGGCGGGGCTGAGGCTGTGCGCAGCACCGCTGGCGGAACTCTTGAGGCTTTGCTGTAGTTCTGTGTCCTGTCCTTCAATGGAAACTCATTTTAATTCAGTGGGACACAAAGATGCTCAACATTTCTCAGGTGCCACGTAGCACTTTGTACAGTCAGACTTTGCACCTGTGCAATTGTCCCCCAAAAGTTACCCAAGATGGCAGCGCGCATTTAGGAATCCACAAAAGCGAAGATTTCGGGATGTGGGATGGAGAGCACAATATGTTATTTTTTAACTTGTGAATATCATCTAAAGCATGCCAGGAAACTGAAATGATAGACGCTTTAGAAATGTATGTAATAGATTACACTAAAATAAAGTGCTTTTAAAAATTGGAAAATAGTGGCCTCTACTGTATTCAGATTCTCAAGGGAAAAGTAAATAAATTATATGATTCTGTGATGAAATAATTTTGAGCAAAGTTATTCTGCTGAGTCGACTTAAGTTGCAGATACAAAAGTTATGAACATGACCTTACGTTCTCGGAAGCATTTATGGTTTTCCTAATGTCATTTTTGCATTTTTAGTTGCTGCAGAGCAGGATCTTTCATCTTTAATCCTTAATTTGGAGATTTATGCATTGTTGCGTTGCTGAATAGTAACAAACATCCGGTGGTGCCTTCTCCTAAGACATGTAATGCAATTTTCTTTAAAATGCCTCTTATAGATGGCTTCACTTCTGTGTGAGGAACAGAAAATTTCAGAGGATTGCTGCAGAGTTGACTCCTGCAAATACTTTAAGCCTAGAGAAGACTGAAGGAGAGACACAACAGTAGTCCTCAAATACGTTGTAAATGGCTGATGCAGTTCTCCAGCTGCAGATAAAGTATCACGTAAGAGGTGGTGTAGCTTAAACTGCAGTAAAGGAAGGTGCAGTGTGAAAAGCTGTCAGGGTAAAGCTGTGGAATAGTTAGCCTGGGTTTTAGGCACAGATTGAGAGGTGAGAGATCGCAGGAAATAGGCATGTGCACCTTTGCGCTTCTGCACACCCACCTCACATGTGGAAGATGTTTGTCTGATGTAAGCCACGAAGAAGCAGTAACGGGCTTATCCAGAAAGGCAGGAGACAAAGCAGCAAATGATCCAATGACACTGCTGATGAGCATGATCTGCCAGGGTTGCTGCAGATGGGAATGGAAAAATTATTCACATCTGCAATACTGACAAAGCCTGCGATTTTCATGGCAAAAGAGAGCATCATTCTTGTCTTAAGATCTTTTTCTGTTACTTGCAGGAGCACACGGAATGCACTGTGCAGTGAGCAGTGCCTTGCAGTGACTGTACTGAACCAAGGTTTGATAACACCAAGCCTGGCTGAGTGCTTTCAATGTCTTTGCAGTTTTCCATTCCTCACTTGGGAAAGTATACCTTATAAAATGCTAAATATGCCTTATAAAAAGCAAAGTATGTTTTACATTGCTTTTTTTTCCCCTGTATTTGATGTTTTCATAAACATACCTCCATCGCACTATTTTTATTTGAAACCGCTGCAGTCCCACGGTGACTTGCTTAGGACTGGCTAGACACTTCCACTCTGCCACTCTGCATGCGTGCCTGCAGGGGTGAAAGAGCTTTCTGTTCTCCAAGTACTGTTTTGGACTCTGGTATGGGAAAAGGAAGCTTGTTCTGACTAGAGCCCTGCTTAAGGACCATGGACTCCTCTGTGTCTTTCCTCTGTGTTGTACATAATCGGTGGCTTTGCTGGAAAAAGTCCATCTGGCACTCAGAGGTACTTGGGAAAGGCACTTGAAGCATTGCCAGGATCCTACTTCTTTCCAGAGGTTTGTTTTTAAATAATTGTGCCAGCGCCCCTCTGTTTGCTGCAACTTTGAACAGTGTTCCCAGAGTGACCCCTCTCAGCATCACTTTGATATACATCTGTGTATCTTCACATCGTCACGGCCGCTGTTGAGGCAGGACTAAGTGATCTCCTCTTCCCAGATTGCAAAGTCTGTGACCTCTACATGGCTCCATACAAATTCATGAGACGTGACTGCTGTAATACTGTTGGGGTGCGGGGTATGCGGTTCCAGGAGTACATAGTCACACATGGGGCTCCGTGGCTGCCTGCCAGCCTTTAAACAGGTCAGTAACATCCAGGCAATTTGTGTTCAGAACAGCACAGTGCACACAGTTCAGATGCAAAGCGAGGTGGGAAAACAGAAGAGACAAGTTTGATTATATAGATACATCTGCATGGCCATTAACCGTTAATTTACCCCCAGGTGATCTTTGTTCTCTTAATTTCAAAATAGCTGGCTAGTTAAATTACATGGATTTTTTTATTGTGTGGCCCTGAGGAATCTTAATTTGAAGAAATGTGAGTTACTGTGAAATTATCCTCACACTCGAAATATGAAGTTCTCTGTGAGAAGTGGAGACAATCTCATAATTGCAAAGTTCTTCCAAATTGTATTTCAAAATGTACAGTACGTAGCTGCAAAACTGTCATGATATTCTTACAGGGCAGGAAAATAAATTGAGGGACAGATGTGCCATCTGTTGCTCTGAAATCCCTGATGGTGAATTTTCAAATCCACTGATCAAGGGAAGAGAGTTTATCTTCTTTAGTACTTAACAGTTTCGTGAGAAAGGCTCTGCCCTTTAGCAGGGAGGTCACCAAGCCAACATTTCCTTATTCCAGGATGAAAATCTTCTCTCAATGTTCCTTCAGTTTCCTAGAGCCCTCATCTTTGCCTAATGATATATATATATTCTTTTTCCTGTTAAATTCCATCTGCATTAGCTATTTTTTTCATTATACATCACCATATTGTAACTCAATTAGCTCCTTTTATTTTTTTTTTCCCTGTGCATTGTTGATAAGACACACCAGGTTAGTTTTGGGTCTTTGACTCACAGAAGGTCTCAGATGCAATAAGAAATGGGTTGCGGCTAGGCACTGAGCTGTCTGGTGGCACTAGTCCATCAGTGTGGGAAGTATGAGTTTACCTGCTGGGGGGCACGATGTGGAAGTTAACTGCCTGCACTGCCTGGACCTTTATTTTAAGGATTGTGAACAGCTCTTGAACAGACACGTTGGTTTGACTGATGTGATTTGGTGAGACATTTGGCATGGGGTCAGGGTGGGTATGTTTCCTTTTGAAAACAGGACTGCAGGATCAACGTATCTTGGCAGTTAATGAGGAGTGCTGGTAGTTAATAAATTAATCTTAGCATTAAAAGTCTTCTCCCAAGGTGTTTGTCCATTTATGCAAGTCTCATATCTTTCAAGGGTGCAATCTGATTTTGAGAAGCTGAGATATTTTATATTTTAAGGTCAGGATCAAGCTGAAAGCTGTCTTTGCTTATAATCCCACCTTTGTTATTTCACTAACTGCTAGAGCTGAAAAAAGAGCATTACCATTTTATTCCATGTGTAAGACTGAATCCTGGGGAAATATAGAGTGTTACACTGGCAGCCCAGTTATAAGTGATTTTTCCTTTTTTATGTAAGAAGTTTTTGGTTTTTGTTTTGTTTTGGGTTTGTTTGGTTTTTTTTTTGGGTAGAGGTAACTAAACCAATTTGGTAGCTGCGCTGCCTTGTGAAATAGAAGAAGTGTTCTTGAATTTGTTTCTCTGAATGAAACATCAAAACATACCACAGTTTGAGTTTGATATTATTTTGTTCAATTTCAATTTAGCAGTAAGAGCTGCTTGAATTTTGGGAGTGCCAGATGGAGTCTATTTATAAAATACTTTCTGTGCAAATTCCAATGTGCTTTAATTGTCTTGACTGGACAGCCTGTACCACCTGTAATGGCTAGTCATTCTGTCATCTAAAACCTGGGTATACTCATGTAAATTAGTTTATCTAAACTTTTGAGCTTATTTTGTCATGAACACTTTTAATTCTGAACCTTTCTTTTCCTTGCATTTTGAAAAGTTGAGGTCAAGTATGCTTATATCTGTTTGAGTGTCTAGTGCAATAAGACCCTGATAAGACCTTCCACATATAACAGCAGCAATTGTGTGCTGTTAAAGGAAAAAAAATAATCTTGCATTTAAAATAGCAATGGCTTTGTAGCTATTGGTCGAGTCTACTCTGCAGAGACTGAAGAGCAAGATTCAGCTCCAGGTGAAGACAGCTGCATTTAGGTATCTATAAATAGGCATCTGTGCTAAGTGCCTAACCAACCATTACTGCTAATGGAAATAGGGGTGGCATTCAGATGCTTAAACCTGAGTGTCCTGTACCATTCTATGACCCTCAGGGTATCAACCTCAATTGGATTTGCTTCTCCAGAAAGGCACTGGGTAAATCCTCTGTTACATCTGCAAAGCCATGCAGATGCATTGGATACCCTGGAGCATCCTAAAAGACCCTGGATGCCAATGCTTAAGCAATGGCACCCTGAATACATAGAAAATTACACCAATATAGTTAAACATACACATTGCATGGAAAACAAGCTTGGAAGAGACTGACTATAGATATAAATAATTAACAATTGTTCTTTTTTTCTTATTGGTGTTGACTGCCATCAAGCAGTTGGCCCTTGCCACAGGTGGAGGGGCACTGGATGGACCGTGTTGACTGTGAGGCAGTCTGATCTACAGAGGACCGCTTCAGTTCACTGCACCTTCTCCAGCGCACAGCTGGGGCGGGAACACCGCAGCTGGGATGGGGGCACAGCAAGGGCAGAAAAGGAGAAGGAGAAGCCAGAAAAAAACCATGAAGGCCATGATTATTTCTGTGAAAGAGCAGGCCTGTTGCTGCAGGTGCACCCGTAAAAACAAGTCAGCAAACCTCCCTTGATGGTGCAGTGCCTGTCTCTGCTAGGACAGCTTTATCAGCGCACAAGTACCCACAGAGAGTAGGGCCCCTGCTATTCTGGCTGTGTTTGGAGAGCCAGGAGCTGGGGAGGGCACCGCTTGCCCTCAGGCACTGCCTGCACTGGGATTTTCTCTGGGGTAGCTGTGTAAGGCACAGGGCATCCCTGCAGTTACCTTGTCTCCTCACTCTGCCGTCACACGCAGGCTGACCCCAATGTGCAGAGGCTACTTACAACTCCTGCAATGTCCTGAACAGGGTCCTGGGAAAGAAACCTGAGATGTTGAGGGTCTTGCAGCATCTTTAGGCAAAAATGCAAAGGGCACCAGGGGGCTTTAGGCTATGAGGTGCTGTTACCCATCCAGCATCCCGTAGTTTTCCCACCCTTTTTTTCCACAGCTATGTGGCTTTCAAGACCCTTAGTGGAGCTTCACAGCATTGAAAAATATGGAGGGAAGGACAAAAGTGGTGTGAGAAGTTTGTGGTGATGCTGATGGAACAAGACTGTTGGCATGCTCATGCCGGCTCTTTGGGAAGTGGGTCAGTGGCAAACCCTTTGCTTATTCACAAGGTTAATTATTTAGTTGTGTGAAGCAAACCAGCATTAAGTTTCAGGATACATGTGCCAGATATATAGTTACTGCTCATTTTGCATGAGGCAGAAACAAAGCTCGTGGCTCCAAACATAGCAAAGCACTTCCACATCACTTCAAGGTGCCTTTCTGGAACAGCACTCAGAAAAGAAAAGTACAGGAAAGAACAGTACAGATCCCTAAATGCCACACTTGGTCCAGCGAAAGAGAAGAGAGTTGAAGAGAGGTCTCTCACCTGAGTGTTTCCTAGTGTTAAATAGTATTTAAATACCATTTTTAAAAACACTGTCTTGTGTAATCTTGACATTCTCAGATACTAGCAGGAAGAACAGTGGTTTATTAGTCAGCCAGAAGTTTGTATAAGCACTATTTAATTTTTAGCTAGATATACCTTTTAAAACTTGCTTTTGAATGATGTGCCTGAGAAATACTATTCATTTGTGTGTGGTACCTTCGTAGAGATTGTGGGCTGGACAGTCATCTTTGCTGAATCCAGCATTTTTTTTCAGCACTCTTGTCTGCATCATCCCCATTTGTCCTGTTGAAGATGTTGTTTGGACAAACCCTGCCTCCCCCGAAAACTGCTCATTTTTTTTGGAAGTGGAACTAGGGTGAGATTTTTTCCAGTGCTTTTAGGATTGAAATGTATTAACACCAAGTGTTAACGCTGTGACTTAAAAAGCAGAGGCATCACTTCTCCTGCAGCAACAAAGCAGCTCAGTAGCCCCTCTTCATTTAAAAATAATAAATTATGTATTTCGCACCATGTCCAAGTCTACAGGCTTTGCCTACAAGGACTTCTATTGTGGCATTACCTCTACGAAACATCTATTGTCCAGTTCAGTAAAAATCCGTGGTGATGCCTTCTACAAAAGGTTGTCTTTACTAAGAGGTGAGCAGGCTAGAGAGTGGATTTACACTCAACATCTGTAATCTGTAATCTCTGTGGTGTCTGTCAGCCATCTACCTCTTGGGATCAAAATGTCCACAGTGTGATTAATAACAGCCAACTTTAGGCTATCTGGTGGTTGAGTGGGCTGTAGCATGTAGGTCCTGTCTTGGTCTTGCAAAAAGGTCCCCTGCTGAAACACCAGCTGTGCTTGAGCTCTCTCCCTCCTAAAAGCCAGGCATCTGAGCTAGGTAAACAAGGGGAAGGGGAAAGTCCATGTTGAGACATACCCAATATGTCTTTTGCTTTTCAGGAAAGGACAACCATATCAAAATGATAGGTCAAGTACGCTGATTTAGTTTAAATTAAGATATCTTTGACAGCGGTATTTGGTTTTAAGCCAGTTTCAGAAATGGTTGATGCTGAGCACACAGAAAAGCAGCCAGAATGATATAGTAGTGGTAGTTATGCTAAGAAATTAGGTGATCTAGGTAAATTTCTACTGTAAATCCCTAAACTTGGCCTACTGTCATCTGTGTGAGATCTTACTGACCATTCAGTAAGCATGCATCATTTGGAGCAGATCTGCATTGTATTACATCCTAATCCAGTTATCCAATACTGCTTTTGGTTTTCAGAGATCCTTGTCTGAGAAAAATAGATTTTAAAATTATTTAAAAGATGATTGTCCCTGTATCTTAATGAAGCAGCCATTAAAGTGATCGATTCATTAAATCTAATACTTGGTGTAAGACATCTAATGTAATTGGAAATCCAATATCTCTGCTAAAATATTAAACACTTTCATTAATACCTGCCAACAAAATCATAGTAATTGCAAGTGAACCCTTTTAATGCTGCTTTTTTTTTTTTTTTTTTTTTTTTTTTTCCAGGACAAAATAAATCATTGTCCACCACTGTTGTGCAGTTACTTTAAAGCGCTATGTCTGTAGTAAGCAGCCATGTTTCAGATGCTACCCACTTTAACTGAAAATCACTGCTGGGGCAGGATTCTTCTTCATTATCTCTGTAACAAGGAGAGAGTGATCTGTCCCCTGGCTTCCAAAGCATCACTTCCAAGGTATTCTCTAGGAACTGGATCTTAGTCTGAAAACTCCTGTGCTCTAGTGTATAGCAGGACAGAAAAGTCTGGTTTTACATGGCTGTGATGCAAGTCATTTGAGGCAAAAAGTCCAAAAACCCAAACAAACCCAAAAGCAAACAAAGCCAAATATTAGCATAAGCTCCTCTGACAAATTAAGACAAAACAAAGCAAAAAACCCAAAATACCCACCAGCTTTTGTAAAAAAATTAAATATCTTCCCAAAAAGTCAGACTCTACCATGCCTCCGGGTTTGTTCCTTAAATATCAGCAGACTCTCTACAAACAAATTACACAGTGTGGTCTTCCAACTCCCAGTGCTGCAGGGCAGACTCTGAATTTCCCAGGTCAGCAGAGAGTTTCTCTGCGGAAAGCTTCCTTGCCCAGAGTGTGCCCTCCCTGCCTTAGAGCAGGGGGATTGCACCTCTGTGGGCAGGTCTGGGGCTGCCTTACAAACCGCTGGGTTTCTGAAGTGCTTTGCAATACAAATGGCTACACAGATTATTCTGAAGATCTGTGTACTTTTTTGAGGGTGTGGAACAGGGCTGTGTTTGAGATTGCTTGAGCCAGAAGTTCATCCCAGGAAGGTGAGATATACAGTCCCACTTAAAAAACCCCTTTGATCACCAACATGAAGCAATAATTTTAGTAGAGTTTGCGTAGACTTAGGACTGAGTTATGACTTTGCTCTCTCCTAAACCAGTTCCCTTGTTTGATTTTTATACAGTGATTTGTTTACAACTGCATGTTAGCCTAGGTTAGAAGGAAAGACAATGGAAAGTGCAGCAGCTCATCCTAAAAAACTTCAGAAGTGGACATTTCCATAGATAAATCTTCACAGAAAACCATATTTGGCTATAACTCCGTACTGAATAACTTGATGTGTAGATCATAATCTGTATGAGCTGATCTGGGGGGGGGCTGCTGTTTGTGCTCACAGGAGGAAGGTGATGGGCACACAGGTGTTGGTAGCAGGGAGAGGGTATTGCCTTTTGGGGTGGCAGTCTGTGTTCCAGCAGCTTAAACTAGTTACAGAGTCACAGTTACAGTTAATGCTTGGCCCAATTATTTCCTTTGTAGATACCACATTCAAATGTTATTCAGAGAAAAAAAAAATGTCTTTTAATAGTGTTTAGGATTTTTGCTCAGAGTTGGAAATGCACATGCAATCTCAAAATACTTTGAAAATTACCGTGTCCACATCTGTGTCCTGTGTCAAGTGCATGACAGAAGTTAGGCATTATCTGGATGGTGAATTCTTCCCTAAACTTTCTGCAAAATTGTGTTGCTTTTCTCTTCACTTTCCTGTGAAATTTGCGTGTGGCTGCCAGGTTGCACTGCTGTGGTTACACTTGGGAGGCACTTAGGAGGCAGTTGAAGGTGTCAGTCCTGTCAGAGGTTATTCTGGGGGAAGGAATCCCAAGCAGAGCTCCTCCTTCATCTAAAATATACATCTGGAACATTTTCAAATGGATATGATTTTACTGAAGAGCTAAGGGGAACAAAAGTTTCTGATCTCATGATGTTTTTGTCTTTGTAATACAAAAAGAACAGAGTAAATTTTGCATTGCTGGAAAATGTCGCCTAAACATTCTTTGCATCCTATGTTCCAGGAAGTAGGGAGCATCACTCATCTAATTTAGTTTGTGTTAATGGCATTTTAGGGCAATATTAGGGAATATTGTTGTGTCTAGTAGTCTCTCTAGAAATAGTCTACCTGCATAAACCACCCCAAATATTTTGTAGCTTTTTTCAGAGGCATGTGTAGGAGCAGAGCTTCCGGCATGTATGTGTTCTGTTTGGGGGACCAGTTGTAGCAGTGGTTATGATGAGCTGGCTGCATGTAGACAAGAGCTTTCCAGAGGCCAATTTGCAAGAGTAGGCAGTTTTTTAACTAATGTTTTTAATTGTCTGTGCTGTGCTGAATTTTTTAGAGGAATGAATACACTAAGATAAGCTATAAAATACTAATGATGCACTGATAAAAATATGTAGAACTCAGTTGTTTCTTTTGCTTTTCCTTTTAGGAAACAATTAGTGTAGCATGCATCCCTGAACCTCACCATTAAGGTAAATAATATGCTTTGACTGAACCGTTTCTAGCAGCACCAATGTGGGAAAAGATGCTTTTCATCAGCCCCACATATAATTCTCATTGAAATTCTTTCTGTAAATAGGTTGATGCTGGGAATATAGTTTGAGAAGGTCACATGCTTTCCTGAAAATTATGCTTCCCATGATGGCAATAAATTACAAAACTCATGTTAAGTGCCTTCTAGTTCTCAGAACACAAATGTAGATTTTTCCTTCAGAGGCTTACTGTCATTCTGCATCTGTGAAGTCTGTTACTTCTACACAGAACAGAAAAAAAAATAAAACTGCTGCATTTTTGTAATTTTGTAGATGTTTTAATTCATCAGCAATCTAGCAATATGTAGATACCATTTATGGTATCATTGATGGTATTTCTAAATACAGACTAACTTTAGAACAGTTTTATTTTGGCTGTGAAACTGTAGCTTCATCTCTTAGGTTACATCAGCCTAAGAAGTAGATGTGTACCACTTCATCCCATCCCACTGATACCACTATCCTGAGGTAACAAAGGATAAAGCTTCTACTTTAATTAGCAAAAATTAATCCTGGCACTGTGTTTTTCTGTGACAGAAGTGTCCTTTGTGTGAAAAGCTCTTGATTAGCAAAATCCCAATAAAGTGAGTTTATGTATCAAAATATGTATTTAAAAATATTTCAAATTAATATTTTTAAAATTCAAATTTCAAATTAATATTTTTTAAATTGCATAAATTTTAAATAGATTAAAAAAAGAAAATATTTTGCTTTCCTGGTAAGTCCATTACTAACTCAGCAGCATTGCTCTTGTGACACATGTAAATAAATAGGCTAATGTAAGTCTTTGTGAAGTATCATGGATCCACACACAAAGACAGGACAGAAAATAATCCACTGTGACTCTGGCAACATAAAAAAAATGAACAGCAATAATGCTGTTTTGTTTATATTGCTTTATTACTTAGCATTTATTTCTTTCTGACAATGCATTACCACTTCGTTTTTATTATTTACATTTGATGTAAACCTTGTTTTGGTCTTTGGAGAGACTGAAGAAGTAGAGAGATTGAAGAGCTCCAAAATGCGAAGAATGCAGAAGAGGCTTAAAGTTTCCTCTATGTCTCCAGCTGTGTTCCTGCCTTCAGCACAGGTGTAGGAGGTAAGTCCCCAGCACCTGCCAGCAGTGCGGGTTCTCAATCATGGCATTGCTGCTCTGAACTTCAGTATCTGGAGAGAGGGAAAATCCCCTGCAAGAGAGTCCCCGTTTTCTCTCTGCCTTGTAGTCCCAGAGACCAGCTTCAGCATCCTTGTACCACTTTCTTTTCAAGGATTAGTTTTAATTCAATCACACAGCAGTGAAAAGAGTGTAATAGTGGTGTCAAAAAGGGGAAAAGAATCATGAAGCTGATATCATTCTATAAATGATTGACAAATAATGCTCAGCTTTCTATGAAAAACCTTGCACCTGCATATCAACTTCAAACCGCTAGAGATACAACAGAGGGGAAAAGTTCTTTGAAGCCTACAAAGCAGATATCAGAACCAAAAATATGCTATTAAACTTTTGAAGCAGGTGTAGGGTAGAAATAATGCTGCTGTATGAAAACAAGATTGCTGCCTTAATACGATCTTGCTCAGTATTTCCTTATCTTTTCAGCTGAAACACTCAACTTTCTTAGGCAATGTATGTTGCACATGAATAAGCGAGGGCTTCCAAAGAGTGGATTGGTGCTGAAGATATTGATGAGATATTCTATTATTTCTGGAAGTGGTTTTGATCTACGCTAACTTTAAGACTATTGCCTGTGCAACTTCAAAAATTTCACATGGAAATGTTGGACTGGCTCTAACAAGGTGTTACGGCAAAGTAGTCCAAAGCATGTGAAAAAATGCAAATATAACTAACAGAAATGACTTTAAAATAAGACTGCATTTTCTTTTAATATTGACAGTTGCATGTTTTCATAACGTGTACTCCTTCCTGATGTCCAAAACTCTCATTTTTTTGCACAATTCCATTGAGGAATTTAATGTTTTTTCTGGTTTTCTTTATTTGCCAGTGCTTAAGAGTACAGAGCCCAGAGACTGACCCTGCTTGTAATCCAAAGTATATTCAGGAGCAGCTTGAACATCTTGGGAACAGTACATGTTTCAGCCCTCCTGTTTCAAACTTCCTTTTCAAACTACTGTTTCAAACATGTTGAGGTTTGATTTCAGTATGCTTTAAATAATAATAGGTTTCCTGCAGGTCTGTCTGAAAAGAAACATCATGAGACATGGAACATTAAACAATACAGGTTTTCCAAAATTTGTGGTGTCTATCTTTATCGATCAATACAAATCAATAAGGGGACTTTGAACCTACTCTGTACTGATGGGGGCTGAGAGAACTGAGTGGGAATCAGTAGAGAAGTGCCCTCTTACTGCACCACATGTATGTGCAGTCTTTGGGTGAAGGTAGCGGCCATCCCTTTGAGCTAGCAGGCCAGGCAGGTGGTGCTGTATGTAATCTGAGTCTTTCAAGTGTTAATTTTATCTATGTTTATTTTGGTGTGCATTTTTAAAGGCTGTTGGGTGGTTTTAATAGGAGCAAAATTTTAACTGAATGACTTGAAATTCCACTGCCTGGGATAAATGTTTAGAATAGAACAAAAGAAGAAGGGGAAATTAACTTGCCTTTTGCTGTCAAGAATATTACAAATAACTTGTTGGCTACTGGTATTGAGGCATCAGAAGTGACAGCAAATATCTGCATATGGTTTTATTTAATTTATGTACATATGGAAATACTGTAATAATTTTCTTGGGTTTTGTTATGCGGTGTTGTCTTGCAATTTTACAGCAGTGACTGAGAATCCAAGCTCCCTGCTGTGGATGCTGAAGAGGCACAGGCTTTTTGCATGCTTTTTTTGGGGGGGGCTTGCTATCAGTCCAATTTCTGTTAAAGATTGTTTAATTAAAATATAACTGCAGAAGAAATCGTACTAATTAGCATGTATGTGCTCCCACGAAGTGTAGTTTATTCCCATTCATTATGGACAAGAGTGTGAAATGGATCTCTTACAGCCATCCTGGAAACAATCCCAATGCAAGAGTTGTCCTGGGACCTTGTGCCTGTCCACAAGCATAGGAGAAGGAAAAGCCTTTGGTATCTTCCCTGGCATACGTTTATTCTTACCTTTTATTCTGGCAAACTTGACACTTCTTGCACAGTCCACTGTGGCCCAAGTATTGGATGTAAGTGAGGCAAATGACTTTGCATTTTCCCTTTATGATAGAGGAGTTGCATCCCACATTAACAATTCTTAAGAACATCTGTACACTGTAACTCACATACTGATTATATATGTTTCCTGGCTGATATATAGGCAAAACATATGAAGAAACAGCGGAAACTCTCTCATTCAGAAATTGAAGCTTTGCAGTTGTGAGTTGATTTTATGTTTTAGCTTTTCCTTTTCACATTAACTTCTTGCCAAGCTGCATGTAAACCTCCTTTGTCTAGAAAATGCAACCTTTTCAAGAGTAAAATATTCCAGGAGTTAGCTGAAACCGGTCTTAACAGTGCTATTCTTCTGGCTTCGTGCCTATGGAAGTGGTTAATGGTTGGAATTTATGTCACAGCACACATAATAATTTGTTAGAAGAAACTGGATTCAGTCACAGCACAAGCATTTTTCTCTTCCTGTCATTATGTTTTGTGAGGACTTACTTATTTCCTGCAATCTCAGCCCATGTGAAGAAGAGAATGATAAAATTTCTGCATAATTTTTCTGAGAATACATTTATACTCCAAATGACCTTTGGAGTAAATTTGAACTATTAGATTTTCCCACATATTTATAGCTCTGGCCGTGCATCTTTGCCAGCAAATCTTACAGGTTTTAGCCACAAAACATTTCTTTATGGTAAAAAAACCCAAACAATTTGCACTTGGAACACTACTGAAAAAGTTCAAAGCCATTACATTTGAATCTAAGCTTTCATTTATAGTCTTATTTTTTCTGTATTGTCATCAGCCAATGTTACATTCAAATTCATAGCACATTTACCTAAGATGACTCTTTACTTCATTTAATGCCTTTCTGTGCTGATAACTATTGTCTGTGAAAGTGATTTTCCCGAGAGCATGCTGGCATATATAAAATACTGGTCCTTTTCTTTCTACTGAGCAATCGAGGATTCAAAAGCTACCCAGATTTCTTCATCCAAGGTTACTTAAACTAGATGAATATTTCTGAGAGGATGGGCTATTCTGCTTTATATTAAGGAAAAAAAAAGAATGTGGTAATCTTAATTTTCAAATAAATGCTGACAATTCCATTTTGCGTCAGACTTTATAAAAATATTTGCTTATAGTCATAAGGTATCCTATTGTTGACTACATTGAAATATATTCCCAAGGATAAAATGTTCACTGGAGAGTACTTTTGGTCTGAGAATTTGATCTGGATTTGTGTGTGGGATTTTCTGCTTCCATCTGTGGCTACATGGTGCTCTGTCCACCTTGCCACACCGTAGGACACCAGGGCTGTTACGTTACTTACACCCTGGACAATATCCGTGTAAGCTGGTTCTTGGTAGGTATCACCAAATGATGCTCCTGAAGAAACCTGGAACGTGGAGAAATGAGGAACACTCATGTGCGATTGAGCAGAGGCTGCTGTGGAGCAATACCTGGGTGTGAGGAGTCCAGGCGCAGACGGTGCTGGGCAATGCAGCTGGTGTGAAGCGCGGAAGAAGTGCTGCTCTCCAGAGATTTACATTAACTCATGGTTTCCTTGAACACTGACCATGAAAGTCTGTTAAGACCCCAAATCACCTGTGCCAAAGTCTGTTAAGACCCCAAATCACCTGTGCCAAAGTCTGTTAAGACCCCAAATCACCTGTGCCGTTAAGAACTGTTTCTTTAAATTTTGAGACCTTTAAATCTGGTCTCAAAATATCCATTTAGGTGCTTTGCTGAACTGGGGATTAAGTGTGACACCTGTGTTGTTAACAGGCTGGGTTTATGCACCCCAGGCATTGAAGAGGGTCAAATGGGAGATCATTTATCCTAATTACTGTGATGTAAGAGGAGCAGCAGGGGGTAGACAGGCAAAAAATTCTCTAATCCTGCCATGTGCAGAGCAAAAGCATTTTCAGCACCCTCTCAAGACGTGTGATGGCACATAATCTCCCATGTCTCTATCAGTCCTTTTATAACTGCACTGGAAATGGATTTGTCCTGTCAACATTAATTGAGGAACCCCTGTTGCCAGTAATCGAAACCTGCAATAGCAATAGATTTTTCCTAAGATTAAATGGACTTTGGAAGCCTTCAGTACAACTCAATGTAAAACATTTCCTGTTCCTGCTGGTGTTCATACCAACAGAATCTCTTCAATGTCTGTTTTAAGCATTTAATTTTTTGTAAAGGTAAGAAAGGAAGGCATTGAGAATCTTGGTATTACAAATACATTTGGACTTCTTCATCAGTAGTGTCATTATTTTGTACTGTACAAAAGAGTAGTATGAACTTGAGCCCCTCTGAATATGTTGCAAAGCTATTTCCTAATGTTTATGATGAAACTCAACGGTGTGGCATTTAATTAAGAAAAACAAATTAGACCATTCAAGTGGAGGGAATGTAGAGTAAGACGTATATCAACGCCCTTCATTGAATATCCAGTCTATATTCAAAACAAGAAGGGTAGCCATTATCATATGGTGGGTTTTTTTAAGATTGTCATCTACTACTGTGCTTTTTGAAGTGGGATTTTTGTATTATATGGAGTACTTACTTAGTGCCTCTGCTCTTATAGTGATGGTCTCTCTCTATCCTAGCAAGCGCATCTAAATATATTGAGGAGGGCCACTAAGATGATCAGAGGGCTGGAGCACCTCTCCTATGAGGAAAGGTTGAGGGAACTGGGCTTGTTTAGCTTGGAGAAGAGAAGGCTCCGGGGAGACCTCATTGCGGCCTTCCAGTACTTGAAGGGAGCGTATAAACAGGAAGGGGAGCGACTGTTTACGAGGTTGGATAGTGATAGGACAAGGGGGAATGGTTTTAAATTAAGACAGGGGAGGTTTAGGTTAGAGATTAGGAGAAAGTTTTTCACCCAAAGGGTGGTGGCACACTGGAGCAGGTTGCCCAGGGAGGTCGTGGATGCCCCATCCCTGGAGGCGTTCAAGGCCAGGCTGGATGTGGCTCTGAGCAGCCTGGTCTAGTGGTTGGCGGCCCTGCATATGGCGGGGGGG
>WKFP01013603.1:98031-101426 GCA_011057875.1 Pterocles orientalis | reverse complement strand
AGCTCGGCTTTGGGGAGGGGGGGGCTGTGCTGTCCTGGCCCCCCGCCCTCCCCACCGCAGGGGTTGCGATGTCCCATGGGGATTGTTCCCGAGGAATCCACCCAGTGGCCACACCAGCGGCGGGGCTGCGGCCAGACTGGGGTGGGGGGGGGGTCCCAGGCTCTGCCCCCACCCAGGGGCTGGGACATCGGGGTGGGAACCTGGGCGTGGGGCTGCTGCGTGTGCCCCCCACCCCGCATCACCCTCCCTGTCCCACAGCTACCGGCGCTTCTGCCGCCTGGACGAGGTCTCGGGCCAGTGGTGGCCACCCTCGGCCAGCTCGCTGGACAACCCGGCCTTCAGCGCCTCGGAGGAGCTGCTGCACCTGCACGTCCTCGACGGCGGCTGCCGGGAGCACGCGGGCATCACCCGGGGCTCCAAGCATCGCCCCCGGCCGCCCGCCCGCCGCGGCTCCCGGCCCAGGTACGGGGTGGGGGTCTGAGCCTGACCCCCGAGGGCTCCGACACCTTGGCTGGGCACGGAGAAATAGGGGACATCCCCCCCCTCCCCATGGAAGGAGCTTTGTGTGATGGGGACGCGTTGAGCAGCAGATGGGTGGGGGGGTGAGTGAGGCTCATCCTCGGCTCCCTGGGGTGTCCATGGCACGAGGGCGCTGGGTGGAAGCTGCGGCTTCACCCGCACGGCCCAGCGCTGCCTGGGGCTGGGCGATGCCACCACCTGTCCCTGCTGCGGGGACCTGGGAGCGTTGGCAGAGTCCCCCCAGGGAGCACATCGCCCGCGGGCAGGGTCCCCTCCGGAGGGTCCCCCGCTGGTCACCAGCAGCTGCATTGCCACCCCTCCTCCCCCTCTGCTCATTTCTAACGAGTTTTCTCCCCAGTTTCCAGTACGACTGGGACACAAGTTCCAGCAGCATGAACGACCCCATGGTGGACTCGGGCAAAGCCAGCGACATCTCGGTGTCCAGCTGGCCCCTGGAGCCGCTCCCCTGGGCGCCCTTCCCGCTCCTCCACCAGCTCTCCAGGCAGCGGCCGGTGAGGTTCGGTTTTTATGGGGGGGGCTGTGCCCTGTCCCCCTCCATCCCGGGCAGGGTGACACCCGGGGGACCCCCGAGGGACTCGGCTCCTCCCCGGTTCCCGGGCGGAGGCAGTGGCTCCCCCGGCTCCAGGACAGCCCCGTTCCCTCCCCAGCCCCCTGCCCGGCGGCCGCGCTCGTTCTGCGAGGGGATGGAGCTGGGGACGCTGGAGCGGAGCTGGACGGCCTGAGGAGCGCGGACCCACACACAGGCGACAGGGTTCAGCTTTTAAAACCAACCACGTTTTATTTCCACGTAACAAGCTCAGTGAAGGACAATACAATCAAGGCGGGGGCGGCGGCAGCTCCACGCGGGCAGGGTCCTGCTGGGTCCTCTGCCACCTTCGGCACCGTCTGGGACCAGACGCAGGGGACAGCCTGGGGACAGCGTAAGCCGTTACAGGTCTCGGAACACACGATGCTGGCGTCCAACAGAGTTACTTACACCCGGCCCTTTGAAAACAAATCCTAACGGGTCTGTGCAGTCCCGTCCCCTGCGCTCGCGCCAGCGCCCAGCTGCGAAATGAACACCAAGCGTTGCTGCGTTGTTCACCACGATTAATGTAAATGAGGTATCAATTTAAACACCAGTACGTTTTAAGCATTAAAGTTTATTTTCCAAAATGCTCTCCGTGTTCGCAAGTGTCCTCTTGAGCATCTAGCCGGGCACAAACGGTGGGGGCGGCGGAAAAGGGGGCGCGGGGAGGATACGGAGGAGGAGGAGGGCAAGAGGATCCCAAAGGTGCTCGAATAGAAAAGGAAAAAGCAAGCTGCGGTTCTCTACACTTAGATTCTCATCTCATAGTGGGCACGGTGAGGGAGATTTTTGCTAGAATAAAATGCAGATCTGTTCATAAAAAAATCAGTTTGCTAAAAGAAAATCAGAACTATGGGGATACAGAGCTACCATAGCGTTCGATACTCTCCTCGTATAGAAAACAGCCTACAAAGGAAGTCACAAAAAATAGACAGTTATATGCTGAGCAGCCAAAAACATCATGATTTATTAATATCTGGAGAAACTTCATAATTCAAACACAACCAAACTGTACATTTTACAATCACATTCTATTTGTAAACAGTTAAAAGCCACTGACTTCTTTTGCATCGTCGGACACAAACAGTTAGGATCAAGGCAATGAAATGATGGCGATTTCTGCACTGTTAAAATTTTTTACCCTTGCCTAGTCTTTAACTCATTGACTAAACAAGCATTATATAATACCTTTTGTGGCAAAAAAAAAGATGTAACTCGTTACTTTTGCAAGAAAGTATTTGCGAGAACTTTTTAAACATTTAAAACTTTTATACAACAAACAATTCTGTAAGCCCAAGACCTTGGTTACAGTATGCATAGTTACTCAGTTCGGCTTTAAGGTACGACAGTTAAACATTAACACAGTCACAAGAGCAGGAACAGAGCCACTCGATGGGATTACAAAAAAATCGTTTAACTACAGAGTATTAGCAAACCACCACCACTCACTAATAAAAAGACAGCGTCAGAAAGCAGTATGTCAAACTCCAGCTTGAAGCATTTTTTTTTTTGGCAGAGAAAAGTCTTACAGAGCAATAAGTATTATCAGTGCTAAAAGTTGAGTTTTTTTCCTATAAGAAACTACAAGGAGTTTTTACTGGGGAACTGGTTTTCCTGAGAGCCATGCTCTTTGATTTAGGATACAGGAATAGAAAACAAAAGGACATGGCCAAACACTGTTCATTATTCCCAGAGATAGAAAGCATCTTTTTCATTCTCAATTTTTTTTTTTTTGTCTTTTTAAAAATTTTTAAAATGATGGAAGAGTAAACATTTTTCTCAAAAAACAAAAAAAAAATATTCTGTAAACAAGAAGGTCCCAACACGGGCACCCCCAAAACAAAATTGAAAGCCTATTGAAAGTGCAGGACCCCCCTGGCTTGCAGGCTGGGTTGCAAGTCACAGCTGTGGCCACAGTTTTTTAAACTGTAGAGCTAAATTCTTTAGTTTTATACATGAAAAAACTGGTGCAATACTTTCATTCATAATCCTAAGTCAGTATCATAACTTGATCTTTAAACGCCACAATACCACAATAAGGTAGGCATACATCAAGGCATAGTAGAGAGCGCACACTGTTTGTTAAGAACATCCTTGAGTAAACATTTACACGTGAACTGCTGCCTCCCCGATATTGCCGATTAGACAGAGAGAACATCATTCAGTGCAAAGTTAAAAAAGCTCATACTCCAACATTATCAGCAAAATGCAAAAAAAAAAAAATGGAATTCAAAGAATAAACATGATGAATATACACAAATGAGCTCATTCCAAGCAGTTTTCTATG
>WKFP01013603.1:90531-95531 GCA_011057875.1 Pterocles orientalis | reverse complement strand
TCAGCAGCGGGAGCCACCCTGCACGCTCCGCTAGCAAAGCTGGTCACCTTACTGCCACGGGCAGGCGGCCGCGCTCTGCTTGCCTGCTTTCAAACACACCGCCTCTCCGCAGAGCTACAGCGGAACGCGGACCAGCAGTGTTCGCTCGCTCTACCCACATTCTTGGAATGCGTGTTGCATTGCATCACGTAGCAGCGCTGGAGCCAAAGATGAGCTTTTTGGCTGCGAAACCCACAGTACAAAACACAAACACGGAGATGAGCAAGTAGGGAAACACATCTCCAAGTAAACAGCCTCTGTGTGCCTGAAGGAAGATCAGTACAGTCAGAAACCCGAGCATCTGAACATACCACTGTTCCTGTCCCTGAGGTGGTCAACTTCCCGCACAGTATTAATTGAGAGATTGTTTATGACACTGCCAGGAGTGACGTAAGGGTCAGTTTCAGGGTCGATGTTTGGATAACCTTTCCATGGCTCACCAGGACGAAACTCTAGGAACAGAGAATCAGAAAATAAGCTTTTTTTTTTTTTTTTAAACAGCAAATATCTGTACATCTCTTAATAGACATCTTAAACAACACATCTCTTAGTGACTGAAAATCCAAAACCTTTTAAACATTCAATTTACTTAATTTAGTCTTTTTTCCACTTTATTCACTTCATTTCCAGATTTTCTGGTCCTGTCTCACCAGGGTGAAATCTCAAAGCAGGGAGACACGCTTCTCTTTGCACAGGACAGCCGCTGCTCTCTGTTCCAGCCTGCTAACCACACACCTGTACAGCCTTCTGCAGGCTGCGTCCCTGCCCCTCCGCACGGACGGACCGAGAGCCCCAGGAGAAGCAGCTGAGCAGTAAGAGCCGAGCACAGCGGCTGCGTACCTGGAGGCCAGTTAACACTGCTAGAGCCGTTAGGCGATTTGGCACGGGGCCAGCCGTCCCCAATAGATCCAGGAGGACTGGCTGGTGAATTACTGCTGTTCATAAAGTCATACGGAACAAACGGAGACTCTTCCAGCCTAAAACCACTTGAAATAGCACCTAATCAGAAAAAAGAAAAAGACGTCAAATATTTTTCATAGCAAATGTTTATATTTTTATGTACCTACATATACATAAACATGCCTTCAGGAAATGCAGAGCAGAATACTGTCCTCTTATGATGTCAAGTCACACAGGATTATATACTTTACAATTAAATGTCTCTGAATAATTCAGGAGAAAACCGTAAGAATAATCTCCCATGAAATAACTTAATTAGAATAGGACACTTGTTAAATTTAAATAAAATAATAATTTAAGAGGGTAAGAGCATTCTGTGAGACCCCAGCTGGGTAACAGGGGCAGTGAATGTACTCTGTGATCGGAGGGCTCTTGGAAGAAACATCTACAAAATCTGAAGGATCTTTAGCTATTGCAAAGCTCTGCAAATTCTACTGATATTCCTGGGAGAGGGGAAAAAAAAAAGTAAAAAATAAAAATCACTGGAGGCAGAGCAAGGAACGGAAGCACTGTACAGGATCTATCTGCTTCTGTGCAAGCCCTGTAAGGAGAAGTTTAACGGTTATCACACAGCAAAGCCAAAGACACTGCACAGTTCTAAAGGAATAAATGACTTTCAGGAGTGACCCAGCACAACATGGAGCTCAAATAACCAAACTCCCGCCATGCAGAACACACTGCCTCCAGCCCCAGCAACACCAACACTTCCACTGGGCGGTGAGAGCCGAGGACGCCCACGGTGCAGTAGCAGGGCACCTCCACTAGATGCTTACGGCAGCAAGACATTTATTTCACAGGAGTGGAACAGCTGACAAACCCCAAAATATCCAAACAATCTGAAGCCTGAACAGTAACAGGAGCCTGGAGACACGCTGTAACTATCTTTAGACACAGAACCTTTGTGCTATAGACTCACATTTTAACTGGATGAGATGTGAAGCAACTGAAATGTCACGAATCCTGATTATTGGAATGGAATATGAAGCAACCAAGTCCACCTCCTCTTAAACCAGGTACAGCAATGGTACTGGGCTATCCCCTCTATGCTCTCCCCATTTTCAGAATGCAAACATACACACTGATAACCAAAACCTGGAACCAAAAATGTCAGACATGCCCAGGATGCGTGCACACAGCGTTAAATCCCCATCAATCACCTTAAGGCCAGCAGGGCGGGGGAAAGAAACCTAGAAAACCTAAAGCTTTTGGTTCAAACACATATGAAACATCCCAATCCAGGCTCAGGTAAAGGTAGCAATAGGCGTGCTTAGAGAAAAGTCTGGTTAAAAAAAGGAATTCCGCACGTTTCTACTAAATATCATCACAAGATCACTTGTGCAAAGTAAAAATGCCCAGAAAGGTATCGGCTGCCGCAGAGGACAAGCAGCGTTAGGCACAGACAATGCAACACCAGTTCTGACAGCCACAGCCCCCGCACAGCAAACCTGCATTTTACACCCAGAACGCAAAAACCTGACGTGCGATGTCAAACGCTACTCAGCGCCGTGGTGAACGTACCATGTTTGCTGGAGTTTTGATCCAACGATGTGTTCACAGAAATGCTGTCTACTGTGGTCCATTTCCTCAGTCGGGATTGTGGCTCTTTAATACTGCTCATATCCATGTTTACATTCAAGTTTGAGTTCATTCCTGAAAACATACAGAGCTTATGAAATACCAATTAAATGTTTTTCTTCTGCTAATTACCCCTACTGCCCTACGACACGTTTCAGAGCGTATTACTGTGGTTATTTCATGCTTCCAAGTCTCCGTTTTCGAGAAGCCTTCTAGCGTCTGATACAGTGAACTTACTACAGACAGAAGCTAAGCGATGCAAAGCACTCCGAACGTCTCAGCTGATGTCTTCATGCAAAAGTGTCAGCGGAAAAAGCCATCGCAAAGTTAGAGAAACCAAAATGTAAACACCTAAACCCCGCGGCATTTCTGACACTAGCCTAGTGCCAGCACCTGACGGATCTCCCCTGTACAGCGCACAGGCACTGGCGTTTGGAGAAGGTGTAAGAGACACTTTTCTCAGCAGGAGAACACTCCTATTCAGCCAGAGTCAGGTACCGGTACCTGCAGCTACAACCTCATCCCCGTTCTTATCTGGGCTGCTGACAGGACACCTCGCCGGCTGCTGAACCAGAAACACTGGAGCTGCACCAGTACACCGTCCCCTTCTCCCCTCATCCTGCTCACTCTGGATATTAAAACCGCAGCAAGAGAAAACCTCACCTTTTTCTGTTCTAAGCTGTTGTCTGTATTTCAAAACATTCATCTGCCAGAGAACCAACACAACACCCACCCAAACGGGTCCAAAATCCTGCGAGAACCAGAACCTCAGACCTATTCACTTCATTTCTGAAAATAAACCACCGCCCCACTTTAACGGAGGGCCAGGGGCACACAGGGAACAGTCTTTACTAGAAGCACCTTCCTTCGGCACTGGAATCCAGTGCTGCTGCATTTTGTTCCTGCGTCGATATTCACGGGCATCCAGAAGCTGGTTTGGGTTTTTCTGGCTGGTTGGTTGGTTTTTTTCATTTGTTTTCCCTAAAGGCATGAGCAGATGTTGATGCCAGAAAAGCAGCCCTTTGAAAAGCCTCCAGAGAAAGCGCCTGGTAACAGGACAGCCAAGTTTTAAGAAATATAACCACCACCAACAGCTGAAAGAGAAAAAAGGGACAGGACAGCCCCAGCAGCCCAGCTTCTGACATCCCTCCCTCCAGCGTTCTGCTGTTGTTAGAGCAACAACCTCTGCACAACCGTAACCTTCCTTCTAACTCTGAAGAAGCCTCTAAAAGGAGGGTTAGAAAGACGAGCTGGCGAACGGGCACACCGGGCTGCTGAGGTCCCTGCCAGCCCCTTGGCAGGCACAGGTCCACGTCCACAGCGCTGGTTTGAAACCTGTGGACCGAGGGATGAACCCCGGTCCCCAGACACAATCTGTAAGTCAAACAGGCTGCCCAGAAGTAATTTTTCACATCCAGTTGCGGAAGATTTTATATTGTTCAGCTATACTCACTATTTGGCAGAAAAAGATATTTTTAATATCAGAAATGCTTAATTCTGTAAATGAACCAGGACACGACTGCAGCACTGGCCAGCTAGAAAGGACACCCCTCACTCACCCTCAGTCTCTGCTTTTAAGGAACAAATATCCAGTCAATCTCGACAAATTCACTCCCACGGAAGGTAAACAGGACCTCCCTGTCTTCGCTGCCGGGTCTCCTGACGCTAACATCAGAACACGGAGAAAAGAACATACCTGCAGGACTGTCCAGGAGATAACTTGCCAAGTTCAGCTCCTTCTCACATGACTACGCTACTACACTTTCAGCACTTGGAAAATGCTACCAATACTCCTCTCGACTCGATTTTTCACTAAACGGTGAAGAAATTACAGAACCTGCTATTTCCACCCTTAAGCTTTTACTTGCAGACCGTGTGGCTCCACGTGCACCGCTCCAGGGGATCCCAAAGAGCTCTCGCACACACTGCAGCAGAGTCCCGAGGGATCTCAAAGCAATCCTACATACACTGCAGGTTTCTGGAACATGGCAATGATTACGGTGAGAAAACAGCCACTTAGCAACAGCATACAACAGCTCAACTCAAATGAAGAGGAAGGAACCTAACGCAGGCAGGATGGAACTGCTCAGCACGAAGTTTAGCAAGAATTTTAAATATTCCGGCCATTAGACCTAACTCAGTGTCTCTAACAGCTTTTATGCCTTGCCCTTGAACGGAAGCAGCAGCTAGATCTTGATGCCAGTCGTAAGCAGCAACTATTAAGCAGCAGCCTGGACTCAAGACTGGCCAGAAGCGAAATTCCCGGGTGCCACATGCAGCGCAAGAGCGTGGCCTGCACCGTCCCGCTGGCTCACGACACTCCACCTAGAAGCAGAGGATTGCAGCAGCAGTCTTCATCAAACTGTTCTACAAAGGGCAATGAGAACGCAAAGGAAACCAGCCCAACAGAAATGACCGCATTAGAA
>WKFP01013603.1:53378-82356 GCA_011057875.1 Pterocles orientalis | reverse complement strand
AAAAAAAAAAAAAAAAAAAAAGGCAAGAAAATTACAGAAGTGTTACTTGAGTAAATGAGCCCATTGAGAGCAGTCCCCAAAGCACTCATTACTTCTAAGCCATTTATTAGCACCCCTTTGCAGGAAAGGCTTCTCCTCGGAGCCATCTCTCCATCCCACCGACCCTGCCAGCATCAGGCGAGCGAGTCCCGAGCTGCCTCACCCCCTGCGCCGGGCACACCGCGGGGAGGAGATGCCCTGACAGCAGAGCCAGCTTTCTACTTGCAGCGCTCAGGTTTAACTATTAGCAGTTTTGCTGCTTTTACTAAATATTTCCACTGCTAAATACTTCCACTACGGGTTAGTTTTTATACATTTGGCATTTAAGTAACGACTTTAACATGTCCTTAATTTTGGAAGTTATATAAAAAAGAGGAAGGATTTATAGTCAGTGAAACCAAAGCCAGTTAATTTCTGACTGCCCTGAGAATTTCAGAGGTCAGGCTTGAGGCTTAAGTTCATATCGCTTCTTCGAATGGCGTGCCTTCTCCACCTGAAAGCCATTATTTTGCTAGCTGATGGAGCAAACAGAAATAACCAAGTACAGTCCAGCTCTGAACCTAACCGTGTGCCTAACAAGCTTTCATTTACCAGTCCTTCACAGCTTCCTCCTCCTCGGTGTCCTACAGGCAGCATATGAAATCAAACTCAATGTTTCAAATCCACAAATTTTACAGCTGGAGACCATAACTGTCACATTTAAGGCAATGTTTCCTAAATTAAGTCAAACTCCATCACTACTAACTGCAAATCCCACTGCTCGCTTCTTCCCCGACTCCTACAATAACCGAGAAAACACACTCAAGTCACAGGAAGAATGTTTTTTCCCCAAAAGCTCCAGCTGTAACATAATGTTGCAGCTCTGCTGCAAGATGCACAAGGATAAAGCGAGACCCAGTCATGTCAGAGGCAGAATCCAAGGAACTGGACCAGCTCCAGGAGCCTGACGGTGCTCTCCTGCTTTGTCCTGTCCCACAGTTGTAAGCAATTACTGCTGGGAAATAGTTCAGTTCACTACATAAATCATTTCACTGTGGAATAACCACCAGCTACTCTGATGCGCTACAAAGCACAGAGGCAAACAAACATCCCAAGGCAGCGTCCAGCACCTTCCTCTCATGTAAAGTTTACACATGGGGGAAAATTTCAGTTAAACAGCTGAACTGGGTGTGAAAATGTTCTGATAAAGAGCTACTTATATAGATTTCTTAAAACAACCACCTTGGTACAAGACTGTACCTGTTTCAGAAGTACTACATGGCATGAGCTTCACTTACATGTCTTTAATAAACAGATGTCCCAAAAACAGCAAGAAAAAACCCAACCCACAGGACTATCCCTTCTCAAGCTTTACTCCTAAAGCAGGTTAATTTTCAAAAAAAGAGATGATCATCCATGCAAAACAAAAGAGGCTTGGGTTTTTTTAACCATTGATATAATTTAAAAATTCTCCAATACCAAAGGCTTCAAAACGTACTGGGGCCAAAGGAAGACTTCAAATGTAACAGTACTTGTGGTCCCCAAATTCTACAGAGCACCTACTAACTAACTAACACCACAGCGGGACCGGGAGAGAGCCCACCGGGGTCTGCCAGGGAACGGCAGATAAAACAACTCGAGACATTACCAATCTTGACTTCAACGTGTCAAGCTACAGTTTTTCTTTTATCCCTAAAATACAGATTGATCTCAACATCTATTAAATAATACTTAAAACTTAATCTTCAAAGGTATTTATTATGGGATAAAATTTGTTATTCTCCACACGGTGTCGTGGGTTTACCTCTAATTCTCTCCCCTATCATTGGGAGGGGGCAGGGACTGTGTGAGCAGGTGTGTGTGGTTTGGCCCCCAGTCAAGGGCCAACCTGCCACACACGGATATTCCTTCAGCAGGAAGAGATCTACAGACACATCAAATGTCATGAGAACTTTAATTTCAGAGATAACCACAAGGAGAGTACCTAGAAGCTGCTGCTGGGGGCTAAAAGAGGAACAAGGGAGAGGAGGACTGAGACAGGCAAAGGACCAGCATTGCCTTTCAGATCCAAAGGTGTCAAACGACACAGAGCCACTCCTGCGCACCACGGGACTGCGGCCACCTCCACACTGCCTCACAGGCAAGCCATTCGACGAGCTTTTGAAACCGTTACAACAATCTAGCGCTGAAAAATAATTTTCCTTTTCATTCTCATCTTACCTACATTTCTCAAAGGACATGACAAAAGATCCAAACCAGGCATTGCTGCTGGTTATACCAGTGGAAAGAGATGTCTGAAGCACACATGCCACACGGCAGCCACTGGTCAGTTCTGGCCGGGCTGCCTCGGACACACGGGAACGTCCCGAGCACAGCAAACAAGGATCCGACAGGATGCTACAGACACTACAAACATTTTCTTAGAATTGGAAAGTGACTTTCTCTCCCTTAAAGGCTTTCAGAACCTTTTGGTTACCAGCTGGAAGTGCAGACATATGATTTAATAACGAATATATTACTCAACCTGCAGAACTGCTCCCAAAGCAGCAGCCCCGGACACTCAGCACAGCACTGCGGCAGCACTGTGCGAGGACACGGTGACATCTCCCAGCCTCAAGGCTGTCCAGCCACACCGCTGCAAAACCGAGAAGAATGCAGTGCCCAAATGGGAACCCAACGAATTACACAGTGAGCTGGTGCTCACAAAAGAAGTGAAATGAAGGACGGTATTCTCAAAAAATCCTCTGGATAGCATTAAGAGGTTTAATTGTATGACGAGTAATGCTCCTTACATTAGTTTACATGTGAATTTTTATTTAAATCGCTTCTTGCTGCCATACAATTTGAGCAGCAGAGGATATATATTGGAGAAAATGTTTCATCTTAGAAGCAAGTGTATGAAAGGTTACACTAAACCTGAGTATAGACAGGAACAAAACTATACAGGTGAAGTAAAAAAAAATTACCTGCTTAAAAGTCACTTCTTGGAATGGTAAAGAGTTCTATCGGTATGTTACAAAAATAAGACTGGAAAGGTATATCGGAAACATTCCCCAAGGGGCACATGGATAAACTGCTTCCAGTGCCTTGACTGTTTACTCCCATTTTAAATACTGATTCTCCAAGATTCAGTAACCAGAATAACTCAAAATTTAACTAAAACTTGAAATACCAAGGCTGTTTTCCAGAAATCTTTTTTGTAACTGAAGGGGCTAGGAGTTGTACTGCTGTGGTGTATAAACACCGAGCAACACTGGGAATTCAGTAGTTTCAGAAGAAGCTATCTGTGGGAACAAGTCACACCATCGCTGCTACGTGCATGCCAAAAAATAAACACAGCATAATGGTAAGAAAGTTTCTGTCCAACATATTAAGTGTTAGCATGCATTAACACCAAATCCCTTTCAAAATCTAGAACCCTAGAAGAAAGTTACTTTTTCCCTGGTCAAAAATAGACTGTCCTTATTGTTCCCAAAGATTTGCTGAGCTGCACACCAGTACCTTCACTGAACAGCACACTATGCTCATGTAGCAGGTAAGGCGACTACTCTTGAGAGGATATTTGAAGAGAATGCATAACAAGCCAAAATAACAAAGGATAACTACACTTAGATAGTGTTAGTACTACAGGTAAAGATCATTTTGTAAAACAACCAAGCTTCAGGTAGACGAACGAGGAAAAACTCTGACCTAACAGCAAAAAGCAATTCTGATATTCTAAACAAGTTGTACCCCATCTGTATCTGTGAATATGAAGAAACAAAACAAAAAAGTCTTGAGAAGCTGTTCAGAATGCTCCGGGAACTGTCTGAAAGCCTCATCCTTTGAGATGATGCAAAAAGATGCTTCATAACATGACCATGTTTGGATCAATGATTGGGATAAAGATCAGAAATTCAGAACATAAAGCGGTGGTCACCTTGGTCTCAACATCTGCTCAAAACCAGACACGTCTACCGCACACCACCGGCACAACGAGCATCTAGGATGTCCTGAGTGTCAGTGTGAACCTTGCACAACGACGGCTGAAAGCTACACCACAGGAAACGATCTCATTGTGCTTTAGCTCCAATATTGCACCGGTAACTGAACTTCATCTATCGCATTTTAAGTAAAGGGAAACAAGGTACCTCCCTCTCACCTGGCTGTTTTTTGCTGCTGCTCGGCACTTCTCCGTTGGTCACTGGCTGTTGGTTTGTGACAGCGCTGCCTCCCGACTGGCCGTTTAACGCTTTAGGAGTAGATCCCAGGTTTGCAGCTATCACTGGTAACTGCTGACCTCGTTTCAGAAGCTGTTTCTGTTCCTGGTGTCGAAATCGCGGTGGTACTTCACGAGGAGGGTATCGAGGCAAGGTCTGCTGCTGCTGAGTGTTGGCTGTGGCCCGCTTGGCATTATTATTAGTGCTGGTTACTGCGGAAGTGCCGTTAGAGGTGACAGGCTGAGGCTGGCTTACACTTGTCTTTGTTTGTTCTGGCACTGCCCCCACCCCCAAAAAGAAGAAAGTTGGACAAAGTTATTCATCAGAACAGCAACTTAAAAAATTGAAGACTAAGTCAATATTCTCAGATTGCTTACACATCACATAATGGCAGCATTTCTTCTGATTCAAGTTGTTACTCATTTCCCACTAAAAGCCCAATCATCCCATAATCACACGGCTTTAACAGCACCGATCTGGAAGCAGAAATTTGTCTTGCTATCACTCCCAACAGTTAAAGTACGCTACTACCAACAAGCTTTCTAGAGCTTTTTCGGACTAATCAGCACTATGCTAGTTTATTTTGGCATTTAAACTTTATTCAAGAAAATATTTAAGTACTAAGAAAAGAATTCTTACTCCAATGGGAAACTTAAGTGTTACGTATAGAAAAATGTGATGGTCTGGCACAAAAAGAAAAGGGGTGAAGAGGACACACAGAAGGTAAAACCCGCCTGCTTTACAAACCCTAACATCCGAAGGGAAATACACAAACACCCCAAAGGCAACCTGCCGCCAGCAGGAAAAGCGAAGAGCCCAGGCAGCCCCCCGTGCGCAGCTTGGCAGGACTGTGCCGGCCTTGGTAACGTGCCAAACGTGCAACTGCAACTCCAAATGATCTCGCAGTCCGGACAGCACGGCCACTTCCAGGCAAGGTGAAGGTCAAACAATTTGCAAAGGTCAACCGCGAGTGAAGACACCAAACTCCGATGCTGCACAAAGGGGAAACTGCGACACCCTCCACTCGACACCCCCCAGGCAGCGCAGAGGGACGGGGGGTCGGTACGGGGTGTGCAGGTGAGTGGGTAGGGAGCCAGGATCAGTGGGGACGAAGGAACGCTGCGAGCTGCTGGACGTGTCCTTCCCGGTGCTACGGCCGTCACCCCTGCCACCACAACAGGCAAGCTGTGCTTCCAGTCCCTTATGTTCCTGACGTGCTAAGGTGATTTTCACTTTTCTCGGGTGAGCTACCCATGAAGCGTGTTCACATTTACCGCAGAACCTTCCGAGCTAGCTCCAGACCCGGTCAGACCTCCTAGCACTGACCCACCTCCGCGGTCACGTCACCATCGCTCCTCAGAGCTCCATAAAATGAAACTGGCACTTTCAGAAGTTACTGAAAGAAAAATGGTTTAATCTGTGCGGCTGTCCTGCTGCACAGCTCGGTAATGCGACTCCTCTGGTGACAAACATGCAAAGAGGTTCCTGCTAGCCACGGGTCACTCCCTCCCCAGCAACACAACTCCTCCGGGGGCTGTTCAGCCAACAGAGGGGAACAGGGACGCAGGTTGAAACCATCCCCGTGCTTTTCTCACCGAGATCCTACGAGAGGAGTTCAGGACACAGCTCCATCAAACTGCTCCAAGACCATCGCCAAGGCGCTGGCAGGATGTGGAAGAGGATTGATGCTGCGTGCTGGGGAAGGGGGAAACTGTGGCAGGCACCACTGCTCGGGACCAGCGAGGGCTCTCGCCTTCCACTGCTGGGCCAGGCAGCGCCCGACTACAAGTCAGAGCTCAGTTACGGGCAGGCTGTGTTTATTGTCAAAAGTGGTTTGTACACCGGCAGCATCTAAACGTACACAACCGAGGGCTCGAGAGCAGCATCCTCACACCGCTTCCCTGCTGTGTGCCATTTAATAACTTCCTGGCACGTCAGAAGCGGGAATATGGTTACTGCGTGACTGAAAATGTAGTTTTCTGGGGCTTTTGAATTTTTGTTTGTTTGTCTAAAGACCATGTTATCGTTCACTTTCAGGAACAGACTCATGTGAACACAACATTAAAAAATGTATGAAAACAAACTCCTTAAAACGTCACCTAAGAACCAGCATCCAGGTTGTGTTTCAATGGAATATTGTATCGAAGCTACTTAAGAAAAGCAGACAAGACAAATTTTAGGGACCTCCTGGTTTCCCAGGTGGCCAGTTCCAGGCCTTGGAGAGAAGTCTGGAGGGGAGAGGAGAGGCCCCCAGCTCCGGCTGCTCCCCAGCACGCTCCTCCTGCCGCCCCAGCACCTCCCCGCTCTGCCACAGCCCCGACCCAGCTCTATTCCACAGCTGACTGCAGGAGGACGGAATTACGGGGAGGAATGGCCAAGACATAAGTAAGTCAACGTACAGAGCACAGGGAACTGAAAGGATTCAAAAGCGATTAGATAAATTGCCGAGTTGATAAACATCACCAACACCACGACAGATTCCATCAGTTCAAGCTGCTCCCTATGTCAGAATTTCGAGCAGGTAACTCTGACTCCCTGCACGATGTTTTGATGCTTATTATGTGACAACACATTATCATCAAAACTGAATTCCACAGATACAAAGTAGTCTTAACCAAATCTACCTCCCTTTATTCCTTTTAAATATTTCTGTTTGAAAAATAATTAAAATAACTGAAAACTACTAAGCCTTGGGGGGTGAGGGCACTGTTGCAGCAAACAGCTAAGGTTTGTCAACAATTTAACGCATAGCTCTTAGCACATTTCTGTGGTCTACTACTGCAACAAGCTTTGAAATTAAAAAAAAAAAAATTCTTCCCATACCACAATGTGTGTAACCACCGCCCAAATCTTAACTTTGTAATCTATCAATACGCCTCCTGCTGCCACCGACTCACACTAACTGCTCGTTAGGGTTTCAAGCAGAGCTCAGCCCACACCCGAGGCGTGCTGACAGCACACACGGAAAACCACCACCTCCTGCAGCCAGCATGTCATTATCCAGCCAAGGAAGCAGCCACAGTAATGGCACCGCTCAGGGACACACGCGTCCTTTAGCCTGCTGCACACTGTACTTAAGCTCTTTTTTTTTTTTTTTTACTGTCAGCTTCAGTGGAAAGCACACCTGGCTTGAAGAGATTTTTAATACAACACACGACACCCCAGAACATGGCCAACGAAAGATATTCTGCTTCCCTGCGCTGCTACTTCCATTCGCGTACAATTGCTCCTCTCAGACCAAGTGAAACCATTTCTGTACGACATGAGATGGCCAGAGCTGCAGCAGCATGTTTAGGGCAGCGCTGCAGTGCAGCTATGTTAATACTTCCCTTTCCTAATTAACGCTACTTTAAGACAAAGCGCGTATTTTAACCGACTCCAAAGGACCTGCAGGTAATCGAATCACTTTTGACTATAAGAGCGACTATAAGACTACTGGACAAGGTGCTTCGTGCCAAGCCAGCCCCTAAGCTACGACAGGAACAAGGCTTCACAAACAATTTAAGAAAATCCTGTTTCTTGTATGTTCTGGGCATTCATTTCCTTAGCAAATACGGTAATTCCTTCTACGATGGTCCAGCAAATTAAAGAGAAATCGACCAGACAATACAGTTACACTACAGAGCATGCAAAGTTTACATCGGTGTGTTAATTTCAAACCCATATTAATCCGAAGAGCAACAGAGTTCCCTTGCCTTCACTTTCCCAAGTACCACAGAGTAAGTTTTAAGCTGCACAATTCATCCTGCCCAACACTTTCTGCTCCCCAAGACTGAATAATGCATTCATACTCCAACACGGCTGCTACAAATCCCAGCACCCCTTAATCATTATCTTAATATTTTAATCTGTTATAAGCAAGTTGCTCATTTAACAGCAGCCTGTTCTGCACACCAGTGCTTTATTCCGAATCCCACTGAGGCAGCAAGAGAACACGAACAGACCCACAGCCCTGCACAGTTCACTTACTTGATTACTAACAGCAAGTTCACAGCAACGAAAATGAAAAGTGACAGATTTTCAGAAAGAACAAACCTGTTGAAAACCCACAAAGCAGGGGATGGAGAAGTTACAGTTTACAGAGAGATTCCAAAGAAAGACGCTTCCAACTTGTGTTGCTTTCCCACTCTGCAGATTTCATTAGAAAATGGAGGAGCAGCATGGTGTCATTTTACTGCTCCAGGAGCGCTGCTGCCAACTCCTCCTGGAGTAGGGGCCCAGGGACTTACACTCCCCCTCCAATAAAAAAAATGGCAGCTGTCTGAATAACTTTAACGCAGACGGAAAACAGTTTCTCCCTCGCACAGAACCAGCGTACAGAGATCAAATCGTCTCCTGCACCACACAAAGAGCAGCACCAAGCTGTCATTTAAACGTTTCTTCTCGCTGCTGCTGGAGCTGACCTCTTAAAAATGTATTGTGCTGCTCGCTCCCCGCCTGGCGTGCCCCAAAGAGTTGTCAGGGCTGGAATGCTGAAGGGCAAACAGAGGAAGTCTGGCTTTCAAGCTGACACACGTAAGATGTAGTGCTAGAATTTTCGTGGTGGAAAAATGGCCGCAGCTGTAAGCTCAGCTAGCTGATCTGGAAAATATCTAACTGTTTGCCAATTCATTAACCCCTGAGGATCCGCACAAAGGTAAGCTGCGTGCCATTCCTACGGGCGATTTTAACAGCGAGCATTTCTTACCCTGTTCATTGCTGCTATTCGCTTTTGAGATTTAAAAGCTAACATAACAGTTTTCCCAATGAGGAAAAGCATAGTTAAGCAAGTGAAAAAAAAACACAAAAAAACAAAAAGAAAACCGATAAAACCCCGAAGAGTTCGTAGATTCAGGCAATTCTGTTTCACAGAGAGCAAAACGAGTAAGAAGTTTCCAAGGTGGGAAACATGAGTCAAAGATTTCAATTCCACACCCAGCTATTTTTAAAAGCACTTTCCGTTTCAGTGGTTAATTCGAAGTTTATTCTGTTCTGCAATAAAAGCAGTACTCCATGCTCTGCCTTCTGCAAAGCGGGGGAACTCCGAACTGAAACCCGACAGATGTTTCCAGCTCCAGCTTGTGCTGTTTCTCCAAGCACAAAAGCACTCAGAACAGCTCACCACAACACCAGCCTCAGTATCAACACTGCTGTTCCAATTTCATCAATTCCTTCACTCCGTATGATGTACATACACTGCAGCGTGTGCACAACGATATTTCATCTCATCACGAAATCTCATTCTGCAGAAGTGCACCACGATGACTGAAGCGAGCACAGAAAACACAACCCAAACATTCTTCCGAAATCACCTTTACTTTAGTGCTTGGCTTATCATTAGCCACCCGTGGCCACGGTGCAGAGTCCTGTTTCAGGAGAAATTCAGGGTGAATGTATTGATTTCTCTGTCTTTAATGGCACTAACATTAAACACAGCAAAAAAAATCATATTTTGCCAAGCCAGAGGGAACACCACAACAGCTGACAACACGACAGTGTTCTCAACAAGTAAGGACTTTCAGATGACACTTGTTTTTTCCTAAAATACCTGCTACAAGAGCACTCGGAGGGCACTTGTCGATGTACGGATTTGTTAAGCTAGCTGCTGCACACGCAGAGAAACCTTCTGCTTAGCAACTAAATAATACATTCGTCTCTAGCTCCTATGGACTTCCTCTTCCCTCTTTAACGAAACCAGATGTATAACACCAGACAGGTTAGAACACTTGAAATCCACAGGAATGACACACATGCATTTTTAATGACGATACTACAGTACTAAACTGTGACTTGTACCAGAAACATTTCTATTAGCATCATCTTCATTACTCCATTCCTAATCCTCAACGAGAAAAAAAAAAAGAAACCAACCAGTACTAACTTCCTCAGAAGGTGGTCTTATAATTTTCCATGCACACTGGTAGCTACTTCAGCTGGTACAAAAGCAATTTCTTCCTTAGCCAAACCAACACTCTGGAGCCATCCAAACTACGCTTAAAACCAAGAAATAACCTCCCCACCCCCCCAGCACTTAACCAGCTACTTGTCTGAAAGAAGGAACATAATTCTGAATTATTTAGAGATACTATACTCTTGTATTTTATCTTCAGCTCATGCATGGAATAAATTATTTATGACATTAACGCGATGGAAACTTGGAAACTAATGAAACATTAATTTGCATCCTGAACACAAGCAGGCAAAACTGGTGAAACAATGAGAGACTACACAAGCAACGAGTTTTGCTGCTACAGAAACTGCTGCAAAAAGTTGTGTTTCTGAACCCCACGATGTCTGTACTTCTTCAGGACTGTCAGCTTGTGCCTCTTTGACAACTCTACATTCCTGCTAAACTTCCTGAAATACCCCTTTAATAATAATATAATATTAAAGTTGGAACTTAATACTTCCATCAGTAAACATGAGGTCTCCAAGGAGAAAAAGAACAAGATTTACTTTGTCCTTCAAAAGAAAGGCATTTTCCTTCAATGTGAAGATTACCATCAGGTAGCTACTGCGCAGAATTCCTGCCCTCCCATCTTCACGCTATTTTTAGCCATTTGCTTCTGCAGCCTCGGCCCCGATGTGACGCATGGATGCTAGTGCAGCATACCCAGGTCAAATGTTCATTCTAAATGGACGGTATTATTTACAGCAAAGTATTTTATCATTTTCCTTTTCCACTATATTTTCAGATACATTTTATTACTTCAGAATAAAACCTCTTTCACAGCTCTTTAAACCTGGTATATTATCTTAGAAGCCTCATGGCAGGAATCTACAGATGATACAAATGCTCAGCCTGGACTCCAAACGCAATTCCATGCACTGCGCGGGAAAGGGTGCTTTGGAAAACAAGTGAAGAGTATTCATTAATTGTAATACTCTTCCAGCACTTTTATTAAGTATCCAGTTCTGTGCCTGCAGACAAACACAGAATTCCCAGCTGATGAGAGTGAGCAGAGCCAGGCTGGAAAGGCCAGGACCTACAGTCCAAGGAAACCCCCAGGATGGTTCCACTACAGAACACAAACTCCATTACTGCCACCGGCTAGAGGAAGGGGACACGGGCACTCCCGCACCCCTCTGCCTCAAGCGATCAATACTCCAGAACCAACCCACCAGCCTCCTCCCAGCACCACGCAGAACTCCCCAGGACACGGAACCCGGGCTGCCCTCGCTCCCTCCGCGGAGCATCCTCACACACTGAAAACACGCTGGTCCGGGGCTTTTTTTCTCCCCATTTAAACACACACAGTTAAGTACACATTGCACTTGAATAAACCAGACATTAAATGTGTCTCCTGATACCTGGTAATCGGTACTTCTGCCCTCAGCAGAACTGCCGTATTTTTTTACGCAAAGAACCTGCCTCCTTCATTTCAATCGCACGCAAACGAGGCTGCTGCTGCTTCAAACGCCACCTCAGTCATGGACACTTCCATTTGTTTCTTTGCCTCTTCTCGGGCGTGGTACGTCCTCTACCATTCTACTACCTTCACGCCAGAACAGCACTTCAAACACTTTTTGATTTTTCCAACAGAAATTACATCTCCGCTAAGTGGGGCTCCCGAGCTCCTGCTCCTACCCCTGCTCCAGGAGTTATTAAATTAAACCCAGAAAACAGGGGTTCAGCAAGCACTCCACATCATCACTTACGCATGATTATCCACTTCCCAACTAACAGGTTATGAGCCAGAATTAAAAAGAAAGTGAAAATAATCTTTTATCCCCCTTTATAGAAGCTGTCCGGAATGGAGATCAGTATAAAACCCACAAACAGAGTGACTGCGGCGCTCCCAACAGAGTGACTGCCGCTGGACATCCCAACCACAGCGCTCCGACACCGCGATCTCCAGCATTTTGTCAGGATGAACTCTCCACGTGCAACAGTCAGTTAAATCTAGACATATCAATTACTTGTCTATCAAGCATTCCCAACCCCAGCTGCACTTAGAATATTTGGAAATTGAGTTTCAAACAGATCCACGGGGCAGATCTCTATGCACATGGTCATACCTGACGTGTTAGAGTGTTCGTGCACCTTTCAAACAGCAAAAAAGGTGAACGAAAAAAGTAAATAAGGAAAGAACTCAGGGTACTACATCTATGCCTGGTGCTGTATAAGTAATTAAGAATCCCTGGCATAAACCCTCAGCCATTACCTTTCTAGTCTTTCGTGGTCACTTTGAGAAAGTGCAACTCAAGTTTCAAGGATCCCACCTTTTAGTTCTGAGAAGAGCTTTCAGGTGACCCAGTTGATTCAACATATTTAAGAATGCAGCAACAGTATACAGCATAGAAATAACTCTAAAGTAACTTACCTTTGATTTTTTGTTCAATGGCCTAAAACAAGAAAAAAGCAGTGTCAGTGATTTGTGCAGATAAGAGAAAACCCACATGTGCACGTGCCACTTCATAAAGCACCATTAGCTTTTGACTCTCCTCTTTTAAATTGTTTTAAAGTTATTTAATTATCTACTTCAGAAGTCTCTCTCTAACCACCCCATCCCCATTCTTCCTTACGTCTAGAAAGCTGTTTAACTGTTACAGAAGACAAAATTAATTTGAAAGATAACTACATGAAACAGACTGAATTAAACTTGCAAATTAAGATGTTTGAAGTGAGTTAAAACTGTGCCTGGAAGCAAGGAACCTCCACCACTCATCCTGCAGAATATGGCAGGGGAAGAGCGAGGGATCTAGAAACGTAAAGGAAGAAAGAAAGTACATTCAAAAGCTTTCAGTCTTTCATTTCCAAGCTTCAACTGGTTGCACCTGTGATATGGCCAAGATGAGAGATCTATTTGAATAAAATTTTATTATAGGATAAAAATGGGGAAAGAAACATTTCTTGCATAGAAATGTACCTTAATTGTGTGGTTTTAACTACAAAACACAGTGAAACTGACTTCATGAAGGACTTACCCAAAAGCACAAATTACAGTTCCTCCTATCTGAAGCTAGGGTTTTCTTAATTATCACTTTGAAAATGCACTATCGCCAAAGCAAAACGAGATTTTAATTTGATAGCAGTATACAACCTCTTTTGACAATGCATGTATTCACACTATGCAATAAATTCACAATAACACTTGAGCTATGATTGTCTATATTAAAACCTTAAGAACAGAAAAAAGGGAGAGCGCGTACGAATGCAAGAAAAATGTATTGATTCACTGATTTAATTCAAGACTTGGTTAGACTCAGACATTAGTACCATTAGGGCTAACTACTGGGACTTCATCAAGGACTCTTCAGTGCCATATTCTCACTTCCCAAGGAAATCAACCCCAATTTTTCAATTTTTAAGCTGACAAAGGCAAGGACACATATAAAAATTTGTTATACTGTCCAACAGTCCACAATGTAGCCTCTTACTCCCAAGAGGCGTTGAGTATAAGCTTTCCTTTTATTTTATTTATGCTCTTAGAGATTGCTAAAAATAGCTAAAGGCTGCAAAATCTCTTCTGAAGAAAATCCACTTTACTAACAGCAATGCATCAGCCACTGGAATTAAGAAAGCAAAAGCAAAGCCAAAGGCTGCTCACACAGGCGTACAAACCCCCGCGCCACGCTCCCTTCCAGCGGTGCCTGTCCGATCCTTGCCCCCCGCTCCTCCAACACCGCTGCCCCTCCGCCTCGCCTCCCAAAGGGCAGCTGTCGTACCCGGGGTGTCCTTACCTCACGCCACAACTTTTCCTTGTGCTCTCGGTTAAACAGATCTGGTTTAAAAATGTATTTTGAAGACTTGGGAAGTTCTGCATGCACTCAACCCCAGGGCATGCGTGCTCACACCACGTTTCTATATTGTCACAAAAAGGTGAATGGAGTACAACACCGATGTCCCACGAAAGCCGCTCAGCAGCGGGATGCAAGCACACAACACACTTTCTCCAAGTTAAGCATCATACCTCCGTGATTGCTGCTGTTCTTCTACTCCTTTTAGTTCCAATTACTAAAAGCTACAGTTCATACAAAACCCAAGCGTTAGCTTTTCCTGGCACACTATGATTGCACGATGCCCCTTCCGTTCCTGCCATGCCTGTGCATGTGTTTGGAGCTCACTCTGGAGAGACTGCAATCTCACCCCCACCCAGGTGTGACTTGAGTTCAAAAGCAATTCATTAACGTGGCACTTGACCCATGAACAGGAAAACCAGACAGATGAGAATTTTCACATTTTTTTTGCTCTGACTATTCACAGCACCCAAAGAGATCAGCAAAGAGAAAAGGCCACAGGACAAGGCTACTGACTGCTTTTTGTACTAAGGTGCTATTCTCAGAAAGGAAAAAAAAATTGAACATATTTCAGCTGGGGACTTTGCAAACAGATCAGTACTTGGTGCACAGTTAAATGCTCTCGAGTTTTTCCTAGAGAGCCTACAGCTGGTAACACAAGACAAGATGTTCTTAAAAAAATAAAACATAAAAAATCAGCTTACAAAACAAAGAGCAGTTCTGGTCAATCTGAAACTACTCATTAATAGTAGCAGAACAGAAAAGGGATTCTCCCTTCCTTGTGACCTACATCCACAAGTTTGCATTTTAGTCTAGAATCAAGCCATGTCTGAACTAGGATTTTTTTTTTTTTTTTTAACAGCAAAGTCAACCAGCCGTTGTTTGTTACCATGGCATACTCTCTTTAATCAAGAAGAAGTTTAAGCTTCTCCAGGAATGCAGACGCGCATCCTTGTGAGCTCCTACTCCTTTATCCATAGAAGCTGCTTTAATTCCTGGTACACGAAATCCACACACTCAACACCTTGTTCCTCTGAGAACACAGCACATCCACACAGCCGCGGGGCTTCTGGAGAACAGTCTAGCAGGTGCTCCACGGCAGGAGAAAGCACAAGCAAAGCTGTCCGTTTTAGGCAAAGGTCTAGCCTCTCCACTTTCAAAGAACACTTATGCTTTTATTTCTTCTACAAATTTCACTCTCAAACACGCCTATCAAACCCATGAAAAAAACTAAATTCTGGGGGAGGAAGTCAGCTATGAAGAACCACTTGTTTAAAATATGAAAATTCTGCAAGTAAACCAGTTCCTTTCCCATTCCAACTTCGATTAAAAAATAATTCCAAGAGGAAAACAAGTTATAGATTTACAGCTGAGGTCCACAAATGATCATGCAGCTTTGCTGTCAGCTACTGAAAAGAACCTCTCATGCTGAAATAGGAGCAAACACCTTTCTAGGAGAACCCCTCCAGCACTGCTTCATTTAGATTTGTTGCAAGACTAGACACACCTGATTTCCTGCAGGTGACAACCAACACCTTCATTTAGGTCAACAAGCGAGGAGAGCTGACTACTGATTTTCTGACTATATAACAAATATCCAGCGTCAGTCAATGGAACCAATGAAAAACTGCTAAGCAGGTTCACTTTGCCCCCACCCGTCAGCAAACCCCAAATGGACCCTGTGTTTTGAAACACAGCTTCACAAGCTCCTCTGGAGCTCAGGGTCAATAGAATCAATGGCCATGATTAATACCCTGACAGTAAACAGGAATTCTGAAGCGTTTACAAGCATTTCTGTGATGTTTTCATCCCAAAACACCTTTGCTGTCAATATTTTCATTTTTATCCACCTTCCCTAATACAAACTGTCTTATGACATTTATGGTTCCACACTGGAGGATAAGAAGATCTGTTTACACCTGAAAGCCACTATCTTTAAAAAAAAATTAAATTATTCTATTAATAAATGCACCAACACTGAGGAAGTTTTCAAACGTGAAACCACTTCAACTGACAATCAGGAAAAAGAACGGTCACCTCGGAATATTGAATCTCTGAGGAAACTACACAAAGCTCAAAACATTAAATTTAAAAGCAAACACTTCTGAATAACACTAGGAAATACTGTTTCAGCTGTTGAAGAACCAAAAGTAACCCATAAGCAGAGGTTTTTATTTTTTAATGTTCAACTTACCTTTTTTTGAGCAGCTTCCTTCTTCTTCTTGTCTTCTTTTCTCTTTTTCCTTTCTTCCATCAACTGTTCTTCCTCTTCTTGCACTAAATCCCTGAACCACACAGTTTGTAATTAACTCTCCCAAAATACAATCTGTACACACTTAGATTCATTTTAGAACAATTATTTGACAGTGACACAAAAGGAACTGGGGAATTTTACTTCTAATTGGATAGTATTTCTATAGGGAACAGGGACCTTCACTGCAAATCACAAGTGACAAAACTTTAAGAGCAGATGCAGCGTCAAGCTACGTGGAAGATTTCCTCTTTTCCAAAACTTACAATGAAGGCTTAGACATTAATTTGACTCAAAAGCCAGCGCAAATCCAGATGTTATTTAATCTCTACCTGCTATGGTGAATTCGTACGACTGAGCTGTCTCCCATCAGTTCCCACCCGGGCAACGGGCTCTGACCCGCCCGGAGCTGGACCCCACTCGCGTAAGCCAAGCCACGGGTTCCTCCCCGGCCACGCCGGTGCCCAGGCAGCCAGGCAGAAGTTTTTATCTGCTCACCAATCTTAAACACTACCTCTGCCAGAAACAACCAACACACCCCCATTCTCCTGCCTGAGCAGGGCACTCATGCGGCTGGCTGTGCACCCGGATGGATGGTGCTGCTGACACAAAGGACACAGAACCCCGGTCCGACTCTGGGGAGAGCAGAGCTTTCGGCCGCAGAGCAAGTTAGAGCCCCTTACACGAGCGACAAGACCGTAACTTGACAGAAGTGGAAACAAAACCTATTACATTCATTTAAATTAATTTAACAGAAAGTTTTACATGCTAAAACAGAAGGCTTAGCACTTTCCAGGTGACACTGTTTGAAAACAGGCTCCAGCAAAGGCAGGAGAACATGGAGAACATGGAGAGCACAGCAAGCAGAGAGCACTGACGACATGCCAGCACGCTCGCAAGCTATCAGGGTCAGCAGGAACTAGTACCTGATATCAACGGCAGGACAATGAAAATAAACTTTTATTTTAAGGCCATGCTTGGAGAGATGCAGTGATTCTTGATAAGACTGAGAACAAACTCCACACACACACAACTGGCAGAAGAGTCCGAGGGAACAGGCAGACCAACAACCATTTGGGCTCATGGCGCAAAAAGCTCGTGGCTACACGGAACGTGCAGCTGAAGAGCAGCTAGTTCCTGCATTATGAGAACAAAAATCGTTCACAGAAAGAAGGATTTGGAAGTTTAGAAAGTAACAATAAAAGCTGAATGCAACAATAAAACAGCGACAGCAGTTTGCTTTTGTTAGGACACAGTAAGAGGGAGCAGGAGCCTACCAGCATTCAGTCACCTCAAAGGCTGAGACTCGGAGAATAAAGCGTTTTTCTGTACTAGAAAGCCTGCTTGCAAGACACCTCTCTGCCCTTTCGGGGTCAGGAATGTTTCAAGTTCAGAAGTGTGGAAGCCTCTGGCCCACAAGCCCTGACCATAAAGTCAGGTAGACAAGATAAAAAAAATAGGTTGAAAATGTTTTTCCAGACCTCCTTCTGCAGCACGTATCTGGGTTACACCACACACCCTCCGATGTCCCGAACCTGAACACCAGCTCCACTGCACGGCCACCCCCTCACCCGGCAAACCGCGTCCTTCAGACAAGTCCTGATGTCTGCAACACCTCAAACGGGATCTGGGAACGAACTCACACATGTCGACTAATTAAAGGAAGACAACTCCAAACTGACTCTTTGAGTAACTGTCAAAGATCAGTGTAAGTCCTCTCCTTCAAACCGTATCACACGAACCGGTGTTCTCCCAGACGTGGGCACGCTTTCTGACCCATCAGCTGCGGCTGTAGGAACAAGAGGTGCTCAGCTCAGAGCTGCTGGGGAGACCCCTGGACAGGAAAACTCTCCAGAGTCACGGAGGTTATTTACTGTTGCAAACCAAAAAAGCCAAACTGACGGAAGGGAATTTACACCCTGTTTGTGACAACTGGTCGTGTCTGTGTCTATCTCCAAAATTCAGCTCTGAGCATGTTTTCAGCTTTGCCCCGCTTCTCACGTACTGAGCAAGGCAGAAGAGGAGAAGAGATCTATTACACAATTACTCTGAATGTGTTAAAATCTTTAAAAATGCTACCCTCATTCGAGGACATGTGGCTGCACATACCTTAACAAACAAAAGCCAACCCTGGTATACAAACCCTGGGGGGAAACCAAAAAACAGTGTCACTATGGGGCAGTCAGTAAGTGGTTTCCTTCTGCCTAGGAACACCGGGTTCCTTTTTACTCCCAAACCGCCTACAACGGCAAACCTCCTGTTTCAAATAAGGTAATTACATATATATATAATATATATATCTATGTGTCAGAAGCAATGCCAACTGAATACAGTAAAACACAACATCCTCCACAAGCATTAAAACCTCCATTACTTATTTAGATACACAAAAAACTGGGTAATTCTACTTTTAACACAGCCCAAGCACCTTTCAAGACAAGGGCAGGCATCAGTTTGGGGTTGATTGTAATTTTTTTTTTAAATCCACATGTGACTCCCAGTTCCCAGCTGCCCAGTTCCGCTGTGGCAAATTCATATAACTTCCTCACTTTTTAATTAGACAAAGCAGCACTCTTTCGGCACCTGCCTCTCCTTGTAGGTGGTGCCAACACAAGTAATACTATCAGCAGCTCATCAGGTCTTCTCTTTACGGCAGCCAGCAGCTTTTTATATCTTGCGTTCTGCATAATACTGCCACTCTTTTTGAAGAGGCAAATACAACGTTACTGCTGCCCATTTGAGTTCTCCCTTTGAACTTGTCTTCTGTCCCATTGTGAGATTCTTCAGCAAGATGTTGAAAGCGGTCCTCTCCTCCCAGTGGGAACTATGCCACAACAACTATACTTGTATTTAAATTTCAAAGCTTGTGGCCACTTGGCTATTATTAATTAAAAAAAAAATGGTACTACCTTCACGTGACATATTTCATTGTGGAAGAAAAAAAGTCTGCAGTACTTGAAGTATTTATAGGGCAGAGAAACTTCTGAGACTATTAACGTTAGCACGTAAGACAAAAAAAAAAATCATATGACTGCATTTTGGGTAATCCAAGCATTTTTCTCAAATCTATTTTTATTGCTACTAATACTGCCAGACAACAGCTATGCTTTACCTAGATTGTAAAAATAGTTTGTCTGGAGCGAGGAAAGGTTAATTCACAAAATTAACAAGTATTTCTTTAGTTAATCAAAAATATATTTTCTGATTTCTCTCCGTAAACAGAAAACCTTTGGAGCATGGCTACACGTATTGGTACGGCAGCTCATACAAAGAGAAATCACTTTTCATCCCTACTTGCCGAGATCTTTGTTCTCACTGCAAATCCGCTTTCTACTTGTTTCTTTTCCCAGTGCCCCCTTCTGTCGGGATAGCCCTGATTTATTGTGTATCCAGCATTCCTTTGCTCCTCTACCACTTCTCGGGTGACTGTTACAGGCACCACCACCTCCTGCCGTGCGCGGTAACCAAAGCAGTGTGCCACTGCAGGTATTTCCCAGAGCCAGAGCTGCAGCACGCTTTGATGATGAGCAGCCAAACAAGACCAAGATTCTTTCCAGCACACACAGACAGTAACGTGCTACGGACAGACCACCACTCTAGAAAGTTTCCACAGACCAAATTCTGTCTTTTAAGACTTCCTAATAACAGAGAGCAAGCATTAGTTATTTCCTTTGCAAAAGAATTGCTTCTGATGTGTTAAGATATGCAAAAAAAAAAAATCTAAAAGTGTTTTCTTTCTGACATCTCTCTCTGTTTCAGTTGCACTGCAACACGGCTATTTTGCATTTTATCACAGTTTTATCAGCTGTCTGCAAGATTCATTGAGGACTCTCTCACAGCAAAAAGCAATCTTGCCTGGGCAATTAGGCATCCAAATTATTTCACCACCAACTAGGAGGTCAGTTGCGTAACTACAGAAAACAACTGTAGTTGGCCAGTTTCATTCAAAGCAATCCCTTGGACACTTTGAGAACTTGAGCTAATGATTAACCCCCAGTGACAGCTGTGCACTCTGAAGGCGACAGATAAGTCACTTTTGTCCCTCACTGTCTGGCATCCTGATCATCTGTGACCAAACTGAACTTGGTTAACACTGATCCTCAGCTTGGGTTAATTTGGAGCAGTCCAATGTTTAATCAGTAAACAACACAAGAAGTGTGTAGATCTGGAATCAGTCTAGAAAAAAATAGCTTCTACAGACCACAGTTCACTTTTGATAGAGAACACAACTCACTCCCATACAAAGACGAGTCACTGATCTGCTTCACACCAACAGAATTTCCTGAATTACCACAGAGAGAGACGAGACATCCAGTCCAGCTGAAGAGGCCACGTACCACATCTTCCTCCCGCGGCCAGGAAAAGTTGTGTCCACAGCCTTTCCCTCTCACAACCTCCCTGCCTGCGTGGACAACCACAACTCCCTGGGACATGTGCCGCTGAGCTGACACCTCCCAGCAGCGCCCGCTCAACACCCGTGTCCTACCAGCAGCCCTCTGCCACCTTGTCCCAAGACCACACCAGGAAAAAGCATCATCACAATTCCTCTCACCTTCCCACGCCATTCTCCTTCCCAAAGGCTACTTGGATCTGGGAGGGAGCAAGCTGTGATCCAAAGCAGCTCTTCTGGAGCAGGAGCCAGTCCTGGTCACTGTCCTTCTTGGGGTCCCACATCCCCAGGTCTACCCAGCACTCGGTGTGCATGTCAGCGTGGGACGAGCCGCAAGACCCGAGCAAGGGCAGACACCCAGGGAACAGGCTGCTGCTGTCAGAGGCAGGCAGGCAGTGGGACACTGACCCCTGCCAGGCTGGGGTGCCCCAGGAAACAGCCAGCTCCCTCCCGGCTGCCACCCCAATTAACAGCTGTAGCAAACCCAACCAGGCCCATGGGCACGGGCGAAACACCTCTGATGTGTATCAACCCTGCAGGGTGGTGTGTTACCTAGGACTGTCTGCTGGAATAAAGGCTATTTACAGGACTGCTAATAACCTGAGAAGAATTCTAAGAGCTAAGAAAGCCACTAGCGCCTTGTTTGGGATAACAAATTTCAGTGTGTCATGTGTAAAAACTACACTAACTGAAAAATCATCCAGCTTTTAGAAGAAAGCAACAGCACTTTGAAGAGCAAGCAGAATGCAAATCAGTATTTTCAAACCAAAAAGAAAAAGCAACTCATCAATCTTGCTCCAACTCAATCAACAAGATTACATTTTATTTTTACAATACAGATGCTAACAACTAGCACACCGATATCTCTGGAATATTCTACACAGCATCACTTTTTTGTTTCTACACAGGAACAATACAACTCCCGAATTACGACACCGTGATCATTCTATTTTCATGTATTTAAGAAAAAAACAGATCTTAAGATTACAAAGCCAGCTTAGAACACATTAAAAAAACCCCTAACTATAATTAGTATCAGGACCCTAGGCGACCCTGAAAAAAAAATTAATCGCCTATAGCGCATAACATGTTTTTAAGAGTATTAGATTACCATTATAAATGTTAAATGTCAGTGACTGGAAAGCAGCACTCACCCACTGTGCCATTTAATAACAACAGGAAAGCACTTACTGCCCAAGTACACGGAAAACTGAACCTTTCAAGGAAGGCGGCCCTGTGCCCACTACCCTCTTGCATAAACATAAACCTGGAATAGAAATTCAGGTTTGCCTCTTCAGTCACTGGAGTCTAAAGCATAACTCCTGAACTTCCATCTCTGACAGCTGAGAGCACAATCTTCCTTTACTCTCTCTAACACATTAAATTATTCTCTCAACAGACAGCGAAGGGTGGTGCTTCTGCATCAGATTCCAACACCCATTAGAACATACAACAAACACGCCACATTTTAAATGCTGCTCCTTGAGGAACAGAAGTGTTACACAATATTTCCCATTTATCATCTCAGACTTTAACAGCCACCTATTCCTGCGAAGTACTCAACGCTTCACACTACCCTGTGCGTACAGACTACCAGCAGCTCCCTCGCACTTCGCAGCCCCCAGCCAGACACAGCGCAGGAGCCCAGTCCCACAGGAACAAGACAGAGCCAGAAAAAGAAGAAGTTCCCCTGCTGGGCTTTTCCCAACATCTGGGTGGATTTACTCCATGGACCTCATACGGCCAAAGTGCTTACAGCAGCACGCTTGGTCCATCAGCCGGCCAAACAAAATGCAACGGCTGAGAATTCCGATTCATAAGGTGAATATATAAACAGACTCCTATTGTTTCCCCTATCAGCCATCCAACTTTCACTGAAACACATGCACAGGGAATTTCCTCTTCCTCCTCTGTAATTGGATTAGCTTGTCGAAGGTTAAATGATGTTAGCAGAAATGCAAACCTTATTTTTCAATTTAGATCAGCTGAAAATAAAATAGCCACGCCATACAAAATTCACATTTGAGACCGGAGTAAAGCCCTTGGTTTAAATAGCTGAACTCCAAAGGTGCTTGATCTTCAAGTGAGACCACACGGAAATGGATCTTGATCTCAGGAGAGACTGCACATGGGATGGCTCTGAGAATACAGAAGCTGCTATTATCTACGTAATTGTAAATAGATTGTCAGACAAATATTTACCATTATTTACTTAAAAATAACTACTTCTCCAATGTTGTGTACCGCAGCACAATTCTTGTTTGCATAAAGGGAAAAAAAAAATCAAAATACCAAAATGCTTTACTCAAGCCATTAAAAAAAAAAAGTACTTTATATATAATCTTCTAGGTCAGGTATCACTTTGGCAAGACAGACAGTGCCTTGGGATTCTGGGTGATTTTTGTTCGGAAGTCTTTTATTTCATGTCTACCACAATCACATGCCATTAGACAAAGAGCAGCTGCACTCTTACAGTCAGCATTCATTACTACTTCTTTGTCTGAAGTTTTGACAGTGCTATTTTCTTTCTTGTATGGTTCAATTTGTTACCTGGCTTTAGAATGGAAAAAAGCTGTAATGCTCACAATGTAAACAGTTCAGGTAATATTTACATCAAATCATGTTTTACTTATTACTTTAATTCTTGAAAAAAGTTATATTAGTCTTTAATTTCAAAGGCTCCAGCTTGGCACTGTAAAAACATCTGGGCTCAAGCAGACGTATCTAACCTCTACTCTAACATCACAGGAGAGGAGAAGGAAGCGTACCCACGCTCTCCCTGGAAGACACACTGAGGATGCAATAATCACTGTTTGCACAGCGTGCTATCTTTGCTGTTACAATATACGAAAGGGAAACACGTTATGCCACAATAAAATTACAATTCTAGTCCCCTCACTGAGGAAATTATGGTTACAAGAAGAATTCTGACACAAATTAAGATCTGAGACAGCACTGCATTACTGTGATTTGGACTCAATATTTATCTCCAAGTGAGAGGTCTATCACTCGCACGCAGCACATTTCCACACCACAACAGAACAGGTCGCCGTTCACCGCCAGTGCCAGCTCCCCAGCGTTCACGGAACTACCTGCCCAACACAACTGCACCCGTTTGGTTTCTGGGTTCTTCAAGCCAGCACCAACAGTCAGAAACGCCTCCCCACAAAGGCTGCCAGAGACGCCAGCACCATTGCCGATGCTTTGCTAGCCCAGCAGACACCTTCACAAGCCACCATCACACCCCGTCCCGGTCACGCTGCCCCACGAGATGGTGCTAGCACGTTTTCCGCGGCACCGCTGCCATCGCCAACAAACACTCTGAGAAGCCGCGGGGCTGGGAAGCGATTCTCCCAAAGGGACGGCAGGCTCAGTGTCCTCAGAAGCACTCCGACCCTGCAGACCGCAGTGGGGTTTGGTGTCACCGCCCCGGCCCCCCACGCTGAACCCGGCGAGTGACTGAGCGCTGGGCTGACCCCAGCCTGCAGCGGGCAGAGGGGACACGCGGGGGAAGCACTTTGCTGCTGTTAAAGGAGACAGTTAAACAGGCAGCCAGCCTCTCAGTGGCCCTGTGTTACCAACTGAAGGTAAGAAGATATTTATCACTCCACTTCTCAGAAGGACAAGCGCCATTCAGCCTGACTGTTGACAGCAGGATGCAGGAGACACGGATGCAACGCCTGCGACTGCATCCCCATCCACCAGCTTCTGCACCAACTACTGACGGATTTTTGCCTTTTACCCATTTACTCCATGGCAAAAGCAAGAATTAGAAATGATTATACACAGTGGCTTTTGAAACCACTCTAAAGTTTCCAGTGGCAAATGCATAAAATACATTTTGGGGGAAATAAATAAATAAACAAACCCATTTCCACCATTTGCTTTTCTTCTAGTTATAAATTAACCTGCGGTGCTACAGGCGGCACACTGCCAGATAACTACACTGACGTATCTGGAATGGAAAGATCTTCCACAGCTCTGCAAAGACAGTAAGCGTGTATGCATGCAGGCACTACGTATTCAACCTGTCTGACATCCTGCACAGACTTTCAAACATATCGCTGAGACTTTAAGTTTGGATAATTTTTCTGTATTCTGACCTACAAGTTCCCTCATCTTTAAATTTTTAAATCTTTAAATTTTCTTAAATCTTTAAATTTTGTGAAATGATTTCTCAGTTTCCATAAAAAAACAACAGCTAGCTTTTCTGCTAAGCCATCATTACACAAGAATCAATTATAAAATGTGTATTTTGATTAAATTTTGATTGGATCCTCCAATTCCTCTACCAATGCTTCCCACGAAAGAGCGTACTACACCAAAAAGAGCCCTCTCCAAGTTTACGGAACAGAAACCGGTACTTTGACATTAACAACAACAAAAAAAACCCAACAGAACCCACGAGTGCCTTAAATGGAAACACTCTGGCAGCTACAACCGCTCAGCATGTTACATAGGAGAAAAGAAAGCCTCAGGCACCGATAATCAGACAAAACCGCTTATTTACAGATACTGTGTTAATTCTTTCCAGCTATTAACGTATAGAAGAGGCGCTGCCAAGCTGAAAACTGAAACAATTACTTCAATGAATAATTAATTAGTAAATACGCATATCAGCTACTTTCTTTTTGCTTTTAAATACCTCAGTCTTCAAATTATCACCCTAAAAACAAAGTGGCAGAACCCTAACTCCCACGTCTACCACCACCAGAGACTCGGAACACACACACACACCTTTCCCGTTTTCCCAATACAGAACCTGGCTCAGCAGGACTTACGTTCCAAACCACGAGGACCGTAAACACACCACAGTTCTGGATTGTGTCACTGTTTTGCCCTGAAGTTTCACCCGAGATGTTCACTGCCACACAAGCACACAAAAGACAAATCTCTTTCCCAAGACTTTATCATCTAAATACACAAGACTTGAGTAGCAGCAATAAACAATCCCTATCTTCAGTTAGCAAATGGTGAAATGAAGGGGACAGATGAACTGCTTCTCCATAATCGCCCTGGTCGCACAGGGTATCTGTCACACATGCACAAACCCAAAAGACTGCTCAAGTCCAGCATCTTAACCACAAACCCACCGCGTACTCCAGACCGCTTCAGTTGTACTAACACAGTCAGGAAGGACACTGCACAATGGGTTTGCTGAGAGACTTGAAAAAGGAAAGTTAAATGCAAGTTACCTTATGGGGACAACCTGACAACTACACGTGACCTGAAAAAGTCTGTGTAGAGGAGAAAGGAATGCATAATTTTGACCACGAATCTCTAAAGGTCTTGAAAAGCATGAACAGAATGCTGTCTCTGCAATAAGATCATCCCATCTAACAGCAGCAGTCTTCCCACAAAAAGTCTATCAGGAAAAATCCCACACCCTCCAAAACCCCGATGGAAAAACCAAGTGCTCAAATATCACCAGAAATGACTACATTTCTCACTGTTTCTCTACATCTCTATCATTGAGCCATCTTATTTTTTTTCTACAGCAAATAAGAAAAACCTCGTGGAAATACAGTGGTTATTCTAACATAGAAGAGTAAAAAAAAAAAAAAAAAGAAATTGTACAGTAGTAACTTAACAGAATAATGGATGCAATCTAAAGGTGTATGTGAGTTTAGGCGAAAGGTCTGCTCTCCCAGAACATGGACAGTCAGCCACCAACGCACGTGAAATCTCGGGAGCAGAAACACAGGTGAACGAAAGCAGTGTGGGAATCCTCCCTACAATTTACATGACTGTGAAGTAAGAGTCAGACTCTTGTCTTTGGAAAAAAAAAAAAAAGTAAACATATGTCAGATATTTACCTTCTCTCAGTTCCACATAAATGAGGCAGGAAAGCCCTGTTTACCAAAAAAAAAATTAAAAAGTTACTTCTTAAATCTGAAGAACTCAATGGCGATTTTTATTGCTCCCGATTTTAAACCAATTTAACTCTTCCATTTCTCCAGTTAATAATGGACAGTTCTTGTTCAGCAGTAGACTGGACAGGCAGCATTTACCTTGTAACACAGTGTGCAATAGTCTGGTTCGAATTACTGTTGCAAATCATGCACTAGACTTATTTTTCACACCAGGAACATTTGCATAGGACCAGGCACGAATGCATTTTAAAGAGAACGCAGACCAAATGCAGATTCTTTTCCCAAAGGCCACACAAGCCAAACTGCTAATCCTGAGTTTAAAACAGTTTAAACCAGTAATCGCCCCAACTGGATAAGCAACCTGCAGTAAAAGCTGTAATACTTATCCTGTTGCAAACCCACCGTCCAGGCCAACACAAAAAGAATATTTGCTACCCATTAATTCGTAAGCATAAATTCCAAAGGTGCCTTCAGAACGGTGCCCCACGGAGCTCACAGTCTATAGGCACACCGCGCAATTTTAGGGTAAGAAAAATTGCAGCATAGGTCTATTTACCATTCCCAGGAAAAGATATCTGCTCTTTTACAATTTGACTAGGTCACCGCAAATTTAATAAGATCGTAAATAATGACAGTAGAGAAAGAATGAGGGCTATCTGCTGAGCTCTACAACAGTCAAACAATTAATCAGGCCGCCCAGAGCAGGCATGCTGCAGTTTTATCGGGCTAGGTGCTCACGCAGACACGATGAAAACTCCCTCGCTAACCACAAGCCAGTTAGATACAGGTTTCTGAAAACAACTGGTACGTTAATGTTAACTTAAAACCAGCTCTGGATCTTTCAAATGACCAGAACACAGACCTCTGTGTCAGAGCAAGGAGACCCAGTCCACACCAGAATTTACTCGAGGAACCTTGCTCTGTCCCCAGCCCCACCAAGCCCTAAGTTCAGGCACTTCCAGAGTTTACTTTTGCTGCTCGCCACTATCTGCCACACCTGCCAGCGTGCCAGGAGACCTCTCTCAGGGTCATAAAAATGTAAGATCTACTAAATTACCAAGACTTGCACCAGAGAATATAGCTTTGAACTTAGCACTCTGTCCATCTAAATAACAGTTCTGGCATCACGTATGCACTGAGTGCTTTCCACGCAAATGATTTAATTTTTTTTATTATTATTTACACAGCATTTTGGTACCTTTGGTGGACTGATTACCTAAAGAGTTGCAATCTGAAATCACTCTCTTCAAGTAAAGTCCATTTAACAATGACCTTGGCATGTATTTAAAAGCAATATGCTAAGCCTATCTTAAAGATTCCATATATTTCAGCAACAAAATAGGAAAAATTATTCATTCTTCAGCATATTACCAAAAAAAATAAAAAAAAAAGGAAGACACACTCTGACAGAAGGGGAAAGCCAATCAGTTTTCACAGTGTAATCATAAACCAGTCTGGAAGTTGGAGACTGGTTAGGCACAGCAAGTATGAAAAAAGGAAAAAAGCAAGGTGCCAGAAACTAATATTCTACCAGTTACATTCAGGGTTTCAGCATATTTCAAATGGCCCCAGTCTTAAAAGTCTGCCAGTGAAAGTGCCTTTAAGGTGGAACTGAGAAGGAACACAACAAGAAAGTAGGACCAAAGTCGAAAACAAGAACTGTAAACAAGAGAGAGAGGTAGGTATTTGCAAGAAAGTCACCGTACTAAAAATCAGCAGTGCAGAAGAAATAACTTCTTAAATACAAAAGTGCTGTATCTTACTGGCACAAAATTCTTAATTCAACATAATTCTTTACTCTCGAGCCAAGCCATGTAAAAAAGCAGCTGCTCACTCCACAAACTTCTCAAATAAAAACTACCTGCTCATGGGAAATTCACCGCCTTCAGCGCTTCATGAAAAAAGAGGCAAAAACCCAAGTTATAGAGCAATGTACAGCTTGAGTTCAAAGCAAGCTTCTTGCCAAAACCAACTATTTCGTTCATCCCAACAATATTTGGCTGAACCATATAGGAAAAAAAAAAACAACCCACAAACCCTTCATTTGTTTTAGTTACTGTTGGGTACTACAGTTTAGGACAAATAAGTTACTTTTCTCTTAAAAAAATCTACCCTATTAAAGAAATTCTGTTACGGAAGCTGATATTGTCATGATGCGAAGGAAAGCACGCTACAAAGGCTTTCAGTCTATAGAATTCACTGTTGCAGAGATTTCTCCATGCAACAGGAACGTTTTCAAACTTGGGGTTTCTTATCCTTGCGATTAACATGAGATTAAAGCTCCCGATAAAGCCCGCAATGATTTCTAGCCCGAGGCCAGCTCTTGTTCTGAACTGTAGGAGTGAATTTAAATGAGCACCTTACCTGCTTAGTTTTCTTTCGACTTCTTTGGTAGCTTTAGCTTCCAATTCTCTGGAACAGAAAGCGGGGTCGGTTTCCATGTCAACAGTAATGCAGCACAAAGCAAAAAACAAAGCTGCAGCGGGGTTAAGAGACACACGGAGCTCGGCAGGTTGACACGGGGAGA
>WKFP01013603.1:42690-53328 GCA_011057875.1 Pterocles orientalis | reverse complement strand
AAAAAAAAAAGGAAGACACACTCTGACAGAAGGGGAAAGCCAATCAGTTTTCACAGTGTAATCATAAACCAGTCTGGAAGTTGGAGACTGGTTAGGCACAGCAAGTATGAAAAAAGGAAAAAAGCAAGGTGCCAGAAACTAATATTCTACCAGTTACATTCAGGGTTTCAGCATATTTCAAATGGCCCCAGTCTTAAAAGTCTGCTGGTGGAAGTGCCTTTAAGGTGGAACTGAGAAGGAACACAACAAGAAAGTAGGACCAAAGTCGAAAACAAGAACTGTAAACAAGAGAGAGAGGTAGGTATTTGCAAGAAAGTCACCGTACTAAAAATCAGCAGTGCAGAAGAAATAACTTCTTAAATACAAAAGTGCTGTATCTTACTGGCACAAAATTCTTAATTCAACATAATTCTTTACTCTCGAGCCAAGCCATGTAAAAAAGAAGCTGCTCACTCCACAAACTTCTCAAATAAAAACTACCTGCTCATGGGAAATTCACTGCCTTCAGCGCTTCATGAAAAAAGAGGCAAAAACCCAACAGTTATAGAGCAACATACAGCTTCAGTTCAAAGCAAGCTTCTTGCCAAAACTAACAATTTCGTTCATCCCAACAATATTTGGCTGAACCATACAGGAAAAAAAAAACCACAAACCCTTCATTTGTTTTAGTTACTGCTGGGTACTACAGTTTAGGACAGAAAAGTTACTTTTCTCTTAAAAAAATCTATCCTATTAAAGAAATTTTGTTACGGAAGCTGATATTGTCATGATGCGAAGGAAAGCACGCTACAAAGGCTTTCAGTCTATAGAATTCACTGTTGCAGAGATTTCTCCATGCAATAAGAACGTTTTCAAACTTGGGGTTTCTTATCCTTGCGATTAACATGAGATTAAAGCTCCCGATAAAGCCCGCAATGATTTCTAGCCCGAGGCCAGCTCTTGTTCTGAACTGTAGGAGTGAATTTAAATGAGCACCTTACCTGCTTAGTTTTCTTTCGACTTCTTTGGTAGCTTTAGCTTCCAATTCTCTGGAACAGAAAGCGGGGTCGGTTTCCATGTCAACAGTAATGCAGCACAAAGCAAAAAACAAAGCTGCAGCGGGGTTAAGAGACACACGGAGCTCGGCAGGTTGACACGGGGAGATCCCAGATCTCCCAGCGATCGAGTGGCATCTTCACCGGGGACAGCGCGGAGCACAACCCCTCCAGCCTCCCGCCGCCACCTCTGCTCCATCGCTCCGAGCTCTTCAAGGAGCACGACCCCGCTGCACCCCGGAGCTCCCGGGTTTGTTCCCAACGCAGCCGCCAGGCAGCCCCCCGCCCGGCCCGCCCACCGCCCCGCGGAGCGAACAATACCGAGCGCGGGAGGCCGGGGCTCGGCCCCGCGGGGAAACCGCCGCCTCGGGGCCACCGCCGCGGCCCCTCCGGGCACGGGCCCCTCCCGCAGCCTGCCGGGGAGCCCGCCCGCCGCCGCAGCCCGGCCCACACCGCGGCGGGGCCGCCCCGGGGAGCGAAGGGGCCCCCCCGCCGCCCGGCCCCTCCCCCGCCCGCGGCGGCCGGGCCCCCGCTGGCGCCTCAGCTCCCGCCCTTCCCGCCGCCCGGCCCCGCCCGCTACCTCATGTATGTAAAGTGCTCGGAGTCCGGCCCGGCGTAGCTGCGGCCCGGGCCCGGCGCTGGCGCGGCGGCTCTAGGCGGCCTGGGCCCGGCACTGCGGAGCGGGAGGGCCCGGCAGCTGCTGCTGCAGCACCGCCGCCATTTCCTGCCTCCTCACCCGGCCGGGTCCGGCCCCGCCGCACAGGAAGGGAAACCCCGCCCCCGCCAGCACTTCCGGGTCACCGCGCTCCCCCGACATGGCGCCCCAGCAACCGCCCTAGCAACGGGGCGGGGGAGGCCGGCCGCCGGCGCCCTGACATTGAGGCCGACCCCGGGGGAGCCCGAGCCCGCCAGCCCCGCGGGACAGGCCTCTGCCCGAGCCCTCTCCCCGGGGGTGGCACCGGGAGCGGTGAGGCGGCCGCCTAGCCTCAGGGCAGCCTCCACTGAGGGGCCGCCGGGCCTCCGGGCGCTCCCCGTCTGCGGGGGTGAGGCCGCGGGGCCGGGGCTGTGCTGGCTGCGCCCCAGGGGCTCACCCCTGGTCCGGGGTTTCGGGGTGCCCGGCCCCAGCGCAGCCCTGTGGCGGGACATAGCCCAGCCGGGTGGCTGTGGCGGGCGGGGGGACAGGGTGGCCGCTGGCCAGGGGACTGTGCAGTGAGGGTGTCGCTGGGGCTCGTCCTGAACCCCCCCCGCAGCTCGGAGCTCTCTCATACACACCCCGCAGAGAGGGGTCCTTTCCCCCCCACACGCAGCCCCCCAACGTCCGTTTCCAGGCACATTTCCTCGGCGTGGGGCAGCTGCGGTAGTCTAGGCCCGGCTGCCGTGGGCAGCTCTGCTCTGGGCTTCGGGGCGTCACTAACTATTGGGGCTGGAAAAGCCTCCAGAGGTGAAAAAGACTGTAAAGTGTAAATACCCACCGTACGGTACGGCCTGGTGTCCTTCCATCGGCTTTGTCCGGTCGAGGGAGGGGGCAGGAAAGGACCGAGCCCTTGCAAACACAGCTAGGGATTGATTTGTGCGAATGTGCGGCTTCACCCAAAACGTGTGCGGAGATGTTCTAACCTCAAATACATCAAACGGAGAGCGAGGCGTGTGTGAGCCGCTCTATGTTACTGTACAGCCAAAATATCCCAGAAATTAATCTAGAAAAACCAGTCAAAGGACTGACAGGGAATAGCGGAAAAGAACTAAGAACAGGAATGTCAAGACAGAGCGAAGCTGAGAGCAGAGAAAGATTCACGGTAAACGGCTCTGCCTTCTGACCGGCACAGTGAGCACTGCGAGAGGGCATCGGCGCCCCGGCACCGCCAGAGTGAGAATTGGAAAATTCCCCCAATGAAAGTAGAACGATGCCATTTGCATCGTCCGCGTCCACAGAATAAATAATGGCAAGGAAGTATTTTCTGATTTTTTAAAGTTTAGTTAGAACAATTTAAAGTGTTATCACTGGCAAAAATAAGAAACCTAGAATGGGAGGCTTGCTTACAATAGTAATTCTACCTCTTGAATCTGTTTAACATGCCTCCATTGGAAAACGCCATGGCTAATTTCCACTTCCAATTTCCAGTGCCTCCAGGATAAAATTAGAAAGCTGGAGATGCACCCCTCTTAGCAAACGGGTAATAACAGAGGGAATACAGATAATAGGTTTCTGCTTAGAAAATTTGAGCAGGGAGAGGATTAGTGCTGTACCCGGCACACTGAGGCTGTGTCATACGTGTAGCTACACCTCTGCAAAACAATCTTCAAAAAATTTCTGGAGCTCTACTGGCTTTCGATGTGTGCTATCTGGTGGCAGGTTACTCTGGGTTACTCTGGTGCTCAGTGAAACCATCGCCGAGGTGGCTGCTCGCTGGCATTCCTGCGCTGAGTTCGAAAGCACGGGCTGAAAATCCCCCAGCAGTCCGCACAGCTGCTCTGCAAGGGAGTAATTGTCATTGTCCATGCCTACAGTACTGCTCAGGAATTTAATTTTCTTCTCAGCTCCCCTCCACTGTTCACATGGAAATAAGCCTCATTCCGTCTGCTCTGTTATAAGAGCTACTGAGAAAAGTGGTTTTGTTGGCATGGGGAAGTTCCTGCTCTCTTTTTGCATCCAGCTCACACATTCTCACAAGCATTTACCAGCCCAGTTGCAGCATTTCCCGTTCTTACCAATGCTAGTGAAAAGATGAACGCTGTTTTATTCACCTGTGAAAGGAGTGGATGCCTTGGATAGATGAGCAATTGCCTCTGGAAATCTGCTGCAATATCAACTCTCTTTCTGCCAGCATGAATAAAGTATTTTTCAGCTGAAGAAGATCCTACATGATTAAAGATGAGCATTGATGACAATGCAGCGTAGCCCGTAAGGGTATTTTTCTCCTCAGCTGGCATTGCTGCGAGCTGCACACACATAAAGCGATTCTGTTATTTTTGATGTACTGAAAAGGGCGCTGGCAACTTGAAATGGGTTTCTCAGCTTCTATTAATAGCTTGTAAGTTATTTTTGATCTTGTTTATTTGTCTTCATATGAAAAAGTTTGCATTGTCACATACCAGTTTGTAAGTGAAAGCCATTCTTTCCTGACGCCCGACTCCGCTTCCCGTTGGTGTTTCATTCCCAGCAGACCTGCTTTGTCTGTCTTTAACGGGGCTGCGCTGGACATAGGAGGAGTGCTGTTAAGTCTGCGCTCCGTTAGGAAGGGTAATAAATGCATGATGTACTCCTGTTGTGTCATTTTGTTAACTGTGTTGTACCACTGTCAATAAAATTCACAGTCAAGGTCTGTAGCTCTCGTTATTATTTTAGATTGTTTTCTAATTTTATTTATGCGGCTAGACCGCTGCAGCAATTGCTTCCATTCTGCCTTGTAAACACTACAGCTGGTTATGCATTGTCAGCAAATCTGCTGCATTAACTAACCCCCTGTTAATTATCCTGACAGCTCCTTCTCGCATCAACGTCACGATCCTACACCTTTCACCTCCAGAAGTAATGCTTTCCTTCCGCTAAGGTCCCACGCAGACGGAACTGGACAAATTCAGGTGGGACAACAACCCCCCGATAGCAAGAACATTTTCTTCAAGAAGAAGCCAAAGGTTGAACTTAGCCACGGCAGCGGTGCTGACCTGTCCCTCGGAAGCCACCATCCTCCCACGCGGGGCAGGAGAGCTCCGGGTGCCGTACGCAGGGTGGATCCGGTGAGTGCCGCCAGTGACCCTTCCTCCGCGCCCTCTCACTGCTGTCCTTAGCAGGCGAAGCGCTCACGTGCGTTACAGCCCATCGATGGGCATCACCGAACGTCCGCCCAGGCTAGTGCCCCGGGCACGTTTTGGCCAGGAGATGTTTGCCAGCCGGGTGTGCTGGGGACCTCCATCCCCCTTTCCTGGGGAGCTGGAGGTGTTTGTTCAGGAGCTCTGGCTGTGGCCCCTGGTCTCTCCAGTGGCTGGACGCAGAAGCTGGGCTCTGGCCGTGCCGAAGCCTTCGTCCTGACCTGCCTGCGCCTCTGCCCGCTGCCGGGAGCGGGGGGACGAGCGGAGGAGCTGGGGTGGGCAGGGGTCACAGGGCAAAGCCTCACGGCAACGAACGGAGGACTGACTCTGCTGCGGGGAAGGGACGGACGGCTCCTGGAGCAGGGGACACCCTCCTGGTGTGTCTCCCCCGTGCAGATGCAGGCTCTGCTGCTTCCCTGGTCTGACTGCTCTGGTCAAAACAGCGGAGGTCTGGGGTTTGGGAAGGATATTTTGTGGTGTTAGCACTGCGGTTTGACTGCCAGCCGCTGTTCCGTTGTGCATTGAGTGGCTCTGCAGCACTGCGGTCATACGTGAAATCAGACAGAACGGAACCAGCGATTCAAAGGCAAACAACCTGCCCTGCGTTCAGGCAGCTGCCGGAGGTGATCTTTGCCGTTACACTTTCACCGCTCAGTAAACACGCCCGTGCGGGCAGCGATCCCCCAATTCCTGCTCCCAGCAGCAGCAGCTGCCACCCGCACCCTGCCAGCGTGGCGCGCAGGCGGCTCCACCCCTCTGCAGATCCCCACGACCTCTTCAATTAGGATTTTCATATAACTGGAGCGAGAAAATAAACTGCAGGAGACAGAGAAATGTCCTGACTAAAACCAGTGAAAACGGAGCTGGTGCCATTCCAGCATCTCCACCCCGCCAGCCTTCCCCTCGCTCTGCCGCTCGCTCTCAAGGCTTCGCGTGAAATGAAGGCGTCAGCGTGGAGTGGGAAACCGGCACGTTAGGAAATACTTTCTGCTTCATGTCTGGGGAGAAGAAAGCGAGGGGCTGCTTTTGTAAGGCGCCGTGAGAAGCGCGGGGCTGGGAACGCGGAGGATTTGCCGTCAGTAACCCTGTGCCGCTCGTTACGCTCAGCATCGTTACGCAGGAGGGAGACGCTGTCACGAGAAAAACAGATTGTTTTCCAAATTGCACTTGACTTAAATAATCGGAATGAGCTGATCTGACAGACGAGGGAAAGCAGTCTTCTCATTAACACGGCGCTCTGTGTGTTATCTGCTGGGAGGCTCCTTCCCAGCTCGCGGCAGAGGCTGGCTTTACCGGAGGCGTTTCCAGCGCTCCTTCAGAGGAGCTCAGCCCGTGGTGGGAGCTGGTGATGGGAAAGCGCCGAACAGGCAGAGCATCCCCGTGAGCAGGAGCTGCGCGGTTAAGTCAGCCGGGCTATTTACGTTAGCGAGGAATATTTGGGTCTCTGTAGGATCCATAATTAGGAGGAAAAACCGCAAATGGCAAAGGTGGAAGCTGCTAACAGAGAGCGTTCGGCTTGCCTCCCCACCAGCCGTGGAGAACAGCTCGCCAAATCTGGCGCCGAGGCTGGTGATCAGACGTTCGGTGCCCGATCGCAGGATGCAGCGGCAAACAGCCGTTCGATCCGCGCGCAGGAGAGATGCGCTGCCTTGCCTCCGGGCTCCCAACGCCTTCCCAGCATCACCGCCGGAGCGGTGGGAGCAGGGGAGAGCGGGCGCTTGGGGTTGTTAATCCTGCGGTTTAAATCAGCAAAAATTCATAAAAGATACAGAATTTCCCTGTGTTTTAAAGCTAGCCCAACTCGCTTTCCCTGATGGGCGCTTGGGAAGGCTGCCAGCTGCAAAAGGGAATCGCTGAGCCTGGATTTCGCTCTGCATCCAGCCCGTTACGCCATCCTCGCATCCCCGCTCTCCTAAAGGGTGCAGTGCAATAGCCGTTCCTAATCTTTATTTATTTACCAGGGCTGCACTTCCAAAGAAAATCACCCCTGTGGGCTCACGGCACCTTTCCCTTTGCTGGTTCCTCTGCTCGGCACAGCTCAGGTGTTAGCGAGTCCGCTCTGGTCCAAATTGCCCAGGGAGGCTGGTGGGAGAGTTTCCCCCGACTCCGGAGGTTCCCCTGGAGCTGGGGTCGTGCCGCCGAGCCCCCGGGCACGTGCTGCGCCCGCAGCCGGCAGCTCTCGCCTCCGCCCCGGCTGCGGGTGTTTGTGGATATTTATTCTGCCTTCTGGGATGCTGAACAGGAGGAAGCCTCTCTGTAATCGATGCCTATCGATCGGCCAGCTCGGCAGTTGCCCTTTCTCAGCACAGCACCAGATTAGCAGCAGATTTCACCCATTTCCTTCGCACTTCTCTCTGTCAATGGCACAAACGATTTCTGCTCTGCCCCAGACTGTTTCTCTTTGTGCCAGCAATATTCTCGGGTTTAGGCTTCACAAAGCCATTCGTCTGCTGAATTTCCTAATTACAGAGAACAAAACGGGGCCAGGACACAGTTACTGAGCAGCACCACAGCCCACGGCACGAGCCCTGGCACTGGTCAGTGTCTCCGGGTGGGGAGGTGTCCCCACGCGGCCGGCGCTGCCGTGTCTGGGCTGTGCCTGGTCTCAGCTCCCGCGCTCCGGCTTCCCCAGCCCTGCACCGTCCCAGTCAACAACAGCCCATAAACGCACCGTGGCCCCTAATTTGTTAACGTTTGCAAAGGTCACAGCATCTCCTAAAGAGCAAAACAGTCCCCAAATGTGGCTTAAAGAAAGTTTTGCTATAAAGCTTATTTCCCCTGCATTAAAGGATCTTTCTCTAGTCCCCCGCCCAAGCAAGGGACATGCCAGCAAGTTTAAGCTTTAGGAAAAGTGACTTTAACCCTCAGGTCTCTGTGAAATCCAGGCTCTGGTCCTGCCGAGCGAGGTTTGCTTCTCTCCATCTGAACAAATCTCCTGACAGAGGTGACACGGCGATGCCAGAGCGGTTTGTGTCTCACCATCAGGATGCAGTCGGTTGCTTAGAGGCTGGATGCGGTTTGGAAAGATGAAAGGTCCTTCCTGCGAGCCCGTTAGACTGTCACCTTGTGCCCCCATCCCATGGCCGGGCTGTGGGTGACGTGTCCGGGGCTACTGTTGTTTTTCCCTTCCAGTTCGGTTCGTGGGTGTTACGGACTTTCAGAGACCAAAGCTGCAGAGCTCTCCCTTGTCCCCACGGCGCACGCACAGAGGCAGCTGGTGGGGATTTTGGGAAGAGCGGTTTCAGTGAGCTCTCAGCGCTCCTGCTCCCGCTGCCGGATAAACTCCCCGCAGCCGCCGTCCCGGGACGGGTGCCCAGCTCCAAGGACACCGTTATCAGAGGACAGGCGGCTCCTGGAGAGATTTTATTTCTGGACAAGGCTGCGAGACGCGGCTCCTGCTGCTGCCCTTAGCAAAGCCCCTCTCTGTCCCACGGTCGCCTTTCCCTCCTGCCTCACTCCTGTCTCTCTGCTGTCAGAGGGACTCTGGCTCTGTCCCGTGCTCTCTGCCGTGCTGCGCCGGGTCGTGGCCACGCCAAGGTGTGCTCAGGAGCCATTTAAATAACCAAGACTTTACAATTAGTGTTCTTTGAAAACGAATCTCCGGGCCCTGGGGAGCGCCAGGACCCCGGCAGTGACCCGCCGTTGCCCTCTTTGGTGTCCCCCGTTGGTGTCCCCTCCTGGCAGGACCCCGCGGAACAGGTCGAGCAGAGCCAGGGACCTGAACCCGGGGTTTGCACAGAACCTGCGTGCGTGTCCCTCTGCGTGCACGTGTGCTTGTGCACAAAGAGATGTGCAACATCCTCGTGTTTCCTGAGCCTTGCGCTCCCCTGGAAACAAGGACGGATTCTGCAACTAACGGATCGCACCTCCAGCAAGGCTCCAACCCTGCCTCCCCCGGCGGGCACCGGCATCCACGGGGGGGGAAGCAGGGACATGCTGATGTTGGTCTCCTCTTTGGCTCCCAGCAGCTTTTCCCCTGCCCAGGGACTGGGATCACAGCCCCCGGGCTTTGCCGCTGAGCAAACCCAGCTGTGGCTGAACCCCCTGCACAGGGCTGCTCAGAAAATGAACACGTCTGCCTGCGACAGAAAATGTCACATACGCCCAGGTAGTGGGAGCGAGAGAGAAAATGTCCCCCCCTGCCTGCTCCTGCCCATCCAACACGCTGCGGTGGGCGCAGCCCCCTTTCGCAGCTCGTGGCGGGGCGATGGGCTGTCGGCGGGGTCTTCCCCCAGCACAGGTAGCGGCCAGCAAACAGACAGACGTGTTCTCGCCCCGTTGCGTGGCACGGATGGATTTCTGACCGGCTGTTCCACCCAGCAAACAAAGGCGGCTTTGAAATGGATGCCTGCCCTGGCCAGCTGCCAGCCCGCCAGCGGGAGACAAAGGCTGGGAATACAAATGCGGGGATGCTGGAAGTGGGGAGCCAAGGATGCGCGTTGCCATGGAGACACAGTGGCTAAACTGGAGAGGCGAGAACCTGCACTGGGAGGGACTGGGAGCCACAGAGCCACCATGGGAGCACTGGTTCCCCCTGTGCCCAGCTGGACCCCCCGAGAGGGGGATGCACCCGGGGGGCAGGATGGGATGCTGGTGCCCGGACCTGGGCTGTCGTGGTGGGCGAGGACCCTGCACCCCAATGGGTCGGAAGCAAATGGGAAAATAAATCCTGGGCACTTTTCGTAAATCCCAAAGCCCTCACCAGCTTTGCGGGGCAGGGGAGGGAGTGGGAAGCCACCCGTCGTTTTTTCAGCAAGGGGAACACTCAGGTGATGGGGGCTGTGTGGATAGCGAGAGACAGATCGGACGGAGCAGAGCACGCTGTCAGCACGCGACAAGCAATACACGGAGGACAGGAATCCCCGGGGAGGCACTTTTCTAATAAATGACACTTTGATCTGTAGCTTTAACAGCTCCTCCCAAGTTGTCGTGTACCCAGTTAGGAACAGAAATCCTGTAACTGCCCCGGCCAGCCCGAGGAGAGGGAGAGGGGCACCAACACGGCGGCGCGGAGGCAAACAGCGATGTTCCCTGTGCTTGCACAGTGCCCAGTCCATCAAAACTCCTTGCCAGCTTCACCGCGGATAACAACCACCCGCGAGGTTCTGTTTTCAGTCCGGGGTCCCTCGCGCCCCAGCAGCGCCCTGGGCAGAGGCTCCAGCCCAGCCCCGCGCCCGCATCCCTGCGATGCTCCAGGAAACAGCAGCAGAGGCACCCGCGTCGGCACCGTTAACTGTGATTAACTCCCTCTGGCAGGGCAAAATCCGGAGGCAGGGGTTTTGCCGGTTAAATGAAGTCCACGCTATCTCTGCAAACGTGCCGAAAGCTGCCGCGGTTTCCAGGGGCTGGGATAACCCAGGGTGGGATTGACACGGCGCCAAGGCCAGAGAGCTCCATCCCCCCAAATCAATTAGCAAACACCTCCTCCAGCCCTCTCAACGGCACCCTGCGATCGTTCGTTCTCACGTAACAATCAAAACTTAATTTATCTTCTTATAATTAAAGCTAAAAAATTCACTCGCTTTCCATTTCTCTCATTGCTTTGCGGGGGGGGAAAAAAAAAGCCAGAAGAATAAAGTGACAGGATGGAGAGAAGGCCTTTGAAATAAACATGGGCCAGTGCTGTTGGCTTTTATTTAACACGCAGCCCTTTCCTTAAGAGAAATAATTACGTTTCGAAACCCCCTTTCCCTGTTCCGAGCGCTGCCTCTTTCCATATTAATGCTATTTGCATGCGCCGTCTCCTCCTACCCTTCAATAATTCAAACCTTCATTTTTTATTCACTCAGTTGTC
>WKFP01013602.1:276627-290872 GCA_011057875.1 Pterocles orientalis | reverse complement strand
CCTTCCTGAACTGAGGGGCCCAGAACTGGACACAGTATTCCAGATGCGGTCTCACCAGGGCAGAGTAGAGGGGGAGGAGAACCTCTCTTGACCTACTGACCACCCCCCTTCTGATACACCCCAGGATGCCATTGGCCTTCTTGGCCACGAGGGCACAGTGCTGGCTCATGGTCATCCTGCTGGCCACCAGGACCCCCAGGTCCCTCTCCCCTACACTACTCTCCAACAGCTCAGTACCCAACTTATACTCCCTCTGCACCTTTAAAGTATGGACTAATGACATTTTTAAGAGCTTTTTGCAAACTTGCTGTAGGGGATGAAAATATTTCATAACGCCAGTGCCAATGAAGTCTGTGCAAAAACAGTGGCATGCCTGATTCAAGGCATACTTACTACATTGAAACAACTGCTGGACACTCCCACCAGAATCACTGCAAAACCCCACAGGCAGTCCTCTGAGTCACTGTAACTTTCACTTCAGGGACTATGAGATGAACCCAGTGGACCTTTACTGACTTCTACTGATTTCAACAAAGTTAGAACACAAGGCGTGGGAAGCAGTAGCCATCATTTAGGTTTATATTTACACCTATTACTGTGTCCACAAGGGGGAGCCCATAACCTTCTCTGAAAGGAATTACATATTCCTGAGCACAAATAGGAAAGATGCAACTTAAATACATTTAAACATGGTAATATTCTTACAGTGTAAATAATTTTTTGTCCCAAGGTAAGTATAGGCACTAGTGTTTGAAAATGCGAGTGTATACCTTATGTGTTCCTTCCTTAGTGAAACATTGTACCGAAACATACAGAATACTCGTTTGGAGGCTGAAATTGCAATTGTCATAGAAAGAAACAGAAATAGAAGTGGTTTAAAAAAAATAAATAAAAAAATAAAATAAATCACGAAATGGTAGGATTTTCAAGATGCAGTAAATACCATTTAGCTTTTACAGTCCTGAGATACTTTACATGTCTGTATCACAAATTACTCCCCTGTTCAGAAATACCTAGGAATAACTGTCACAAGGACAGCTTTGCTGCGATGAAGAATCAGAAAAACTTTGCAACAAAAAGTGTAACTGTGAAGAGTATGAATAAAAATAGTTTTTTTCAGAATTTATTAAAGATGCAAACAATTTTTATTACTTATTCTCTTTTTTCTCTGACTACAGTATTATTTTATATTCATTTGTAAAACAGGGTTATTGTGCAGTATAAAAAATCAGCCTTAACAAAGACAGTCATGTGATCTTCTTGCTCAAATCTTGTCTCTTAAATGGCAGCTCCTTCCCTCCACAAAAGCTGTATTTGTGGGTAAATTCATTTACACGGGTAGTTCTCACCAGGTTCAGCTGGGGAGTGTTTCTCTTTCATGCACAGTGTTTCTCCCACATGAGAATGAAAAGTAAGATGCCTTATGACAGCCAGTCGGACACACTGAATTTAGAAGATGTATCTCTTTAGAGCTGGTAAAAAATATTCGTTTTTTTTCCCTATGAACTGCCTAGAAGCTTGGGACGGTATATTAGTAAAATGTGTAGTTATCTCTCTGCCCTCTCTTTCTCCAAGGCTGGTTTGAGTTTCTTCCAGCTCAGATGTAAAACTGCAGGAATATACATGTAAAGATATCTACAGGTGGTTTAGGAAACACCCAAGAGGCTATATCTGAAGGGAGCCTACAGAAAGACAGGTGTTTGAAGAAACCTTAGAAATGCTAGAACCACCTAGAGACCTATGAAATCTCTAAAGATGGTAGGAGCACTACAGAAAAAGGTCGCTCACAATCAACAGTGTGTATTTGCATAAAAGGTCATTTCAGGAGAAACAGCGCAGTAATCTGAGGTTCATGATTTGCAGACAGGACTGGGGACTGAAGGACTCAGATCTTGTCCCCATGAAAGTATGTTGCCTTTTACAGCAGCGTTGAAGGCTCCAGCAATGACAGGGGTAAAAAATAGAGTCCTAGAAAATGCAATGAGTATTTGAACTTTAGTGAAGGTGAAGGACCATCAAATACAGAAGGAAGAGTGGACGAATGCCTAACAAACAGTGAAAGTAAAGAACTTCTTAAAGAAGACTAAGAAGGTGAATGGTCAGAAAAAACAAAAGGACTTATCTACTTCTGAAACAGGAAAATTTTGGCTCATGAACTGTTGGAGGGCTAAGAAACGAAGACAATATGTTAAGGTAGACTAAAACAGTGGCGTCAGGAAATGAGGAAAGTGGCCTTATCCTGTATTGCAATTATCACCACATCAGCTATCAGCAGTAATTGTCAGATCTGTTCCTAGATAGAAGAGCTCTGGAGGTGAGAGGCAATTCTTCCAGAATGAGTTTACTAGTTCAGATGTTGCATAGCCCATGACAGATAAAGAATAATGCTGAAATTCATGTAGAGCCTGTAATCACTCCATAGATGGTATGTCTACATGGTCTTGCAGACAGTATATGCAGACAACCTGTAAGCATATTTTTATAAAAGGCAACGAAGACTAGTTTAGCTGTTTTGATGGAAGAATACCATAGCTGACAAAAATGTTGTAACAGATTAAAAAGAATGGCCAGCAGACTCAACTGCTTTTTCTGTAATAAAGGTCAGAGTCTAGGAACACACATGAGTGTCAGTGGCAGATCACAGCATCACCGAACAATTTAATGAAATTGATTTCTTTTGCTGCCAAGAAACTACTCCTGTACTTTAGTATGATGACAGCAGTTTTCTGCCCATGACTAGGTTGTAAATTAGTCATGGTCTTAATAGTGACAATCGTAAACACACTTCCCTGTACATAACGAGCAGATAATAGCTGACAAGTTCATATGGATGCTCTGAATTCTCACAGAGAAGCAGAATTGCCATGCTAACAACAACATAATTATTGTGAAAGAGGTCATGTGTGAATCTCTACTAAAACTAGTTGAAACACTTCCCAGAAGAGTGCTTTCCATGTCACGAGTAGCATCGCTGACACATTCATCAGTGTTGCTCTGCATAGGATGTAGAATACCCAGGTTCAACAGTCAGCCCTTCTTCTTTCGGAGTAAAATAGGATAAAAAAGCTCTTTTGAATCAAGAACAGGGAGTTGAACCTCAGTCATCCTTAGCCTAAGCTAGAAAGATAGCCTCTAAATTACTTTTAAAGGCCACTATTTTTTGGTTTTGCATCTGGATCAGTATTCCTTTCAAAAGCTGAAAACATTTAACACAACAGGAATGTACCCCTTTCATCACTGTCTGAATCAAGGTTGATTTTTACCCCAAAATTGCAAATCTCTCAATTTTCTCCTGCCTTGAAGACTTTGTATCAACCAGTTAAGACAGGCAACCATTTAGTACCACAACCTGAAACACTCATTGAATAAAACACGCAAAGCCTGAAAATCAAAACAAGAGTTACCTGTAAGTTGGAAAAGGAATTGCTCGAGCCCTGCAGTTCATTGAAACCTGTCCATCTGAAGATTCTTCCGGGTAGATGGTATCAATGGGTTGCTCCTCAAAAACGGGTCCATAACCTTTGTTTCCTTCCTCTGAAAAAAGAGTTTGAAATTAATATTTTTTTAATTAGTAGGCAAACTGAAGATGAATTTACACCACACCTTCCATATTAAAAATGTGAAGGCTAAACAGTGAGCCCTGCAAAACCACGTTTTATATGAATCAACAAAACCAGAGCAGTATGGATAACAGAAGTGCTGGGCTTCCTTCACTGACTCCTGCTTCATTCCTGCTCTCTGAGAACAAAAGTAATTTAAACTATGCTTCTGTAAAACTACCTTCTCTGCCTTCTCCACTGACATCATCAATTATTTGATGGAGATAATAACGAACTGAAGATACACCCTTCAGGAATGCAGTGAGACCAACTTATTTCACAGAGGCAAGCAAATGCTCATTGAACAGGTCCAGGTGCAAAACAACTGTCCAAACATTAAGTGTTTCTTATCTTACAACCTAACCAGCTCCAATGGTTCTATGCATTTGTAAAGAAATTTTATTGCATCAGACAAAGAAAAACTAATGTTGGAGATCACAACTGAGAATTCCATTGTTTACAGAATCTGTTTCTGCCCTTCCTTTCACACTTAGGTATATGTTAACTCCCTCTCCTCCAAAATAAAATTTAAAAAAGCTCCACATCAAAAATAATTTAAGTTTGTAAAGTCAAGCGCTTAAAGGTGAATAAATGTCAAACAGGCCTGACAACAAACTATTTTTTTTAAAATCTTTATGCTCCATTTACAGATGCTATTGTAAAGGTTACAGGCTCTGCCCACCCCTGCTGCTTTCTCTTCTTCTTTATCTCCTCCAAATGTACAAGACTATTCTTTGGGGTCTGTAAAAGAAAGACCAGGAGCAAAGGTGGAACACTGGGGGAAAATTATGCAATAGTATCTGTGCTGCCTATAAAAATCCACTCCATGTCTTGTAATGCTACATTTAAACAATCTTCACAGATCCAGAGATAAACTGGCAATGTAACAGATGAATGTCTTTAAATCACATTATGATTTGGTACTCATCCTCTTAAAATTCTTGCATTTGGTTATAAAACATTTTAGACTAAATTAGGCAGGTTTTATAAAACCTAAAAGAGAAGAAAGTATCTATCTATAAAACTAAAGAATGTAAAATATGTCAGTGTTAAAATATTATATAGATATAAAACAATCCTTCCACAGTTAGCTTTTTTATTGTTCTGTATTCATAGATAGACACTGGCTTCCAGCATTAGCAGCAAACTGGTTACAGACAAAAAGTAAGTTCCCTTTCCAGTTCAAGTTTGGGGAAAAAATCACTGTTTCCTTTGCAGACAGGAGCAGGTCCAGAAGGCACTGTGTTCTGTCCGAAACCAGGACACACTGTTGTGCTGCGACACACACAGTCAGGCAACTTCATTTTTAAAAAGTAATTCATTTAATGAGAAGTCTCTCAAAGAAGCATAGAAGAGCAACTAGAAAAAAAGACAGAGCTTTTGAAAAATGGTCTGCTTTCTTTGACAGATGCATTTTTAATACTGCCAGCACTATTAATTATACCAAGTGAATGTCTGTTTCTCACACATATCAAATATGCTTTATAATAGCACTTCTGCTGTGATCTGTTATGAATCTGGTTTCAGATGTCTGGCTGAGCAGAGGAAGGTGCGCAGACTGCATGTCAGGTGTGGCAACCAATAAACCTTTCATTCTCAGTCGTAAGCTAGTGTCGACCGCTGACACGTGAACAGCATGGGGGAGAAAAGGGAAGAGACAGGGTCTGCGAAAAGACCAGCAGGAAATGTTCACACTAAGTGAAGTACCATGCCTGTGTGACTAAGCTCAGAGAGTGAGGAAGGGCAGACTGAGAATACAAGCAAAAAGATCAGTTGACTGAAGGTGTACCTGTAAAAAAAGGGCAGAAGTAAAGGTAGGGAAGGGAAGAAGGAAATGGATGTGTTAAATAAACTGCGGATGAGAAGAAAAGCACATTTCATCTGTTCGAGTCCTGCTTTAGACATGAGAATGGACTTTATGACCTCTCAAACACCCTTAATGACCTATTTCTGCATAAATTTCTTGTTATTTATATTTTTGTTTGGACCAAAAGCTACACTCTGATTCTGATTATTTGAAGCAATCTTCAGTGAACTCTGCAAACAAGATTCAGACTTTTCAACAGTGCTAAAATGTATTAGGAAGCATTTGCAAAGATCAAGAAAAACTCTCCATGGCTGAATCCTGTATAAGAACCGATGCTGCTAAAGGTGGCCCTGTCACCCCTTTCTCAAGTGATACTCTTCAGCTGGGCAGAGTCATTCTCCCTCTAGGCACTTCTGCAACACCTCTCATGCTTGTCTGACTTCTTAGGCAGCTGCTAGCTAAAGAGGGTGGAAATCTACTAACTTACAGCTTTCTGGGTTAGATTTCTGCCAGCCTAGTAAGGCAAATGTATTCACTGATGAAGACCTGTGCTGGTGCAAAGGGTGGAGTAAGAGCAGGGATATAAGCTTCCACCTTCTGCTTGGAAAAAAGTTGTCTTATTAACTGAACCATCTGAAAGAAACACTGCCTAAGTAAGACAGATATATCTGAAAGCCATCTGCACTACTTGCAGATGAGCTACAAAATTATATTAGTACACCTTTATGTCCCTGAACAAGCCTGTAAGATATCATATCAAATATCCAACACATTAAAAAAAAAAGATACCAAGATGTCTGAAAATAACAATCAGAAAACACCTGAGGCAGTCATTTTCAAGTCATCTCGAGAAATGTCATCAGAAGGGGGAAAAGAAAGGCAGAATAAAAAGGCTTATTCAGTGCATCCTAACTCTGTGTATCTTTAATTCAGGAAATGTCCAACTTTTCCATATAAACCTACTTTTTTAAAGTGAACTAACTTTTGAATGACTTAATTTTGCACGGTAAACACTACTGCAAGAACATAGAGACAAAAAAGGCTTTTCCAGCCCATATACACTCCTGTTGTATTGCTTAGGTAGAAGTGTTGGAAATTCGTACCATCCAGGAAAGGGTTAGCAGCACCCAGCTGCACGTGAACATATACACACAGAACACGACTTCTTCACTCTTCCCAAATTATTTCCCATCCACCCCTGTTAAACAATGTTAGAAACATTCTTTTCCAATGTCTAACAATGCTTACAATTAGAAGAAGGATGTTGAGCTGTTGGAGCAGGTCCAGAGGAGGGCCCGAAGAAGACCAGAGGGCTGGAGCACCTCCCCTATGAGGACAGGCTTCAGGAGCTGTCTTCAGCTTCACACATACCTGTTTGTCATATCTAATGTCATATTTAATCTGAGCACTAAATTTTGCTTCATAACTGGATTTGGGAAAGCCCTCCTGACTTTACAGTCCCATGAAGACAGATACCCAAATATCTGAAGGCAGATACCCAAAGAGGCTGTACTTTTGTCCCCAGGAACTCCATAGTTTAAACCTACAGTTTGAGATTTATTATTTATAGATCCACATGTGGCATGTCTGCTGGCAATAAATGATATGTAGAGGTATTGCATTAAAAAAAAAGTTTGGAAAATTTGTAAAAGAAACTGATGACTTATCTGATATTGTGGAATTTTCTCCATAAGGTTCATGGAAAAAATGTATATTTCTACGACATTCTACGATTTTGGCCAAGAAGGAAGAGGCATGCTGTCATCTTTGGATATGAGAGGGTGTAAGAACAATAGTATCTCTTCATGCTTGACCTCCTCTGTGTTCTTTTAGTGTCTGAACCCTGCAGAACAAGGAGCAGAAAGTGCAGTTGCACTTCTAGTGCTGCCCTAGTGTAGAATAATGATTTATTTAGGGCAAGGACTGTTTTCTTGGTACTGCCTGATCACGTGCTCCCTGACCTTCCACAGAGATTTCTAAATGAAAAAGAAGTAAAATCAAATGCATAATAATAGGTCCCTCCTCAGTTATGGGAGTGGGCTGTGCCACCATTGTACCCTTGCTCCTGCATCTTAACACTTGAAGAAATGGGAGAAAAGTTGCTATTAGCTTTCCTGTTTTCGCTAGTGATGGTGTTACAGCTACCTCAGAAGGTTCAGCTCCAGGAGGAGGCTTGGGGTCTGGGTTCAGGGCCAGGAGTAGGCTTTGGCCCGTGGGCTCATCTGAGAGACTCCAGGTCATGTTGGACAGCTACAGTCAGGTAAATCCAAACTTTCTTGTGGGAAGATTCACTTTAACCATCTAAGGGTTAAGCATGTGATACAGTTTTCAGCTTTCCCTGTAGTTGATGAAGAGAGGACAGGATATCCAAATTACCTGCTGGAAATGCTTATCTGATCCCCATAAAGAAAGCTCATATGACTGGTTTGGACAAAATTCCTAACTTTTAAAATTAACCGAGTTAAATCCCACACTTTATGTCAAGAGTCTCATTTTGAGTTTACAGTACACAAGAGATTAGACTTAGTAGAAAGAAAGAAGAAAGAAGGAATTACTATTCTTGCTATAACTTCATTTATTGAACTTTTGTGTTTCATGACTTGCCACACATATTATTAAACAACTCCTAAAAAAATATGCAATATGTGCAATCTGAAGCTGAGAATGAGTAAGACAAAAACAAATAATTAGGTTTTATTTCATTTTCCATCTTGGAAAAAAATCAGCCCAAGAACTGCTGTTTTCTCCTATGAACTAAGAAAATTCACAAAATCTTTAATAAGTGACATATTTTTTTAACTTCATTTTCTGGTTGTGCTCACACACACACACTCAATAGCTCCCATAATTACAAGCAGCTTTACTTCATGACATTGCCCTTAATCTATGACTAAAATCGATTTTCGAAATAAATTAGATGTGTGTAAGGACTGAATTAGCTGATAATAAAATAAATTGACTTGTCTGAAAGTGATTCGGATGACTGGTGTTGAAACAAGCAAACTAACCCTCCTCTATCTTGACAGAGGAATTATTTGCTCAGCACTCTAAACCACTGAAATTGATGTTCTGTGTTCAAGATTTTATATTGTCTGTGAGAGTAACAGGTTGGCTTACTTGTTTAATACTATGTAGAATGTGAATATTATATTTATGTTTAAAGACTTCCACTACACATGAAGAGCAAGATGAATGGTTGTGTGCAAATACTCTTGGTGCAATTTTTTCTTCATTATTTCTTGCAAACAAGAGGAAAGACCCAAGAGGCAGGTGAAATACCACAAGATGAAACTCAGATCTAATATGGGAACTTGTGGTAAAATCAGAAAGTTCACCAAAAAGCTCCAAAAACTGAAGATCTTTAGATATTAAAATTTAGACATTAAAAAGAAAGATCGTGGAATCATAGAATCAGAATTGTTAGGGCTGGAAAGGACCTTAGAGTTCCACCCTCCTGCCATGGGCAGGGACACCCTCCACTAGACCAGGTTGCTCAAAGCCCCATCCAGCCTGGCCTTGAACACCTCCAGGGATGGGGCATGCACAATCATGAATCACGCACAAGAGATTTTTAATGGATGTCCATTTGTGTATTAGCCTTAATTGTTCTAAAGTGTCCTTAAATCCCATTAAATCCTTAAATTAAACCACAAAAAATTAATTCAAGTAATTGAATCTTAATAAAGAAAGCAGCTGATTAAACAAAATGAAGCAAGCATTCCCTTAACCAGTACTTAGGGCACTCAGGCCTCTGGAAAGGCTCCCAGAACCAGGACCATTTAAAAGGTGCTTTACTAAGGACCTTTGCACATGTCAAACAGAAAAACAGTGTGTAAGGTTCCTCACGCAAAAGAAACTAACAGAGGAAATGAAGAAAAATATTACTGAAATACAGTGAAGGGCTGATAGCAAAACATGCAGGGCTATAGATGCTATATATGCTTACAAATCCATATGTTCAGAAACTACAGTGGATGTATCCTAAGACCTTAATCCTGCAAAGACTTCTCTATATGCACCTATTCCATAGCAAAAAAATGCCAAGCTCCAAGACCAGAAGACCAAACCTTCACATACTAGAAGGGAGTGCCGAAAAATAAAGGGAGAAAGATTTGCACGGTCTTCAGATTGCATACTGGTATGCAATTACCATTTTGCTTTTAAAAAGAGAAGGCAAAACAGTATGAATTTTCCTTTCAGAATGTCTGTGCGTAAACCAATTCATTTTGAAGATAATTGTAAGAATGGCAGCCATAGTTTTTTGATGGATAATTGACTAAAATTCCACTGTAACAAAAATATATTTTCCATGAAAGATGGTAACGGTTTTACCAAGGAATGGCTAATAGAGTTTCTCCTGGAAATAATAAGATCTTTACCTTCATCTTAAGGAAGGGGAAAATGGTAATACTGTTTGCTTAAAGCAAATAATGAGACAGCATTGAAAGTACTTATTTAAGTTTATTAAAACCCTCTCATATTCTTTTAGGAACTCAATCCATCAAAAAATTTAAGCACATATGTTGAGCCAAATCCACAAGATTATTTATGAATGTGATGTTAAGCACATGTTCACGTCCTCTGCTGCATAAGAATCAACTGGATTCTGAAAACACCACAAATTGTGACGTGAACATCAACAGCAAATCACAGTGAAAAGTTTTCCAAAGGTCAGTGTCAGAAAGAAGCTAAAACAGGTGGAAAACATGAAGATCTGGTCACTCCCACTGCACACTGATAGAAAATTATTTTAATTAGCATCTTTGCTTTTCTAATGAGTCTTCTCTTTCTGTTCCTGCTTCCTATACACCTCTCTATTTCCCTGGTATTTAACATTGCTAAAGATGGTTGCTGGAGTCATTTGGTATCACTCATCAGTATTGATCTACCCGACAGTGTTGTATCCTGTTACGTATTTTCACATGAGAGAGGGACAAAGATCTGTTGACACAGCACAAGGCTAGATTAATCTCGAATGTCAATGGATGCTGAACAGAAGAGCCATGGACTCATTAATTATCTTAACTATCACTGAGTCGTTGGGTTCCATATCAGCATTGCAAGGCTAGAAACCATTTGACCTTTAGAAGAAGATCTCATACTGTTCTCAATATGTCACAGAAATGAGGACCTACTAGTATCTGAGAAGCTCATGCTCAGAAAAAAAGATGGTCTGGGAATGTGCCAAAATATCTCTACCAGGCTTGCAGGAAGGTAAACACGGCCCTTACAGGTTTCTGAGCATTATGATCACAAAACACATTATGATTATTTGTTTACAAATGTTAGAGACTCTGCAGTAGCATGAAATCGTCTCCTAAGATCCAAGCAGGGACATGGCAGACAAGGTAAACAGGTATTAAGTACATTCATCCACTTTGTATTTTAGAAGAAAATGCGTATCTCTCTTTATCAGTTGTGAATAATGCCATATGTTGTGGTAAAAAAAAAAGCTTTAAATAATGTAGATTCATGTCTTCAGTTAATAAGATGCATTTTTGAACCTACTGTTCCAGTGAAAATCCAAGCTATATATAATTCAAGGTTTGGGGGTTGAATTTTTTTTTTTTGTTACTTCTTTCATAATCAAGTGGGAAAAATTCATTCCTTATGTGCTGAAGCAGTAACATATTCATGTCCACATGATGTAGCAGCTCATCGTCTAGAAAGAGGATTCCATCATCCTGACGGAGAAGAGGTACCAGTGTAAGCCATCAAGATGCTAAAGGGACATCAGTTACCAAGACAAAGTCAGCACTCAGAAAAGATAACCAATCCAGCAGTCCCATTTCATATTATAAAAAAGGGATCAAAGAGAGCAGAGGAATCACTCCTGTCTCACACGTCAGTGAAGCCCTTGAAGAACCATGTTGTTAATTATGTAGTTTCCCCTTCACAGCAAGTTTCAAGTATGAAAAGCTCCAACCCTTGTCAGAGGAAGTTGCTCCACTTATGCCTAAGAATGACAGGGTACAGTCTGCTTGTCTTCTCAGGATGCCAAGAGGAATGCTAGCCAATACCTAGAATAGTACTATTAAGCATCCTTATATTTGCATATCAGATACTTAAATCATTTAGGTCATTCTTCCTTAAAAATATGTTACCTCAAAAGTGACTTAAGAGCCTTACACGCTGATGTCACGGGAAAGCCAGTGCTCAGCAAATTTGGAATGAAGGTAAAGCACAGTAGCTACTCTGCACAATCAAATAAATCAAAATTTATAGCCAAATGCAATCAAGTATTCATTAAGCACAATAAAATACAGGGCTTTTGCAGCTTTTAGTTAGTCTTTTGGAGAAAGAAACAAAAGAAGCCTGTTGCTGATGTAGACTTTTATTCTTTTGATGCAAGGTTATTATCTCAAGTGAAGATACACTTTGTTTCATTGATTTATATGAGATACGCTAGATGAAAGGAAAGTCTAAAATTCAGACTTGGCAATGGGATATGGCTTTAACGGGAAGTCTAGCACAACTTAGAAGTATGTTGCAGAGAGCCCAGACGTCAGGGGAGAAGAGTCCAATACTACCAGGAATAGGCATGAAATAACTTTTTTGGCAGTGGACTGACAATCATCACAATGTTCCCTGAGGAGTGATTTGCTGCCCTCATTTGCCTCGCACTGCTCAGAGTGCACTCTGAAAAGCAACCTTGACTGTAACCGTCTGTTCTATCAGTAAGTGAAAGACCAAATTACTTTTGGCTTTTTCATCAATTTATATCTGCAAGACTACATTTCAAGCACTAATATACTTAGGAAATAAATATTGCTCCTGTCTCATTGCAGAAGATGATCTCTGCCTAAACTTCTGATACACTGATTTTTGCTTTCCTTCAGTCAAGTAAGTGCACATTTCTCTCTGATGGGAAATGGGTTGTCCTTGTAACAATCTTCAGCTTTTGCCTTTCATTACCACAAAATAGAACTGGCTAAAAGTCTGGGGTTTTATTTGTAAGCAAACTCAAAATTTAAAAAATATGCATTTCAGTTTGGGAAAAAATATTTTTTAATTTCCTGCAGCAGGAAATAGAACTATTTGAAAACAGGTAAAAATCCTTAGCTTACAGAGTGTCATAATAACTGTCACCCTTTCAGGCCAAATTCTGAACATCTCAAGTCAGCACAGCTTTCAGGTTTTCAGCTTCCTAGCTCCTTGTTTCCCAAATACTTCTAGCAGGTAATTCTGGAAGATGTCAAAGCTCAATCAAAAGCAGGAATTCTCAATACTTTCAGGCTTCTTGGCTGAAATATTTGAACTTTGGACAGACCATATGGTGAGACATCCTAAAAGACATTGACCCTGGAAGCTCTCAGTTGCCTGGCTCCAGAGCAGTTAATACAGTAGATCTGTTTAGGAGCCATGAGTTGCAAAAACCTTGACTGGTGGTTCCAGAGTCACATATCGGTTTGCCCAGAGGCAACTTACATGTTAGAACCACCTAGACCTGTGGGTCCAGCACCACAGCAGGCAAGGTGAGCCCAATATACTTCCAAAGAAACTCCTTATTTTGTTAAAAAGTGCTAAAGTAACTTTTTCATATTCTGCTTTCAACAGCTGCTCCCAGCTAACTTGTCTCTTCACTTTGGTCTTTGGTCTGTCTTCTTATCGAAATGAGAACCCGCAATTTTTACTCAAAAACTGTCCCTGATTCCCACATTCTCCATTACTGTTGAAATTGCCATCATTCCCCTTGATAGTATCATGCACGCAGGAACACCTCCTAAAATTTGATCTGATCACCCTAATTGAGCTCCTTCTTTCTCTACAGTATCCTACATTTTTTAATCATATTGTGAACACTCCCAATCAACTCCTTATATTTCATCTTGGTTACAGCAGATATGCATTTTCTGGTTTCCATTACATTTTCATTGCCAAGAAATACATTGGAAAGGAAAATTTGCTAAGACTAACTGCCATCAGCTCTATCATGTAATTGAAATGACAAACTCTCCTGCAAGATTCAAGTGCTGGGGCAGAGCAAAGACTGCAACATCAGATTTATACAATCCAGAAGAGCACCATAATCCCTAGATGACAGAAGACGACTTTCTCTCAACTCAAATGGATATTTAATTATTTATTCAAAGTAGTGCAAGTCAAAGGGCAGAGAGTGTGTGCAGTACTCAGCCTTGCAATAATGCACTGGAAATAATGAACTCCCTCTGATTGTATAAGACTATGAATCTTCCACATTGGAGGACCATGCTGCATCTTTAGAGATGGTGGTAGGCCTTATCTTTGGCTTTTGGTGAAAAATACACTCAAGTTCTGGATTTATTCCATACCAGAAGATATGTTAGGAAGTTTCTTTCAACTGGGAAGAGCATTATTAGAACCTGCTCATATTCGAAACCCTCACACCAATGCCTCCTATTCTTCTTACAGGAATCATAGCTTAACATAGCCACCTACAGCCAAGGGAAAGATCAAAGAAACATTGCTATGAATATATCAACGCATACCCAATCCACATGCAATATCATCGTACTCATCTTTGCTCTTCCTGTGTCACTTACTCATGACCCTCATAGCACACAATCTTCCCATGTCATTCTAAGGCACCTGCCAAGGTGTGCATTCTGGTGCCAAGATTTCTGGCTTCTGGGCAGAACTTCAACGTGCGTAATAACACAAGTGAGAGCATTAATCATCTGGCCTTGCCCATCAAGAAATTAAGTGAACATTTGTTCTAAGTGGTTGACTCAATGTTTTTATCAACCAACATCCAGCACTTGCTTGGCTACTACAGCTGATGATTTTGTTTGATGTCACCACATTCAGAGTGAAATCACATGTGTAACATTACTGATGGTAGTTGACCGCCTCTTTTTTC
>WKFP01013602.1:231119-267246 GCA_011057875.1 Pterocles orientalis | reverse complement strand
ACTGCAACATCAGATTTATACAATCCAGAAGAGCACCATAATCCCTAGATGACAGAAGACGACTTTCTCTCAACTCAAATGGATATTTAATTATTTATTCAAAGTAGTGCAAGTCAAAGGGCAGAGTGTGTGTAGTACTCAGCCTTGCAATAATGCACTGGAAATAATGAACTCCCCCTCATTGTATAAGACTATGAATCTTCCACATTGGAGGACCATGCTGCATCTTTAGAGACAGTGGCAGGCCTTATCTTTGGCTTTTGGTGAAAAATACACTCAAGTTCCAGATTTATTCCATACCAGAAGATATGTTAGGAAGTTTCTTTCAACTGGGAAGAGCATTATTAGAACCTGCTCATATTCAAAACCCTCACACCAATGCCTCCTATTCTTCTTACAGGAATCATAGCTTAACATAGCCACCTACAGCCAAGGGAAAGATAGAAACATTGCTATGAATATATCAACGCATACCCAATCCACATGCAATATCATCATACTCATCTTTGCTCTTCCTGTGTCACTTACTCATGACCCTCATAGCACACAATCTTCCCACGTCATTCTAAGGCACCTGCCAAGGTGTGCATTCTGGTGCCAAGATTTCTGGCTTCTGGGCAGAACTTCAACGTGCGTAATAACACAAGTGAGAGCATTAATCATCTGGCCTTGCCCATCAAGAAATTAAGTGAACATTTGTTCTAAGTGGTTGACTCAATGTTTTTATCAACCAACATCCAGCACTTGCTTGGCTACTACAGCTGATGATTTTGTTTGATGTCACCACATTCAGAGTGAAATCACATGTGTAACATTACTGATGGTAGTTGACCGCCTCTTTTTTCAGGAAAAACCCAGCATTAAATTAAAGTGATGAATTTTTATTTTGATGCCACCAGCAACCCTCATATCTTAACAGACAAAATGCTTGTGAAACACATAATAAATACATTGTAAGCAGAGATCACAACATTTTAAAGGTCTTTACTTTTATTAGGTGCCAGTATATAATCCAGAAAACTCAGATATGGAGTAAACAACTGAGTTCAAACCCTTCATAGAACAAAACAACATTTTCACTAAACGAAAAAGCACTCCTGTGAGCTATGGAGTAATTACTTAAAGGCAATGAGCTTACATCAGAGTAGTAATCAGATTTTTGGACTCAATAATACAAATAAAATGGTCTCACGGTAGTGAAATTGAGATGATGCCTGAAATGATAGGCCAGATTAAGCAAGACTATGAACAGCGCATTTCAATTAGGGACGCCTTAATTACATAAAGAACCCAGAGAAACACAAGAATGTTTTATGAAATGCAGTAGAAGTTGCTTTATGAGTACCTTTCCCCTCAAAGTAGGGAAGGATCTACAGTCTACCTCGAAAATAACTGAGTCATTAGTACACAATATCTGAACTTCTCAAACCTCAGTCAATATTTTCATAGAATCACAGAATCACAGAATGGTTTGGGTTGAAAAGGACCTTAAAGATCATCAAGTTCCAACCCCCCTGCCATGGGCAGGGACACCTCCCACTAGACCAGGTTGCTCAAAGCCTCATCAGCTTGGTGTCATCGGCAAACTTGCTGAGGGTGCACTCCATCCCACCGTCCATGTCTCCAGCAAAGATGTTAAACAACACTGGTCCCAGTACTGACCCCTGCGGAACACCACTTGTCACTGGTCTCCACTTGGACATTGAGCCATTGACCACAACTCTTTGAGTGTGGCCGTCTAGCCAATTCCTTATCCAGCAAGTGGTCCTTCCGTCAAATCCATGTCCCTCCAATTTAGAGACAAGGATGTCACGCCACTTTGTGTACGCACAATTTAATTGTTCTGCTTTTTACATCCTCAGGTCTCAGTTCATGCAGTCTGTACATAAGGGAAATTTTTTTCTTTGTTGAGAAGAGCTCTGCTTATATTGGCTATCCAATTCATCATAGCAACTAAAAACCAGCATTCATTTAAATTGTTATGGATGTCTGAAACAGGCTTTACAAATCTCAAAGTTTTTTTACACAGTTGCAATAGGAACTACATTTTAATCCTGAATTTTAACTTTCCAAAGAGCTCCTTCCATCCTTCAAACTGAAGTGAAATTTCTGTTGCAAATATGTCTGTAATTTCAGATGTTAGAAATATGACTCCTGAACGTTTTAACATTTATGGACCCATCTCTATTTATGAAAACTTCTACCATTCGTAATTTAAAATTAAAGTAAGTATATGCAGCATTTCCCCACTGTATTAGGAAAACTACCACTACATTGTGCTGGTAGGATTTTATGAATTTTAGATTATGTCTGTGTTACAGACTTATATGTTTATTTTCTCTTCTTGTGGGCATATTTCTGTTCTTCTAACCATTTCGATCATCTGTGCACAAATAGATTCCTGATATATTTTTTACAATCTAGAGAAAGAAATAATTCTGTATACTGAATGAGAATAGACAAAAACAAATTTAAGGTCCAGATCAGTATTTTCTCAAGTCTTGAATTATGGTTTCCATTGTAGTAAGTATGCTTCCTTACACCTTCATTATTCATATTTAGCAATTCATTATATCTGCAGAAATAAATTAAAGCCATACAAACAGAATAATTGACCTTGAAGTGCATAAAACTAAAACCAGTTAGTTAAATGAATTAACATGAGAAGTCATCTTACCTGCCAGGCAGAAGATGAAACCGGGTGTAATAAGATGGCAGAAGATGAAGAGCCACATGGTTATCTTCTGTTCAGAGATTATCTCAAAAGGAATTGTGCCTTCCAACAGCAGCATTCAGAGAGCTAAAAATACCTGTTCAGAGAGAAAGAAAAAGGAGTGAATAATTCTGACATAAGGTTTTATCTCATATCTCATTTAACTTACGATATTATCTGTCCAAACTGAATACTTAAGAGTTAATACAGGATAGGGTCTTTGGAACAATAAAAGCATTATCAAATTTGCTGGATCAAATTAATGATCTCTTTTATCCAGAGCGAACACTATTTAAGAGCACTCAGATTTTCCTGTAGTAATACCGTGTTAATACTGAACATCCTCTTTTAGACTAATTTTCCTAAACTAAAACTATGCTTTGGGTTGGATCTAAATCTGCTCTCTGAGAACACTTCACATTATCAGAAATACTAAAATAATACATAGTTTGCAACAAAATCAGGGAAGTCTAGATTCTATCCTCTTTCATCTAAGTAAATACTACATTACAATTAACGATTTCAAAGTCTGTAGGAAAAAAATTACAGCACATTAATTTCTTTCAGGATTCCTTAATTTTGACTAGTATATCATTCCTTTTAAAATTTTAACACAGAATTCATGATCCTCTGGAAAGGCAGTATTAATTTTTAAGAGTTTCCTTTTAAATGTTGAATAGAACCATCATTGCAATGTCATATTTGAAGTTTTCTCTTTTCCCTGTGGGAGAAACTCTGCCTGTATAAATAAGAAAACCAAGCGAAAGAAACATGCAGCTTCTTTTGAATATTCTGAGATTTTAGATACCATTTTTCAGAACACTTCTATAACATTTTTTACTTCTTTCAGTCAGAGTATTTTGCTAGCTTCTTGTTTCTGGTTGGCGCTATTCCTTTAGGGCAATGCGTCATCATGTTTGCAGTTTGCAGTTTTCTGTTTTGCTTAATGGATTTCTTGCCATGAATATATAAATGCATCCTTTACATCCATCACATCTTGCTCATACTTCTCTTGATTGTTTCTGCTGTAGCACTGGTAAAGTGCACACAAGCTTATTGTTGTATCTCAGGCACATGCTGTCATTAACCACTCCTCTCTGCATATTCATTTTGTTCCTGTTCCATTACAAAGCATGCGTTCCTGTTCCATTACAAAGCATGCTTATACATCCCCGCATACCCTTTAGTGAGATGCATCCTAGGACATGTCTACATGCTAAAATTCCATTGCCACTTTTTGCAGGATGCAATCTTGATGCTACTGTTTTCTAGGTTCCCATGCCAAGTACCGATGACTAATAGTGGCTTCTACCTTTTACTGAGACTCCTGCTCTTTCCAGGCCAAAATTTTTACTAAATTGTGTTGGTTTTTTTTTTCCCCCCCAAATGTTTTAGATCTTCTTTTGAAACAGTCCTGTTTCCCACCTCCAACAACAAGAAATGGGCAGTTTTGAGTTTCAAAGCACACGTACAAACATATCTGACTCCTAAGCACGCTTCGGATAAACGCTGCTCTGATAAACGGAGAGACCCCGCTGCGAGCTGCTGCCAGACAGGCCTGCCTCTGCGTACATGGCTCATGTCTCTCCCTCAGGTGGCTCAGAACGTGTCTCATCCACTGGGGCCTTACGCTCGTCCCTTCTTCCTCAGAATAATGCGAGGAAGATGTTAACCTGAACGTGCCTCAGATACCGAGTTCTCCTTAGAGGAGAGTTTCATGGGGTGTTTTATTAAACTCACAGTGTAGGAAAATGGCAAGAAATAACACAAGAGAATCTTTTTGGCTCAGAAATTACAGGAGCTACTGCAATTCACATTTTTCCCTTTTTTTTTTTTTCCAGATGAAATCTTTAACAGGTTAAAACTCTCTTAGTTGCCATGACTCTAAAATCAAGGCTGTTAGACGAAAACAATGCTCAGCAAAACACATACAAGAGCTAAATGATGATGCTCAGAACTAATATTTATTTAGAAATATTCCCTAGAAAAAGGCTCTTGTGCTGGCAACAAAAGCATATGCTTACTATAGTCGGGTCCAAGGGGAGGAATTTACTGAACATCTTTACTCTTCTGCTTCTGTTGGCACTAAAGGTTCTTCAATCTGTCACACAAAGGATATTCACAACTATTTCAGGTATCCATGTTCAAATGACCAAGGTGTGAACTACCGTGTCTATACGATTCCTCCAGAAGACAGTGGTAGGCTACACCGACAAATGACTTTGTATACTTTTCCAGCAACCATATCCTGGCCATGAAGCTTCTTGTGTTATGACACTGCCTTGTGTCATTTATTTCCAAGTGACATGAGTTAAATTGCATAGTAATGCTGAAATAACGCACATAATTAAGCAGCAATGAAACAGGAACTCTGTTGGGAACAACGGTAATTACACAGTAACTCATGGTAATAATACGTGTGTTCAAATGTATTGATAGATGGAACTGTTAAGAGTAAACCTGTGTTCTCTCTCTGACATCGCAGGCACTGCTGCAGACAGAATACCCCTCCTCCCTCTCTTTTGCAGAGTACAGGTTGGATTTTGGAAAGTCACCTTGTCCTCTAGCTCTCAAAAAATTTCTTTCTGTTGGCTCACGAAAAAATGGCTTGAATGCTGGTTCAAATTTCAGTAAATAAAAATTGTGTCAGTAAATGCTACAAATACCTCATTTTATTCAGACACAAAAATATCCACCCTGCCAGGATTAAAATCCTTTCCTTGTTCTCACTTCTTCCGGCTGAGTGGGTTCTCTATATATAGCACATCCATCTCCCCTGCTTTATCCCAGCTTGTGGACATGAAGTGAGGCTGTTCCACTTCACTTTGATGAATTTTGGCAGAACTGCCTGCTATGAGATGAGACAGCACACGGGTTATCTGTCGTCTTTGTGTCTGAAGCGGTACGGCTGCCCATGATGTTGCCACCCAGCTGCCCAAGGAGGAGCCCAGGTGTATTTGAGGTGCCGAGGGCAGCGCTGTGGGCTGCAGCGCTCACCCAGCATTATCTGCTGCCTCTTTAGCTTTACAGCGCTCAACATTTTTTCTTTGTAGAGTGAGAAGGATATTGATGCCCAAGTAAAAATTATTCCCGAACAAAAGAACAGTCACTAGTATGACTCACTTTTCTCCCCCGTAAAAGCGGAGAGTGATTGCACACCTGGACTTACTCCTTGTACTCTGCACAGTACACTATCCTTCTCACAACAAAACTCCGTAATTTTAGCAAACTAGTAAGACATTTTAAAAATATGTAATAAAATGAACAGGCATTTAATTGCAACTGTGTCAAGTTTAATTACTTCCTAACGCTTATTAAGACACTTAGGTCCCTTTGGACTGTTCAGTTTCCCAAAAGAGCCACTCACCACTACAGGACCTTTGCCTTTTGCTAGATTCAAGAAAGCTCCTTCTGGTGAGCTGTCTGGAGTGCAATCCTCCCAAAGGAGGTGGGGGAAAACTGGGACATGGGCTGCTGAGAAAAGCAATTGCACAGGGACCTCCCAGAACACTTCCAGAGGCTTGCAGTGTCTCGTGATGCTTCATTAGGGTGAGAGGTGTTCCCAGGACACAAGGGTAGACCTGCCTCAAAATGCACTTTAGGAAGATGTCTACATTTTCTTCCATATTCTGTGTAGCTTTTTTTAGGTCTTCACCATACACTTTGGCCTCCATTAAGGAGAAAAAGACACTTGTTTTACAGCTATGACAGTGTTTTCCATCATTTTGCTACTTAATCAAAACGTGTAGATGACATCATCATTTTTCAAGGACACAAAGCATTTGTAATGTAGACACAAAAAGAAATTGCAAACAGCAGGTAATGGAAGTCAGTTGAACAAAGATCATAAGGTCAAAAGCAGTGCAAATAGGCTACGTAATGTACTAGAATGGAAATCAGGAAGGGGTGGGAATAAAGGCAAAGCAGAGCAACAGTGGGAGATGTTAAAGGGGTGAAGAAAAAGCAAAGAAACAGAACTCAGCATTACAGAGGGAAGGGATGTCATGTGGGACATGTAAGTGATGTGTGGGAGAATCGTAGCAATAGCCAGTCAGAAGGAAAGGCGAAGAGGGAAAGCAATGGGGATGGAGATGCAGGTAGATGAATGTGCACGAGGATTAGCAGCCACCTCTGTCAGTAAATCTCAACATTTACCATGGCAAGATCTTTCCTGAACCTCCCTTGCCGAGGGTTTCAATGTGGGAGCAGGGTGGCCATCAGCCCCCAAAATCTGCTCAGGGCTCCTCTCAGGAACCCCAAGTGCTGAACAGGCAGAGAGGGGGCAAAGGAAAGTGTTTAGGAGCTCTGGCTCGGTACACTTAGCTAAGAGAGGTAAATCAAGATGCTCATTTTCTGGTATATTATAATCACACACATTCAAGTTTTAGAATTGGTACAGATTCCATCCAGATTACACTATAAATACATACAATGATGTTGAAGAAATCTTTGCTTCTCCACCCTTTTTCAAAACATGAATATATATACTTGCAATAATTCACCAGTAAATCAACACAGCAGCAAGTTATAATCAAAGCCTTTTAGGAGCCACACAATACTTCAACCTAATCAGTGTTTTGTATTTGTTTTTACTCCAGGCTCTTTTAGTGATTTTAGTAAGCATCTAATTGTTCATTATTTTGATTTTCTTGAAAGAGTTGGCATTTTTTGCTATGATGACTAACTCCTCACAAATCTTGTTAGTTGCTCAGTATTTAGATTTACTGAAAAACTATTCAATTTAACAAAAATACATATGTACATTATATATTATTTATTGTATCACCGTTTGGCCTTTCCTACTATTTTGGTCTTAGCAACTTAATTTTGTGATCAATCAACAAGTTTTGGCATTCTAGGATAGATTGTGCCATTAGAAAGGCCACTACATCTTATTCAAAAGTCTGCCTTCTCAACCATCATCCACAAGCCTTTTCTTTATTTTGGAGACCAATACCTTAGCCACCAATGTTTTCTAGCCTCCTCTGTTACCAGAAAGGTGCTGACAGTCACGTTCCTTGCCACTGCACAGATTTATCTCATTACAGTGATCTGGAATTACTGTAAGCAAACTTACCCCTGCTCTTACAGCACTGCTGCGTCTACAGAAGATTTCAGATGTTAGCTGGCTACCTCTTAAAAGTGGCTTTAATTCACTTCACAAAGGATTGTAGAAACAATTCCTTTTGATCATCTTTGATTTCTGTAATTACACTCTTTGGTTTTGCCAGATTTGTTCAACTAGAAACCAAAGTTCAAATCCACTGCCCCCAGCACTGCCCACTTGCCAAAAAAGTCTGCTACCAACAGTCATGCTTCTACTATTTTCCACAACATCCCAATTTAAAGACTATTGTCTCCATTTCACATGAATGAAAGCCAGATAAGAAGCCCATCAATTTGACGGCCCGTAAATAAGATACTCTTCTTGAACAGAATTTACACTTACAAGGATAACACGCAATAACATAAAAACAACCACTAAGTTGGTCAAAAGAGCACTCCAGTGTGTCCCACGCCAATTATCAATTTTTTTTCTCCTGCTTACAGGTGATAAATAAATTCATAAATAAACAAATACCAGGATCAGTTGACAAATATAATTAAACAGGGTAAATTAATAAAATTTTCTATCACTAGCGGACAATTCAAACAGCTCTGTATTTAATAAACATGATTTGGAAACACAAAGAACCAATTCCTCAGAGGTGATGAAGACTCCAGGGTTGTTGCAGGACTTGGCCCAAGTTTCAATAGGAAACCTTAACTTTGGAGTGCAATACAAAACTTCCATTCTTTTACGAATATTTATAAATTTACTCTTCGTGCCTTCTTTTCCACTTAAACTCTCAGGTCGATAGGCTTAAAAGAACTAATGTCCTGGCACACTGATGACCCACAACATACTCTGGCTCTGTTATCCTTTTCCCTCCCTCCTCACCCCCTTCTTTGGAAGCTGTGACTTCTCTCCAAGAATCAAGCACCAAAAAGACAACAAATTTCTTCTCGAGACATGTTTTACACCATGCCTTTTGCACTTGAAAGCAGTAACGCCTATTCTACAAAGCAAGAAAATATAGGACCTATAACAAGAAACAAAAACATCAAATATTTGTGGAAGATTGTTACAAGATAAAGAAGGTACCAAGGATCTGAACGACAATCTTACTGTTACATCTGTTTTCCATGGCAATTTTCAATTGCACTATTTTTTCAAGTAGGACAACACGCTGGTAGTTAATCACACTGTGACTTTAACTCTCCTGCATCCTTTATAGTTACACATCAAAGCAACAGACCTCGAGAATCTGTAACTTCTTCAGTCAGTTGCTCAGTAGGCACTTTTGCTTTTTTGCTAGGCAATTAAGAAGTCCTATGGGACTTTTCTTTGCTTGCTGGCTACATCATCCTTCCCATTTTCATTTTTTTCACTCTTTGTTTTGGCTTTCTGTTATTTTGTCCTCTCAGATAGTTCATTACACTAATGAGATGTCTTATTTTTCTTATTTGCATTCACAGATTCATTATGAATCAACATTAATTCTTTTCCCTACAAGGGTTTTACAGAGCCACACATCTATCTCATCCTGCAGTTAATCAATGACTCTGTAACGAAGGGTCATTTAGCATTGCTATTATACACATTTTTCTTAGGAAGGTTAGGCATCTTCTAATTTGTGGTAAGATCAACAACTCAGCTTTACTATTAATTATGAATACAGTTTGGTTACTTTTCTGGAGTCACTGAGCTGCAAAAAGGTTTTGTTTTGAAATACCTTCAGATAATGAAGTATTGCTTAGTTACTTAATCACTGTCTTTAATCATCTTGTCAGCAGCACAGGGTCAGGCAGCCAGTCCCTGTTCGCACTGTCTGCTCTATCAGCACCTGGCTGTTCTTTCTTCTAAGGTAATAAATAAGAAAAAAAAATCACTTACTGCTGCTGTAACTCAGAGGCATTACTCACACTTTCCTGAAAACATGCTGTAAGGGCTTTGCTGCTTAAAGATTGCCTGGTAAAAAAAATTCTGTAAACAAAAATCAATAAACCTCCTGCCAAGTTCTGAGCATCACGCAGAACAGCAGACTACTCTGTTCCAATAATTACAAGTAATTCCATTTGTGTGTTAAAGCCTAAATAGCTTAACTTTGATTCCAAGACAACCAAACACACCCAAGGCTCTAAAAACAGCAGGAAAAAGAATCAGCCACGAACACACATAAATATCCATTTTTAAAACTGGGCATTCTTTCATACGATAAAGAGGATTTTTTGGTTACTTTGGCAAACAACTTTCAAGGGACAAAACCCATTAACTTCTCCAGTAAAATTAAGTGTATAATTGCTGTTATCATCTGGGGTTTCAATTTTGTTCATAAAAGTTTTTTAAGTTCATAAAAGAAAAGAATATACAGAACACAATCTTGTAATTAAACCTTAAATGGTTCCACTTCTAAGAAAAAAAAATCATTTGATGCTTCAAAAAAGTAAAACAAGATTATATTAAAATCTTTATCACACTCCTGGAATTTCCTGTCTGATTTCCACATTTTCTTGAACTTAGTAATACCTTGCTATTCATCAGAAAACAAAGATATGGGAACAAATCATGTCTAATCAGTAAGTTCATAGCAGATGTATTTATATACATAAAAACTTAACAATTTATCCATATAACCTGTAACTGAGGATATCCTATAATATACTTCCTATTGTACAGCCAAAGACAAGCTCAGTGGGAGATTTCATCTTCAAACTGCATGTTTCCTAGCAACTCTCTTTAAATCAGAGTAGCTTTTTTTAAATTTACATCAATCACTTGGAACTGTTGAGAATGCTTAAAAACATCTCTTTCATCCTGTGAATAAACAGTTTGAATCAGACTAGCAGCTGCAAAAAGGAGAAAAAAGGAAAATCAATTCAATGTTTACTAGAATTTACTGGTACATTTTGGAATAATACGTTATTTGTGCCTTTTAGTTTTAAGCTTACACATTTCAGAATAGATATTGGTGAGATCCACGGGCATTTTTTACAGGTTGAGCGGCCATCCACCATTTCAAAGATCCTCTGTGTTTTAAAGACCGCTTTTCAAGGATACTTACGCATGAGGTAGGCTTAGGGGCATTATGAAGACTTTAAAAGACAAATGAAGGTTACTATTAATTTCATTACCTACATTGTGTCTGTAGTCTTTAGATTTTTTTTTAAAAACCCTCTTTTTTTTTTTTTGAAATTTTATTGCCTGCTAATTATCAGTTGATACTCTTCATGCAAGTATCAAGCCCAGTATAGCCTCAGAAACACAAAGTAGCTACAGAAAACTCTCTTAATGCTTAGTCAGCAAGGGGGGACACATGGACGTGTACCATCAGAACAGCCATTGGATGAACCTTTGTGTCAAAACCACTACACCTGAGAGACACCAGCAATCACATCTCCCCATGCTAATCAGAAAGAATACTGACGTCATGATTGCACTTAGATTAAATCACAGTGGACTAGGGAGGAACAAATGTGGGGAAATAGATGAGTCAGGGGACCAGAGCGCCTGTCTGTGTATCAGCAATGGGCAGTCAGGACACTTGACTGGCCTGATCACCAAAGCTGTCCTGTTTTTTCATGAAGTTCCATCTCTGACTGATTTCCTGGGTGAGAGGTTCCCTATTCTGTGTGCATGTGTGCGTACAGAGGTGTAAGTGCCACCACTGGAGTGGGACCATGAGCCCAAGGGGCCCAGGAGCCCGTGGTGGAAGCAACTGGAGAGACCAGTGTGTGTGAGGGGTCTGAGTGGTAGCAACTGGACCAGGGGCCACAGTTCTGTCTTTGCAACAGAATACATCTGAAAATGCCAGTATTTTATCTTTGTAGTACAATAACATTTATTTGTATAGAAAGTAGCATAAAGTATGAGAATTCTATTATAAAAGTATGACTAATCAGTTTAATGACTGAATCCAGAGAAACATTTAGCATCACTTCCAAGCAATTAATAGGTCTATAAATAAAGCCAGAAGAGCAAAGCACTTGATTTCATACAACCAAATCATTCTACTTTGCTTTTTACTCTTAAATATCAGGGATAAAAAAGTTAAATAAAAAAACAAACAGGTACCTGAGAGCCAAAGGCCTCACCTACTGAAGTGTTTCCAAATATTTACTGTAGGATGAACACATACAGTAAAATCACAGGAGACACTCATCAGTTGGCAGGACTGAAGCCTAGAAATGGAATTTTAGAGATCTTGTTCCAAGTTTCATAGAATCATAGATTGGAAGGGACCTTAAAAATTCACATTGTTGTGACAAAAAATACATTTTGATATGTAGATAAAAACAGCTTAGGCAAGTCAGCCACATAAAAAGACATTTTCTCTTTAGTTATCAAAGTTGCATTAGTAAGTAATTCCATTCCAATAGACTAATTTCAAATAATTATAAATGTTTTAGCTGATAACTATTCTATTGAACATAACATAGGAGTGTATTTTTTCACGGATGCTATTTCAGTATGGCAATAAGCCAAGAAATCAAAATAACTTTCTCATTTAGAAGGTGCTGATTGCAAAGTAACGCCGTAACATCTTCCCACAACCCCACATTCTTCCAAGCAATGAAACAAGAGTCCCTACAGACTCCATTAAACAACTGCCTACAGCTCCTGCACAGCTATTCTGTATTTACTGCATCTCTGATACGGACCTGGAAGCGTTCACACCAAGGAACATGGGATCTCCAACACAGGGGCTTTCCCTGTTTAGCAGCTCCTGACAAAAGAGGTACAATGAAAACCGAAGTAAGGTGTATCTGAAAGAGATAATCCTTTCAAAACATGCATCCTACCTCTTTTGATTAAACCTCTAATCTGAAAGTATGAGGTGTAGTATGTAGTAGTGCTGGGGTTCATGTGCTCACTACCCGTCTTTTTCAGCATAACAGACAGTTCAAACGTTATAACGTCCATTGCCTTTGCTTACTAGAACTTGAACAGACTTTGTGAAAACATACAGAAATTTTTCATACTTTGGCCAAAGAGTAATACTTCCTAATTCTTGATGCTCAACTTTTGGGTAAAAGAATAGCATTACTATTATATTTTGGTTTTTAAATTAATTTAGGTTTTTTGGGGGATTATATCTGACCAAAAGTACTCAACAAACAAGGTTGGTCATTTAAATTGTACTGTTAAGTACTTACACGATATTAACTGTTCTAATTTTTCATTTCCTGACCCCACAATTGAAGGGGATTATACTCATTATGTAAGGAAAGGGAAAGCACATCATCACCTGCAAACATTGTTCTAGCCAGTAAAAGCCAAGTAATCAGCATATATTCTGATATCTTAGGTGATATTAGTGCATCTACAAATGAGGAACATCCACACACTAATGTCCTTAGAGAAAATCAATTATAGATGCTTTGACCTATTATTTTTTGCACGTACTTTCTACCATGCTTGCCTTCATCCTTTTTCCCTCACTTCTTCCCCAAAGTACTCAACTTTTCTTAATTGTCTCAAATATTCCATTGAACTAATTTAACCAGAGAGGCATGTAAGGTACCTTTCACATTCAATTTAACTGGAAAAAAAAACTGATAAAATTACCTCCCTGATGTACAGCTGAAGTGGTAAGAGAAGAACAGACAAAATGCTACTCACAGTAACGGATATCAGAAATTGAAATAGCATTATTATCTTCACTAGCATCTCTGTGCTCTTATACTGATGCAGACACAACGAGAACATAGTCCAGCATGCATTATTAGTACATTTTAAAAGGCAGTGCAAAAGATGCTGCTATTTATAACTACCAAAACCTGCTGTATGTCACATTCTGTGGTCTGTTAATGCGTCTGTCACATGAATCACTACAGAAACACAAATTTGGTCATTTGGTGTTTCTATTTCTCGAAGTATTACAATAAATAGATTTTAAAATGTACAACATTTGTACTGTAATACTAATTACGTTCTGAAACATTCTGACAAAAACAAAACTTTGGGGGTCTCCTTCTTTTGATATGAAAATTTTCTAATTCTCATTACAGTACCAACAAAATTGAAAATTCCTTTTCTAAGATATTGAAATTTGACAATAAGTATTATCTAAACTGAGATATAGCATTTAACATTACTGTTTGATTTGGTAGTTTGTTTTAATGCTGCAATCTGGCTTTTTATAGTAATCACAGAAATGCATTGGTGATTTTAAACAGCTAAAATTTCACTATTTGTGAGCTGTCACGGGATCTGAAGTCCAAACTTTTGCAGATCATTCTTTGGACTCGTAAGCAGAAACAAGATGACAAAGAGAGACAAGAGCATACAGTCTCTTGTCAGGATGGTGTATGGGGACTGAAGGATTTAAGTAGAATCACAGTGGAAGAAAGGAAATAATGTGATGGTTTAGGACCTCAGGACCAGGAAATCAGGAATAATTTCAGTGTGATAATTTTGATGCATTCATTTCAAAGCTGTTATTTTCCAAATTTAACTCCCAGCTACACTTTGAGCAGAAATAGAATAAAGATCAGATACTGGGACATACAAAATACTGAAAGTTAAATGTTTGAGAAGTGTTTTGGGTTTTCTGTGGGAATACAGTGTTATGTGATTTTCATGAAAAGATGAGCTTCAGAGGACATGCAGCAACCTTAACCGCAGGAGGCCCCAGCTCCTCAATACAGTGCACACCAAAGACAGCCCTAAGACCTACCCTAACAATGTGGCTTCTCTCCTGCTTTTTCCTGTACTCTAGCACTGCAGTGCATATTTGCTTGGTATGAGCAGACCACTCAATCGTCTGTAAACTGAACTCTACGGACATCTATCGTGGATGGAAAAGAGCAAATGCCAGTCCAAGCACCAGTGGTAAATAATGTTTGTTAATTTACCCTGTTGTTGTACAAAGAATCAAATAAATGCCAAATTTCTCTTGTTTGACATGGGCACAACCCCCTTTGCTGTAACTACTGTAACATGTTCAAGAATGGATTTATTGATACAGACAAAAAATCTCTTCATCTATGCCATCATATTTGACACTTGAGACTACAGTTGAGGAGATTATTTAAGGCACGCTGCTACAGTCTTCTAGTAAATTATGTGGAGAATAGACTTCATACACGCCTACATATCTTATCAGAAGAAAAGCAATTAGGAGAAAAACAGAGTAAGCAGATTTTCTTTCCTTTCTTTACCATTGATCTTCCTCTGTCTGGATGTGTGTTTTCCAATACACAGTGTGAAGAAACCAGTTACTAATGTGCAAGGTTACAATTCACAAAACAATACAGTGCTATGTCTCTAACCTATAATGTGTCAAATAACTTCATTAATTGCTCATACTTTTTGTCATCACTATGTTTCATGGCACGTCTAAAGATTATTTGTTCTAATGCACCACTAATGTGTTTAATAAAAATGCTTGCATTTAGAAACTTGTATTTATCCTGCAAAGAGTGTGAACCTACGATGAAAACCAAATGCACTTGGAAAATACAGAGAGAAACAGCCAGGTGATAGCCTTAAGTGACCAATATCAAGAGGTCTATGTCTCCATTATGATCTGAAATATATGTGACTCATCCTATGCCCCATAACTTTGATTTCAACCATTTAGCTAAAACAAAATGCAAAAACCATAACAATCTACAGTTATTAAGAGCAAAGCAATGTATACGCAAATCAAAGCTAGATAAGCTAATGTCAAAATTAGATTTAAAATATCAAAATAGTTAAGTCTTCACATCAGCAACACATTATCAAGTAATCAATTGTTTCAGATTCTAAGAAGGGTTATCTGGATGTGATTATCTGCTGTTGTGAAACAATTTAATGAATTTGACAAAATCTGCATATATATTGAAGATATTTTCAACCACTTTGTATTCAAAACTGAATCTATATTTTGAAGATGGTTCTAAAGGGTCATTTAGTGTTTAAACCACAAACTTGTTGTTACTGATTTTGCAGATTTCATTTTTCATTTTCTGTGTGGTATAAAACCCACAGCTCTTCCGAATTCCCAACAGACACAGCACAGATCTCAAAAGAACACTCAGGTGGAAGAAGTCTGACAGCTCTTGTTAAACTCTTCCAGCAGGCACTGTGAAAGTTTCCTTCGATTGAAGAAGACACTTTAAATTGAGACTGTATTTTAGGGTCATTTTGATGTAGGAAACAGGAAATTTCTTTTCTGATGTCCTCCCTTTCAGAACTTTACTGACGTCCGTGCTACCAGGCAGGCACACAACTGCATGCTACAACCAAAGCTCAGATGTCTCAGGTATTTCCCATCGAATAATGCCAAAGGAAGGACATGGAAAAGGAAATTACATTTCACAGGAGGTTTTTGACCTTTTCACTTTGATAATATTTGGAAGTAAATGTAAAATCAGTCCCGCTATAATTGCAAATGAAAAATGTCTGGTTTTCCAAAACCCCACAACTGACAATAAGAAAAAAGTGGCCACAGTGTTCTTCAGCGCTTAGAAAACCACGGCATTCAGTGCAGAAAGGAATAAATCACGGAGGTCAGAAAACAGAATGGGTGCGCTCTGGACAGCAGCAACTCTGAAAAGCATCTAGGGATTCAGTGGACAAGGAATTTAACTGGGGTTTCCAGGACAATGCCATGGCTAAAAAGAACTGCCTGACCCTTAAGGATTAAATGACTAAGTACAATTACCATGTGAATTTGCTTGTTAGAAATATTTAAATTTGCTTGGAACTACCATGACTCACATTGGAACACTGCAAATAACTATGATGCTGGATTATATTTATTAGAAGACACTGAAAAAAAAAGTGTGGAGACGTAATATATATATACATATATATACATATATATATATATATATAAATGCCTTATGACACAAACTTTCCTTGCTCAACCTGTGCAGCATACTAAGGAGATCACTGAGGAATATCCTGGCTACAAGACATAAGTATGGGTTGCAAATACTGGAGATAGAAGGGTCCTTTTAATCTATTAGACAAAGGCATAAAAAGAAAAAGCTGCAAATCGATTCTGGAGTGATTTAGACAGGATGTATGGTGAAATTTTAGCAAAGAATAGTGATGTTCCCTGTCTTTGAGGTAGGTCTTCAGTAACTACTCAGTACTTTCCTGCAAAGAATAAAATGCTGGACTAAGCACCGAGGCAGGTGGATGAAACTTACTGACCTGCCTGTGAGATCTCACAGTCTTTTAAGAACTGGAGCTGCAGAAAGAAGGTAGATGATGACATTCTGGCACAATGTTTCCCCAGAGAGGGATCCTGTGTTTTCAGACCGGCGAGCCTTGTTACCTGTTCTCAAAGCCAAAACGCACAGTTCTACTCCATTTTATAGCATCTCCTTTTAGTGCTTTCAGAAAAGATCAATGCTAGACCACAAATTATATTGCTAGACTCCAGTAAGGTTCACAATAGATCGTTTTTAAGTGAGCAGCAATTTTTATCACTCCTAACAAGCAAAAAACCTCCAACCTACTTCATGTTTGAGCACAAAGAACAGCTGTGAAAACTGCAAACAAAGCTGTTACCAAGAGATTAAAAATACAGAAAGAACTGATCTTAAAAAAACTTCTTTATGATAGCTACATCAATAACAAAAGTTCTTGAGATGATATTGGGTCATGAATTATCTTGAAAGACGTTCCATCCACTTAGAAATAAACTACCCGCATGGAAAAGATCTTTATAACCAGCAGCCACTCAACATTCTGTCAGCAGCAAGATTAAAAATAGATCTCAATGTATGGCTAGATGTCACTGCTTCTCTCTTAGAAAACAAGCTTCATGGTAAATTTTAAGTTTATGCAATAGACTATATGTCAAAGACCTTATTTTGAGATATTTTTCTCTTGATACTTCAAATCTCAAAGGTAAAGATTTTCAAGATTGGCTTTTAGATCTATTATAGTTTTATTTTTCTGTGATGCCACTCAGATATTGTAAAATCTGCTAGAAAGGCATCTGCAGTGTTTTCCTCAATCTTATTTAGTATTTCCTAGTTTACTACAACTGAACATCAGAGAAGGCATATTTACACACAGCACTAAGATACTGATTATTTCTGAGACTCCCCATGTCTTTTTTAATGCCATTCATCTCACGGAGATGATACACTAATCCACAGAAATTACCAAATTGTACAGATATCCTCCTGGGGAGGGGGAAGAAGTGAAAATCCCAGGAACTACTAGTCTGAGTATCTTTCCATTCTGCTCTCCATTGTAGCTATTCAGTATTAAGGAAGAAACTGTTAATTTCTTAAACCTGTTTTTAAAAATTCTGTGGCATGATTTTGGTTAACTGCGAAATGCAGTTAATGAACTGTGCACAATGATTTTTTTGTTAGATCTTGGCCTTCCCAATTATTTAATTGGCAATTAGTTCAACATACCGCATTGCATGCACTGCTGATGTTACCAGGTTACCAGGACAGAAAGTACTTTTTCTGAAAGGAGTAAAAGCAAAGAAAAAGGGTATATTAAATTCCATCACTGGAAAGGGTGCTTGAAAACGCATCACTACCAGCAACTTGGCAAAGACTAAAGGAGGTTAGCAGATCGTGAAAAAACACCGTCTCAATAGGGAGCATCCTGCCAAAGGTCAGTGCAATGATGCATAAAAAGAACAGAAAAAAAAAAACTAAAAAATGACCACAGCATTCTTCAGATTTCTCAGCTGTCATCAACTTACAGATCTTACAGCTTTTATTTTTACTAGTTCTCCCTCCTTTTAATGAAAACCCAAATACAACACAACCATTTATATTTGGAATTTTTCTGGCTGCAACATAACAAATGGAGGATAAGGAAAGAAATGATCAACATGTCAGCTGCTGCTGCTGCTGCTTTTCTCCATCAATAAGACCATTATGGCTTCAGACTAGAACCTGAATTCTCAGCCAAGTCAGCCTAAGTGAATCTCAGATTTTGAAAATTTCTTGAGAAGCCACCTGATTTACCACTGTGTTCGTCCACCTTCTGGACAAGGTTATACAACTTAAACATTGAAGCAACGCAGCACTGAACTAGGGCTCTGTCTCAGCTGTAGAATTTTCTGTTTGTTTTAAAATCATTTTTCAAGGAGGTTTTGTGGGATAAGAAATGTCATTTCAGGAGTTAAAAAAAAAGAGAGCAGCTGATTTTAAGTGCTATATGGACTCTTCTTTTGGGTTTTTGTTTTGTTTTGGTTTGGTTTTGGTTTTTTCCAGATAGAGAATTAAAGGCAACAATCTGTCTTAATGTCTTGAAGCAGATAAAGAGTAAGTGATGTATATAACTATTGTGCATCCCTGCTGTGATGGAGCTGCTGCTTTTGTGTCACTAATGGATTCCTCTGCTAGCAGAAAAGGAATCTCCAATCCTTTTTCAACAGGTGACAGACAAAAATAAATTGCAAATCATTGAGCTGGCCTGACAGGGAGCCAATTGCCATTTCAGCCGACCAGCATCACTTGAAAAGCAAAGAAGAAGAAACATAACAGAAGATGACAGAAAAAAAACAAAAACTGGATGAAAAGTGCCCTAAATGCTGAAAATAAGAGAAGCCTCAAAACGAAATTAAGACAGTAGTTGTGCTGTTTTCCTGCCTTTTGCATTTGACGGGAGTAAATGCAAAGACTAGGTGCCTGTGGACTTGGTGTATAGATCTCTTTTGGTAACTTAACAAAACACACTTTGCCCTGACAATTTATTCCAGTTCATTATTTCAGTGATTCGGGTTTTAATGGAGTGCTGCATCTTATTCATCAGTATTGGCACGAACTTGGGAGGTAGCACGGGTGGAAGAGGGGAGGGGACAGAGGCAGGGTTTACTGATCCTTTAAATTATAAAATCCTGCACAACTTACCCAGAGGAGGGAAGGATACTGGCCTCAGGGACAAGGGTGCAAAGAAAAAAGGGATCAACATGGTGATTTGGCTTAATAATATGCTGCCCGCTCTATCAAACCGGATTAGATACAGTTCATTTCCTGCAGAGGTTTCCCAAGCTTTGTTTTCACTGCCTTGTGCCAAATGAGGGAGTTGCTTCCTGCTGTCCCATAAACGAGGGCTTAGTAGAAGGAGACAGCTTCAGTATGAACCTGGCTATTGCACGGACCCGATGGTAAGCCTCAGCACGTGGCATCTAAACTGCTCATAAACTGCCCCCCAGTATCGCAGCTGGGTGAACAATGATGGGCAGATGACAAAGATCTCTCCCATGGAAGCAATATTTTACCACACATAACAGTTTAAAGCAAACCAATTTACAGACTATATAATGAGTGGCAGTTCTAACACAATACCTACATGTTTCTTTCCTTCAGAGTTTGGAGAAAACGCGCCAATACATATGGTGTTGCTGGTTTTGTAATTCACAGCATAAGGCGTTTGATTTGATTTGATCTATATGTAAAAATGCAGTGAAGAGAAACAAAACTGAAAATCACCAATTTTCTGTAGGCTCCTTATCTTGCTGGAATAGTTATAAAATCTGAGTTCTTTGGGAAAGTGAACAAGCAGTGTCACTGGAGGCTAATCCATGCAAGGGTGCATGATAGGCAGCTTAGACAACATATTCATCGGCTCCTCCAGATTTTTCTCCTGACATTTTCTTACTCTTAAGTGACTTATACCTTCACCAAAGGCTTTTCAACCAAATTTGGTATTCCACTCAAATCTGACAGAAGTCTGCAGGACATAAATTTCTAAAAGTGCTGTAACAACGTCTGTCAGGGCGCAGGAGGCAGGGCTGGTAAGCAGCACCTCTAAGGGAATGGCAGGAACGGCGTACAGCCGCGTAACAAAGAACCTGCACAAGGCAGCAGGCACTCAGGAACGTCTCAGCCCTGGGAAGAGCTTGTTGGGCTTCCAGTTCACCACTGGTCAGATAACACAAACCATGGTGAACCACGATTCATAAATTCTGCTGCTCACAGAACTCCTTGTTTTCTAATCTCCATTTTACTTCCCAGGATAACGAATTTGACAATGAAATATTGTCCATGCTACTGTACTGGACTCAATCCCACCCTAGGTCCATGCCTGTGCACTGCAAAACCATGCAGCCAGCTCTTTGGGAAAAAAATCACAGCTGAGAACTACGAGGCACAAGAGGTCTCTCCAAAATAAAGATTACAGATGTTTTCTTCTTAGTCCGACAAGACAGTTAGGAGAATAACTCTAATTCCAGGAAAGTTATGCATAAGTATAAGAAACTGTTTTGAATTTATCTCACCAAGAAAATTTCAATTTATTTTCTCATTCATATTAACCACATATGTATAATTTTTTTGCTCTGAATTAATAGATTAACTTTTATTTAAATCCTAATTAATTATGTAGATATAGAACAACATTGGCCACATGGGCTTTCATCAGAAAATTCTTTCCAAGGAACTTAATTATCATCTAAACAAAATTACATTTCTTCCACCATTTTAGCTATACGGTGATAATCTGTATTACAGAAAAGGAATATTGAAGATTTTAAACATACTTCTTTCATAGCATTTAATATATATTTTGAAGAAAAAACACATAACCATACTGCATGAAAGCCTATGAGGAACTAAGTCTAGTAAAACTAAACAATAACAAAGTATCTACTTAAAAATAAGTAATACAATATGAAAAATTAAGATGGTCTTAAAAGCATTAATTATGTTCTTATATGGGTGCAGGTTAGTTGGAAAGAAACCAACCACCTATTATTTTTATAAATGAGGTCTATCCAGAATATTTGGTACTCTAAAATTCACCATATTTTAGCTATAATATTAAGATGCAAGATTTTGTTTTATCAATGTATCTCAAAGTTCAAAAGATTATATTAATATCAAAGAAAACCTGAACTATATCCATTCCTAAACCTCAAAATTGATCTGACTGATAATGTTTACATTTATGAAATATTTATTGTGAGTTTTAGGACTCAGCTCATCTTATAAAATGTAGGCATCAATAGCTGACTACTGTGCCAAGTTCCCCATTTGGAAGCTTAGGGCAAATTGCTCAGAGACACAGAGTTAGTCCAATTCCTGATACACTAAAAATGGATGCTAACCGCCGACAGCAGGAATGCCTCTTATAAAAGTGACTTTTGCTGTTCCTAACCTGTATCTCTGTATTTTGCACACATATTTGAACACAGTGCATGGAGTTCATGACCTAGTTATGAGAAAGGGCTGTGAGAAGCCTCCCCTGAGACCTCCACTCACGCATCTGCTGCTCCTTGGGCTGGAGGCTATGTCGAGCTCAGGCTCTTGCCTGAGCAATACTGCAGGCATCCGTGCCCAGCACTGACCTTGCTTTGCTGACCTGACCTTGGACTTGCCTCATTACTGAGAACCTGTCTGGCAATCTGGGCTCTTCCCTGACTCCCGGTTTCCACCACTGGACCTCCTCTGCTCTTCTTCAGTTATAGACAGAGAGGTATATGTCTATGTGCATGTACATCCGAGCACAAGTATGGTTTAAGTGACAAGAAAATGCGGGATTTGTATGTTCATGTGAACAAATGTAGGAAAGGTGAGTGGGGAAGGTTGTTGTGGCAGTATGTATGTGTGAACAGGGACTGTAAGGAGCAGATGCATGTGTGTCCAAGCTGGGGAAGCCATCAGAACAAAGGGTGGTGGTGGTCTCACTGAGGACACTGCTTCTGCCTTGGCTCCCCTCCACTCCTGCAGGCCCTGAAAGACTGCGTGATCTCCGTCTAAAGGCAAAGAGCTGAGCTTGTACAGAAGGGGAAAAAGACTCAGAATAGGTAATTTTTATACACCATAAGAATTTGCATCAGAGATGACGAGGTCATGGAGATTCATTCTGAATTTACTGCACCCAAAAGTTAAGATCGTGTTTTCAGAAGACAACTGGCTAATTTTCACATCAGGGAGACACATCCATTCAGTGCATGTCTTCAGGAAATAAAATTAAATGAAGAGTTTAAAACTTTGCTGTGCTCTGTGTAAGCGTCCAGCCAGAGGATTATTACTGTTCATTGCCAGCCAGACTTCAAGTTCCATTTGCAGAGCCAGAGAAGAACTCCAGGACAATCACTGAGGCATTATCCATGCTTTTGTAGTCTGGTGGCAAGTTTCCTATGTCATGAAAGCAGCTGGGGACTGCCCAGTTCCAAATGCCACAATTCCAAGCTTGTTTGTCCCAGTTTCAGTAAATTACAGCAAAATTAAGCCAAAACACACACTTTATTTCCTAGCTTACTGCAATGGGTTCATATTTAACAGCCTGTGTTGACCTACCAACCACTTAAAAGTGAAGATGCTCTTCATCACAAAAGTTGCTGCTCAAAAGTTAGTTTTAGAGATACCCACTACTTCATGTTGTCTACTGCTAGCAAATAAGACATGTTTATCATCTTTGTCAGAGACATGGACAGTGGGATGGAGTGCACCCTCCGCAAGTTTGCCAATGACACCAAGCTGTGTGGTGTGGTGGACACGCTGGAGGGAAGGGATGTCATCCAGAGAGACCTTGACAGGCTGGAGAGGTGGGCCCATGCTAAAGTCTTCTGCATGGCTTAGGCTGACCAAAAATTTTCATACAGCTCTATGCTGTATTTTGTTCCAAAATATTATGTCACTTTAAAAATCTGGTCACAGTGCCTTGTCTTTTCAGGGATAACTAAAAATTCAACCATGGTTCTGTATCTCAGAGTTCTTTGTATTATCATCTTCTGTATCACTATCAACATTATGTCCCTTCTTTGACACCAAATCAGACTGGTTAAGCCTGAAGACTTGGCCAACTACTTTACTACTAGGTTGCCTCTAGGCAATAAAAAGAAACCTATTTCTGTATAGATAACTGGTACGAGGCCTTTTAGTTCCCTCTTGAGCCTCCATTTTTTCCTTGTCATTCAGTCTTTAGTGAAGGATTTCCCGCACGTGATTCCTTTTAAATGTCTCAGAAGATCAACTGCTCATTTTGCAAAATCACAATAAAAAGGTCTGTCTCTGCAATGTAAAGTAAAATGCCATCATGAGATTAAATCAGAACTCTACCCATTTCAGGCAGTGTACAAGGTCACATAATTTACCAAAGATAAATTGCCTTAGAACATATATATTTTAATTCAATGCAAGGAAAGATTCACACAAACCCACAGATTGTCTCACAAAAGCAAGTTGTATTTTTTGCTGGGAGAAATTAACATTCTGTTCATGATGATTATCTGCATTACAAACGCTGAAACAAACCCAAAGCAAATAAGACAAGAAAGACACTAGTGATGGAAGCTAGATCTTACCGTCTGTTTTGTTCTGGTCTCTGGCAATATGAGAGAAGAAATATTTCTTTAGCCCACCACCAGAAAAAGCTCCAGGATGAAGTAACCAAGTTTACCCTGTCAAAGCTGCCAAGCCCTGACTGGCCTGTGCCTGCCTGAAACGCTTCACTTCCAGGAGACCAGTTCACACTGTTCTGCCAGGAATTGGTTGTGGTAGTCATGAGCCAATGTAGGATGTGGTCATGAAAGCGCTTTTTCTATAGGAAGAAAGCCCAGGAGGCTGGCCATCCAAGAGAGGACAAAAAAGGCTTTACATACCTGTTGCAGTATAACCTACATCTTCACAAGGGGGAGACAGCTGGGATGTCTTTGCAGCCCATTTCTTTGACATCACAGTATATCAGACATGATTACGATGGCCTTTTTGCAGCACCTTAAGGGCAAGATAACCAGGTACTCCAGCAAAGTTCACACTTCTCCAGTCTGCTCTGCTGAGTTGGTCAGTGATGACAAAAGTCTGTCCATGTCTGCCTACAGGGGTTTGGTGGACCTGCAGGCCACCTTAGCAATGCTAATTACAGGCAGATTATGCTTTTGAACATAATGTAAGAACTACAAACCAAGTCCTGAGTGAGTTAAAAATAGCAGAGGGAACAGTGATGGCAATTCCGTCCTAATCCCCTCTTAACATCTCCTGAAGAAGAGAATGGTGTTTTCCAGGACGGGAATCTTTTCCATGGTATAGACTAATTTATGACTGTAAATGGTATCACACTTCATGATGTAAGTAACTGAAAGCACCTTCAATCTTTCCATGCCTCAGCTTTATTCCCTTTAATTATTTATAGCTATTCACATGTGGACTTTTATTCTATTTTATTATCACTGGCACAGTAACATAAAACTGGCACCTTACAGTGATCCTTACACATAATCATTTACATTGAATTTGGAACATTCACGGCTAACTTGCTCTGAACAGAGCTTTGTTAATTTCAAATGGAGGACAAACAGTTCCAGGAGTGCAGCATGAAGCCCGTTTCTATGATTACTTCGAATTTCAGTAACTGTATTAGTTCCACTCCTCAGTTGCATCTAATAACTCTTATAATATACTCTTATAAATACCTTTGGTACAATCAGTAATTTCAGTAGAGTGTAACCACTGGGCGTTTACCTCTTTTATGGAGAAGCATTTGAAATGTTTGAGAGAGATGAGACTGAAGACAAGCGAAAGGTATTCCAATAATTAATTATTATGGAATAGAAATTTCCTTAAGATCCTGTGTGGAAAAAACATAACATACACTATACGAACTGTACGGTACTGAACATTACATAAGTGCCATAGGTTCTTTATTAAACCCCTTTTACTTCTTGCTGAAGTAGCTTAAAGGTAAAGAGGGACAAACTGCAAATCTCCTGGCTCCTCCCTAAAGCTCTGGGAGAATGTGCACTCCTTACACATGAAGATAGCGTAAAATTTTATAAAGCAATATAGAATGCATTTTTTCCTGACATTGGGTTAATCCAGAGTGGTGCTGGACTCCTGCTATTCCTATCAAACAGTAACTTCCAGGGATGCTCATAATCTGATTCATTCCAACAGGTGTGAGTAGTAGTTATACACTGTAAATTTGATTGCTTTAATTTTAACATGTGTCTGTTGATGAATGAGCTTTTGTGAGCTTTTGATGAATGAATTAAAATACACAGTAAATGCTATAATAAATGATACTTGGAAGGAGTATATTTAACTCACCTAAGAGATTAAAGGAAAAACAATTTCAAAGAAACTGTCTTTGCTGGTGAGTCTTGTGCTTTAATTTTCCCTTAGAACTAAAATTTCTGTACGTAAATTTTGTTTTTAAAGTTTACATCTGTTTTTTTTTTTTGAGAAAAAATCTGTCAGATTTCCAGAAAGAATTAATAAACTCTTAATCCCCCCTCATGTGTCCAGAAACCCAGCATCTTTCTTCTCTCCCATTCATACCCAATAGCTCTTATCCTGTCAACAGTCAGACAAAACCTACTTATTGCTAGTAAATTCAGACAGCTTGCCTTTGTGCTGCTGAGGAGCTGCCTGCATGTAAGGTTTTAAGGTTTAGTAATTCTGTTCAAATTGACAGAAGAATGTGGGACTGGAAAGGAGAAGACCTACAGCATTAGAAGTTCTTACAGTGAACATAATAGAATATTTTTTGTTCTTGCTGTGGAAAATGGCTGATATTAGAGTACTAATGCTTGTGATGCATTAATCTGCCAGGATTTGGAACACAGTTTAAGTAGAGGAAAACTTGGTAAGATTTCCTTACAAAACTTGCTTTTTTTTTTTTCAGTTTCATATATTTCACCTTACACGTTTCATATGTAACAAAACATTATAATATTCACATAATTGAGATAGAAATACAAACTACGTTACATTAACTCAAAGGAATATTGGTTCTTGGTTTGCAGTGCAGTCATACATACAATATAAATAGCTAACAAATGTAAATTAGTACATTTGAAAACAAAGACATTTAAAAAATTGTTCTTTGGGGCTTTTCCCCCAGGTGATGTTATGATCAGTAGTGGGATCTTTTTTTTCTATCATGCTGGACTGGGAACATGGGATAACTTGAGTGTTGTTACAAATGACTTATATTTTATCAATAAAAGCATTTAGCTTATATTTTGCTTTGATTTTTTTTTCTCTGCACCAGCAGATTTCTCGACTAAATTGTTACTGTTAAAACAACTGAATCTAACAGAACTAACAGAGATAACACTAACAGTTTGATAAATAATTTAGAAACCTACCTTCATTGCTTCAGGGTCCTAATTGGTGGGGTTTAGACCTAAAGTTCCCTTAGCTGGGGAGTGTTTGTTCTGCTTCATTAGAAAATATATAGGACACCGGTTACCACTATATTTGTGCTATAAATAATCCACACAAACCCTAAGATTTTCTATAGAACCTGTAATATCCTATAGTTTATAGCACCTATTTACATGCTCTGTGGCCTCCGTGGAAAAGACAAACAAATGTTGCACCGTTGAAGTATCTATTTGAAAAAAAATAATTGTGGTTTGAAAGTGTAATTAAATATAGATAATGGTTTTAAACATGCATTTATTTTTTTTACAAACTAATCAAGTTAATGCTTGGGAAATCACATTTTAACGGGTGATTTTTCAAATCCATTCTTTTTTATGGGTGCGTAGTCTAGAAGCAAAAGCCAAGAAGCACATCCTGAAGTGCTGACAAAGAGCTTACAAAAAACACAGTTCTCAAACTGTATCTGATTTAGTGACAGAATCTGGTTTCGGTTTCATATTCCATGATACTTAGCACCTCTCTACACAGTCTCAGTTACGGTCCTCCTCAGAGAAGAAGATGGCATTCAACAAAACAACGAAGCTGAAAAATGGGCATAAAGACGTTAGTTCTCACTTTGCAGGACTGACCTCTTCATGAACATCTCAGAAAGACTGTACCTCAGGGGAAAAGGCAAATAACCTCCTATAATTTCTGTCTGAGCTGCTGCTTTCAGGTTTTTTTTTAATGTGAAAAGCCCTACTAAAAACCAATATTCTCAGTTCTGCTGAAAGTACACAGACCAAACAACACTAACTTGCTGAGAGAATGTAGCATCTAACTGAAACAGCTTCTGCTCTTATTTACTTCTCCAACAGGAAAGAGCAACCTCACAAACTGCTAAAATTATTTTTGAAAATGTATGCATTTAAAAATGAGTCAGTCCTTCTAATTGACATAACACATAATAATACGGCAGTCAAATGCCAGACAGGTGTTATTGACATGAAATTATTTTCTAGTAAGTGTGACAATTAACATTCTAACTGCATTTGTCTTGTGTTAACGCTGAGTACCAAGAGACAAAATTGAGCACAACCCATTACAGACCTGAAGAGAAATTTAATATAGGAATAATAGTTTGTAAACAGCTGAGATTTAAGACTTCTATTATGTATTATTTTATTTCCTACAGATCTCAGCTATTTTCACTTCACAATACAGTGTTAAAAATGAAATAAAGTAGAAGGATACATGGTTTCAGGTTCTCTTGTCAACAGTACAAATAAACATGAATTCATCCCTAATAAGCACTGCAGGAAGGCAGCGATGCAATCTTAATGATCCTAGAGTCTTTTGCTAAAGTATACAGTTCATAATCTCAACCAGATTCCCAAATACTACATCAATTAGGATATCACGCAGAGCAACAAAAGACATCGCCAGATGGAGGCATTCATTGAACCTCATTGTCAATGCAGCAATAAAAGAAATCCTGTTCTACCAAAATGAAAACAATAAAACAAAGATAAGCTGAATTGCAGGAACTAAAGCAAATCTGAGCTGCCAACTTCAAATGACTGAGTGTTAAAGATCTTTGGATAATCTACGAGTTGGCAGGTTGGGGGTTGTCTAACTGGATGCCACCGCTGGATGTCACTGGCGCTTCAACGAAAAGCCACTGCACATGCATTTATCAGGCTGCACAGCTGGGCAATGGCAGTCAGTACTGGGAGTTAGAAATACTCTCATGCTAACACTCTTCTTTAGCTTGCTTTTCGCTTTTGTAATCTCTCCAATTTACTTCAGAAATTGAAATTGTTCTGTAAGCCTCAATAACACTTAAACAAGTGAAGAGAGAAAATGTAATTTTACAGCAAGCAACCACAGAGCACGGCAATTATCCTAATCCTAACAACATGTTTTGTTTTGCATTAGCTGGGGCTCCTGGAATATCATCTGTTGTATTTACTCTTGTATCTACTCAACAGAGACTTCAAAATTTCCTTGTTGTATGCTAGCATCCTCATGTTTTACCACACCATGAATTCTACGGGCCAGTTAAAATGGGATATATACTCTCCACAAATCTAAATTACATCTTCATATCCTTCAGATTTTAGTCTAGTGGCAAATCTGGGAAGAAGAGAAAAAACAGCCTAGCCATATAAACATTGCATTGAAGCATCTTTCTCTGCTGACTGAGGCTCCATGAAAAAAACAAACCCAAAAACTAGCAAAGCAATGGATACTAGAGGCCCGCAGCAGCCTCTGCCCAGAGCTCGCAGGTGGCCCTTCCCTGGCAAATATTCTCTCCTCCCAGAATCTCATCTTGTGGATTAATAAATGTTAAAAGAAGGGAAACAAACTGTAGGAACAATGGGTTGGTTTTGACAATGGAACAAGGCTACCAGAAGGATTCCTCAGATATTTTGTTGTTCATCACAGCTGAGAGGGAAAGGAGCAAACCACTAAGATGAAGAACGCTGAAGACACAACACTTTTGAAGGCAGTAAGATCTAAACTGTCAGCAAAGAATTACAGAAGATCATGGTACCAAGTAACTTAAGGTAAAATGGTAAAACAGCAGATGAAATTCAGTTCTGCTAATAGAACGTGATGAACACTGGGAAAAATAATTGTAAATACAGAAGAACAGAGTCTAAGTCAGTCATTAGCACTCAAAAAGTCCCACATTTTAGCATAAATAAGGTTCTCAGCAGCAGTCAAAAGGCAGATAGACTTGGGAATACTATTGCAGCTGTGATGACCTCTAGATAAAGGCAACGGCTGGTTTGTAATGAGTGGTATCTCGTCTAAGTGGAAAAACTAACAAGCGTTCAGACTTTCTGACTATACTTTGGCTCTCAGCAGCAGCAGCAGCCTTCAAAGCTCACTACAAGCTGAGAACAATAATTTTGAGCTCCACTTAACTATGTCATGCAGATGCACCATGTTGGGCAGACAGGGAGTGTTAAGTATACTAACTTTAACGGGCAGCTTTAAATGAGTTTTCCGAACACCATGCGTGAACTTGCTTTGATGAAGAAAGAAGCCTCACGCTGTCATATACCCACAGATACCATATACAGCCTTCCCAGTGAAGCTATGCACAAAAATCATTTAAGAATTACAACCCACATGAAAAAATGATCCTACCTCATGTATTTTTTCCCAAAACATCTGCTCCTACTGCTCAAGCAATCCCTCAGCTTTGTTAAGCTCCTCGTTAGGAGCAGACTCCTCACGCAAACACACGCTGCCACTGGAACCAGCTCACACCAGGGCAGTAAACACAAGGCTTGGTGACCATCTTCACAATCAGCAAACAAAAGTGCTGTTCCTACAAGAACCATCCAAACTCTTGTACCTGCACAGCCAGCGATGCATTTGATGCAACGCACCGAATGCCCTTATCGCATGCGCCTATGTGGCTGACACTAAACAACCACTTTGCACCAGAACAAACTCTGTCCTTGAAAAAGGATAGAAACACCCCGTCATCAGTGGGAACAACAGCTTCTTCTACAACATCTCAGTGCTGATGACCTGGGGAGTGTGAATGAGGTATAGAAAATGAAGAGAGTGATTATTCACTACATCTTGCAATACAACGAGTGATATCATCAGGCACAGGATTTCAAAGAAATACCTAATTATGGAACTTATTGTCATTGAATGTTGAGGAAACCAAAAGTATAGACATTCAGACTTTTGATGGTTATGGAAAACGATGGTTCAGATGCCTCTGGCTCACAGTGCCTTAAAACTGTTCCTTGTGGGAAGATGTGTGGGGAGGACCCATGCTGGCTGCCCGCCCTGTTTCTTGCTCTCTTGCCCTAACTTCCCTGCTCAAATCCATGGAGCTAAACCAGGATTGTTCTGCAATCTGAAAAAAGAGATTTCAAAGAGAATGTATACTACCATCTTGCTGTTCCCAGAAACTGGAAAGAATGTGCCATATAACAAATGTAGGCATCGTCTCCCTACATCTAGCTCACCCTCTCCTGGTTGTCCATCTTTCAGGCTACAACCTAAGGCAAACTCAGCATGTACAGATACAGAGATACTACTGAGAGCATGGCAACTTTAGCTTCTGCTTCCTAATTTAGAAAATTGTTCTTTTGGATTTATCCGTCTTCTGCTGCCCCAAGAGAGGAACAGCTATCCTTCATCGCAGCCATGCCAAGGTCACTTGCTGCAGATTGGGAAGGGAAAACTGGCTGCCACTCACTCTCTTCACTTGAGAAACTGAGCTGTTGCTATCAATTACATGTATTTAGCTTTTCCCTGGCAAGCATAAATGCTCTCATACAGTAATTACAGCTGCTCCTATGTCCCCAGAAGGAAGAAGGGGATGAAAAACAAATGATAATTATTCAGTTTTATTGCTTTTCACTTAAGTTTTAGCTTTTAATTACAGTGATGGTACAATTAATAATGTAAAAGGTACTTTTATTTTTTAAAATAGTTTTCTCTAGTATTTCGTAAACTTAGCCCCAAAAGCCTGTAGCTTTGTAAAAACTCCTCAAAATCTACTGTGTTGCTTGTGGGCACAGAATAAATAACTTGAAAGTCATCATTAAGAATACTAATTGGTTTGATACACCATAGTTAATTTATAAGCAACACGGCTCCGCTGTGGGGGAGAAGGTAGAGGAATCAGGAACAAAGTCTTTGAGCCCAGGAAGAAGGGAGGGGTAGGGAGGAGATGCCTTTTAAGATGTAGTTCTCTTTCTCATTATCTTGCTCTGGTTTTGATTGTTAACAAATTAAATCGGTTTTGTGTTTTCCCTGAGTTGAATCTGTTTCTTGCCCATGACCATAACTGGTGAGTGAACCCTCTCTGTCCTTGCCTCAGCCCACGAGGCTTTTACCTTTTGTTCCTCCAATTCTCCTTCCCATCCCACCAAAGGGGAGGAGAGACCGAGAGCCCGCGTGGTGCTCAGTTGCTGGGCAGCCTTAAAACCATGACAACAACCACGCAATACAGAAATCTCTAAAGTATGACTAAGCCCAAAGACGGCAGCTGTGATATGGGAATTCCCAAAAACAAATTACCAGGGACAGACAGAATATTGTAGGAGTATATTATGCAATCTTTTCTTTCATTTTATACTGTTTCCTCACTTTATGTTATTTGAAACTCCTGGAGAGAAAATACTAGGCCAGAAGGACAACTTTCACAATTTTATGTAATTTCTGTTTGCACACAGTATTTTGCTTACGCGTATCTCTCTATTCACAAACCAGTAAATATTCTATGCATGCCTCTTTATGTACAAAAAAGATAAGCAGTAGTTTTCTGTTACCATCTCCCCATTATAAAATATGAGCCTTTTTGGAGGCTGCTTCTTTGATTTTACTTTGTCATGTCGCACTGCCACCTTAGCCAGATGGATGACTTTGCTTAAGTACTGCATAAAAGTTAGATACTCTTTTATACAGCTATAAAAAAACCTGTTTATACACACTAAATCACTCAAACATCAGCATCAGGTAAAGTCAGGATAACCAGGCATCTCAGTTTAGCCGCCATCACACTGGAATACTTTTCACCTTCCTGCCAACTCAAAGACTGTCTTCCAGAGACAATTTTCTTCCAACAAAAATATTTTTATATTCTCCCCCTGGTTACTCTATGCTAAAATGACAAAACTAACTGAACTCAATCCACACGTGTCTCTATCATAAGCATCATAACCAAACATCGGGTCTGCTGCAAACTGTCAGCTCTCGAGATTTCAGTCCTGTTAAAATACCTGTGATTACACACGCTATCTAGCAAAGGGAGAATCAGCTGGAAACAACAGAGCCACAGCTCTACCAGGGAAATCTCAGCACTTCTGTATTAAGACAGGAATAAGGATGGCAGCATACAGTGCTTCAAATAGTGCCATGTACTGTAAAGCCACTGTAATTATTCTTTGGCTGCACGAGGTCTATTTGAAGGTGCACGTATGCCCTTAATGAGGGGCATGCCTTCAGTACATATTTTACAATGGAATTAGCCCTCTTTGGACAATATCTTTCAAAGATATGTATTTTGTCTGTTGGAGGAGGGGGAAAAAAAGAATGCTGTTCAGTCAGGTAAGTTCAAAGCCAGTAAGTCAATCAAACGAAACCTGTTTTACCAGGACACTGAAATAATTTCCTCAGCTAAGAGCACACTCCTGAATTTCAAATCTATTGATAGATTTGTAGCTTTTGAAAGCTTCATCGCATTTATTTAGCTTATGGAGTTCAGAGCCTAACTTCAGAGGCCCAGGAAAACTTCTTGCTTCTTTTAGTTGAAATGATACAAATACATTCTCATGAACACTGTTCCAACCTCTAAAGGTCTAAAGGAGACACAGTAAATCCATTTAAATTAATCTCAGAGACACCCACCACTGCAAGGCTTCCATTTTGCATTGAACACTTCCAGTCTATCCATTTTCTAATTACTAGTCTCATAGTTTACTGTCTGGTTTTGCCAATGCTGTTTGATTTGTGTGTAATACAGAAAATTAATCTTTAACATAATTTTAAAGAAGCAATAATTTTGAGTTATTTAAGTTCTCTAACATTTTTTAATTCCCCAAAATTTTGGTATAAATAGTCTGCATAGATCACTCTTATGAGGAATTTATAACCCCTCCAAGCTACAATTTTGGGAGTGATATACTGATGCACTATATAACTTGAGATCAGACAGGAAAACCCTCAGCTGAACATCCATTTGCAACAATCATTGAGTAGCTCAGCCTTCTCCATATCCTGGGTAATCCGGTCTCCCGTTTCCTTCCAGAGAGGACCCACATTTTTCCTAGTCTTCCTTTTATCACCAATATACCTACAGAAGCTCTTCTTGACATCCCTGGCCAGATTTAATTCTATCAGGGCTTTACCTTTCCTAACTTGATCCCTTGCTGCTCAGACAGTTTCTCTGTATTCCTCCTAGGCTACCCACCCTTGCTTCCACCCTCTACAGGCTTCTTTTTTGAGTTTAAGTTTCTCCAGGAGTTCCTTGTTCATCCATGGAGGCCTCCTGGTGTTTTTGCCTGCCTTCCTCGTTGTTGGGATGCATCACTCCTGAGCCTGGAGGAAGTGATCCTTGAATATTAACCAGCTTTCTTGGGCCTCTCTTCCCTCCAGGGCTTTATCCCATGATACTCTACCAAGCAGGTCCCTGAAGAGGCCAAAGTCCACTCTCCTGAGCTCCAGGGTAGTGAGTTTGCTGTGCTCCCTCCTCACTGCCCTGAGGATCTTGAACTTCACCATCTCATGGTCGCTGCATCACAGGCTGCCCTTGAGTTCCACATTCCCCACCAGCCCTTTCTTGTTGGTGAGAACAAGGTCCAGCACAGCATCTCCCCTTGTTGTCTCCTCTATCACTTGGAGAAGGAAATTATCATCAACGTATTCCAGGAACGTCCTGAGTTGCTTATGCCCTGCTGAGTTGTCCCTCCAACAGGTATCAGGGTGGTTAATGTCCTCCACGAGGACCAGGGCTTGTGAACAGAATATTCACAGAAAGACTTCTGACATCTTCCAGTGCTGCAGAAAGTCATTAAAATCAAGGATACGGTTATCATCTGTGCTACAGGAAAGTCCTAAGACTTCCAACAAAGGTGCAAAAGCTGCTATTCTAAGTACAACAAAAACACAGTCGAGTTCCCCAAGAATTTTTATTCCAAGTCCACAAGATAAATAAAGATGAAAAGAAGGAAGCATTGTTTTTCCCACATTAAACTCAGGTAAAAGAAGACGCTCAGCATTTTGATTTGTCCTCCACCACATCTGCTAGCAGAGCTGATTCCTTGTATTTATTCCAAACAACAAAGCCTCACTCAAGAAGGAGCCATCACACTGCACAGCCACAAGGCACCTACATCAAATTACCATCTGACAGTTGGGCTGAAATTTCATTTAATGTAAGTGAAAGGTTTTGGATGCACACAAAAATCATCCTGAGGATAAAAGGGCACTACAAATGGAAACTACTGCATTTAATTTTTCCTTTCACCCCTGAAAAAAAAATCTCAAGTGTTTTTTTCACAAGTCTCATCTTATCTTTCACAGTTTAACAGAATTTAATAAATGCAAAATAATAACAATTATATAGGCCTCAATTGTACATATTTTTTTCAGACTAATAGAGAAAATAAACATGGTGAGTGTAGAAATGAACAGCACACATTTACTTCTCTTCTTTTTCTCTGTAGTCTATTATAAATAGCTGGCAGTATAAGGAAGCCTATAATTCAGTACAAGATGCACACCAGAACCAGGAAAACAAAGTCACTTGCAAAGCCTCTGCAGACACAGCAGAGACACAATAAAGATAAAAACTCTTTTAAAAGTCACCTTGAAAAGTACTGAGGCACAGCATTCATCTTCACCACGGGGAACAAATAAGAAGCATATTACAGCATCCAAGACACGCTGTGGCAGTTAAGAGAATAAAGTTTCTTTGGGAAAGTATGCATTTCTGGTTTTAAATTCTTTTATCCTCATACTTTCCCTGTTTGAGGAAGTTTTGACACAGTTGTCTAAATTCACATTGGGCTGAAAATGAGAACATAGTAGAAGCGCAGAGAGGAGTGTCATAAAAACACTTTTATGAACATTTGAAGAGATAAAGCAATTCAAAAAGAGATTAAGCAAATTCCTGGTGGACGGGTTAATTGGTGGCTATTAAACACCCACCAACTGGCTCTGGATCAGGGATTCTCTGAGCAGCTGAAAGCTGGAAGCTGGGGAGGTGGAGCAGGGGAAGCATTGGTTGTCAGCATCAGCTCAAGACAGGATGCTGGACTAGGTCTGGTCCAGTATGGATTGCCCTATGGCCTGGCATTATGTCACCCAACAACTCTGCACCATATCGACTTTCACCCAAATTATCACATGCAATGGGCCAGTCCTGGGGCCTCTCATAAAGGTATGGATGCTCTGTAGGAAGCATGACAGCAAAGTAACTCAATGTTATCAGTTCTCTCAATACTACTACATGCTTACTTGGACCCAGTCCTTGGAAAAGGTTCTTTGCCAGCCTCTGGAAAATTACAGTTCTCTTTTTCTCAGCAAAAGCCCATTAAAAAAAAAAAAAATCATGGTCTGGATGGTTACCAGGCCACCAATGGACTTCTGCTTCCTGTAGCGCAGAAAGATTTTTCTAACACAAATAAGAGGCAAAAGGGGATTGTATTTTATACCAGATGGTACTCAACTGTCTGGCATCTCCATCTTTAATGTGTCAGCTCATTACTGGTTGGGTTTCAGGTGAAAATCAATGTAGTCTATTTTATTTTTAAATGTGTCCCAAATGGAGATTCAGAGAAGCAGACGTTGGGGGGAGGGGGTGGGGGGGGGGGGGGGGGG
>WKFP01013602.1:211740-231099 GCA_011057875.1 Pterocles orientalis | reverse complement strand
GAGAAGGATGTTTCCTTCTTCTTAGCATACAATGCTTGATACAGCTTCATCATAGCTCCTCTAGTATATTTGAGTATTATGCTTCCATGCACAAGTTTGTGTGTGTCTGTTACAACAAAATTTTCATTACTTATTCTGTAAGATTGTAGAAAAGAGCATTAAAAACAAACAAAAATCCAAAAAGGCAACCCCCAAAATGATAAAGATGAACCTGCACTGTAATTCTACTAAAAAGTGACAGAAGGTACAAATACTCTGAAGAAACTATCCCCAACACCAAGGATAGTAACGTCCTGATTTTAGGCTGTAGTCTTGGCTTGTGGCATAACCCAGAAAGTCCGGAGGGGTCTGGCTGCATCCCAGCAGCCTGTGATCACCTGCATATGGACAGCTATACTGTCCAGAGCCACCTCCACCAAACAGCCTTTGGGGGATTGCTCTTCTGCAAATTTGTCTCATCACTTTCTCAGCCCATGTGATAATGTTTTGCACCTACACATCCCGTGGCAATAACACCAACAGTTTAACCATTCCTTACATGAAAAATACATTATTTTGTTTATTCTGAACCTTTTCTCACTAAAGAACAAGGGAGTTTTGAATTAAATCAGTACAAGAAACAGTGACAGTCATTCCTATTCATCTCCTGCACATCCTTCCTACTACTGTTGGAGCTCCCCTCTCTCTACTCAGACATCTCATTCCAAGGCTAAAGACACTTACTTTACTTCTATGCTGTTGCATATGTTTTGAAGAGTCCGGATATTGCACTTCACAAAACAAAATTCTCCTGTTTCTTATTCTTTGTAATGTCACATCAGGCTTTCTCTTCTCAGCAACACCAAAGAAGTAATCAGACTGGAAATGAACAATTGGAATACAGAGAATGATACGTGATGAATCAAGCACACATTTCTTTTTGGTGCTTGCTATATGTAAGCAGGTGGCCACTAAAATATTCAAAACTAAAATGTAAATTATTTGCTCATGATGGGTAAAATTCAGAAGGAAAGTGCTACAGCGCACAAGAGCGAGAAACTTTTTGTAAAATATACATATACGCTTGCTCTGCTGCTATCAGTGTTAATCCATGTTGGGGAACTGACCAAATCTGGAGGGCTTAACTGATGTACAGCTGGAAAAAGGCTGAATTCAGTGCCCTGCACTCAGCACTGAGCTGCTATTTTTGAGGCAGTTCCTGCTCACATCTCTGCAGGTACCACTGACACCCTGCTCACAGAACTAGGGCAAGGCCTGGGCACAGAGGGAAAAGTATGCTTTTCTTGGCAGGCAAAAATGTATAGGAATCATAGAATCATAGAATGGTTAGGGTTGGAAAGGACCTTAAAGATCATCGCATTCCAAGCCCCCCGTCATGGGCAATGGAGCATCTCAATGAAGAAGACTGGTGTATTTTCTTGATTTCCTAGGATCACGAGAGGACATATAAGCCCTCATAGAAAAAAATCCTTTATATGGATTTCCTCATAAATCAACCCATTTCCATTTTGAAGTTGTATTACAAGTTGCAGCCACTTGTGCGATTGCCGTCAGGTTGAAGAGCCATGCATTTTAGAAGAGTTTGCTCTGAAGTCCCGTAGTCCTCCCTTTACTGACAATGCTACTCAATATTATCCTTTCAGCACCTTCCCACTGGGATGAGAACCTATTCCCTTCTCCCCTGTTTAGCGAATTAATCAATGAACTACAATTTCATATAGTACATGTGAAGCCCTTGGGAGGCCGAACATACACTGAATGATAAATTTATCTTTCCAGATTTTTCCCTGCTTCTTCCCACTAAAATCATGATGAGAAGATACACAGGAGAGTGTCATACATTGTTGGTATAAAATTATTAATTAGCTAAGTCTAACTTTCCTAATGGGAAAGCAACACATAGGTTTCAGAGCAGCTCTGCAGGTTAGGAGGAAGGAAGGAGAGGTGTGTTGAAGCTGCCTAATAAGAGGATGAAGTACTCAAGATCAAGGGTTGAAACTTCCCATCGAAAGCTGGGATGAAGTGCCCAGTCCCAGCACTGCTGCTTGGGGTGCTTTGGGGGCTGAGGTTAGTTATCAGCACACGAACCCTGGAACAGGGAGGCAGAGGAGACAGAGCAGGGAGAGCAAGCTAGCTCTAGGACTTCAGAGAAGAGGAGGAAGGATGAAGGAGAGAGAAACTCAGCAGTAACTGAGATGCCACTTTTTCTTGGTGACTTAGCTCTGCTGGGCTGTATTTCCATGCCCACGGCAGGCTGTCCCAGCAGGTGAAATGGAATCAACCCATGCATGCCGTGCCGGAAAGCACCGAATGCTTAGCTAGTAAAGGTGATGTAATACGGAGGAAAAAAACAGGAGTTCACACACCTCCTACTTGCATAAACACCCTGGTCCAAGGTGCTTTTGCAATGTACATATTTAGCCACAAAGATGAGTAGTAACGAGCAAGCATTTCTCTAACACTAGCAGCACGTATGTCCTCTTTTCCTTCTTCAGATACTTTTCAACTGCTGGCCTCAAATCATATATGGGAACAGGAAGGAAAGAACAGAAAAAACAGGTTTGGAGCTCTAAAAGGTAAATAGTAGAGTATTCCTACTTTCATTGCAGTGCGCGTTTCTGGTAAAAGACAAAGCATTTGAACCCAATCAGCAAAGTATTATTTTCCTCTGGAACGGTAGTGGAACTATATAACTGCTTCAAGCTAAGTATGAAACCAGTAATGAAACAAAGTACAGAAGTAATTCTACAAATGCAGCTATCATTAATACAATGCTACAATACCATAACAAATTCTGTAACAGGAATTCTTAAGCTCTTATCTTGTGAAAAAGTATTCAGGAATCTGAAACACAAATTTGTGTATGAGGACACAACTCTGTGACACTGCAAACAAATGCAGAAAAAAAATTAAGTATATGTTATGAATATAATAATGACTCGTAAGTTCAGATCATTTGTCCTTCTCCTTTCTTTTGCCATGAAGTGGTTCAGGAGAGAAAAAAAAGATGTCTTAACAACCCAGTGGGTGATTTCTTTGGGTCCTAAGATATAAAAAGCATTTATTTATGCAAGTTAACGTCAGAAAAATATCTTGCTTTCTATGAAAAAAAAACCAACTGTAACTCCCAATATAAATTAGCAGATACAGTGTTAGCAGTAGTAGCTAACGTGAAGAACTTGAGCTGTGTGGAATTCATAAGCAGTTCAGACACAGCATCTATGCATGGTTATGGCCTCTATGGACAATGTGGTTACTGGGTTATCTGAAACCTTAGTTATAGGAGGAAACAACCAACATCTTGTGTTGAGGCTGCCATTGCCACTTTATACTCAACCCCATGAATCCCAGTGCAGGGAAGCAGAGGAGTTTACATTTCTGTTCATATTGAGCTTCATTTTGAAGTGTCTAATTCATGTGAGATGTAATAATCATATGATTGCTTGGGCTGCCTGGGGAAATCAAAATTTAGATAAATGTGATACTGCATAACCAGATATCTGATCAGAAGCATCAAATCCCAATCACTACTATCAGTAAACTCCTGTACTCCTCATTTGTGATCTTAAATCACCACAAAAAGTTGGCAACGCTGTGACAAAACAGGCCTCACTATATCCAGATATTGCACAACAAAAAGGTTCCTTATGAGACCTTCAAACTCTATGTCAACCTAAATAATGCTCCAGACGCTCCAAACAGACCACCCCCTGATTAGATTTGAGGGAGTCTGGAGAAGCTCTCGCTTTTCCTCTCTAGGGTTTCTCTTCTCCATCACAAACCTTTCTTCCTCCTGCATCCCACTGAGAGTCACTGCAGAAACAATGTCAGCAGAAGTTTCTGCTGCTTTCATTCCCATTACACCACGTGCGAATGCAGTAGAAAGGACTCGAGTCACTCTAAGAAACAGGTTTCCTAAATAAGTAAAAAAAAAATAAAAATACTTGTGATACCTCTGTCCCATTTGGCACAAGAAAGCAGTCTGCCAGTTCCCAGCTCACAGCCCTTGGCTCTTTCCTGGCTGAGGCTTCTCCCCAGGGCTGTCTCTGAAGTCCTCCCGGTACAGAACACGAGGGAACAGCATGCTCTGCCCCAGGAGGAGGAGAGAGAGTGGCCAAACTTCTGACTGCTCTGCAGTCATTCCCTGCAGTTATGAAACCGCACTCATGCCCCACTAAGACGTTTTCAAAGGGGCCAGGTCTTCCAGACCTAGAAACTTAAATAAAGAGCATGTTCAGGCAGAGTCCGTCTCCAGCCCTACCACGACAGGCTGTTTACTTCGGTCTCTAAAAACAGCTGAATCTTCCCCAGGGAGCATAAGCCCATTTCTATTAATTTCTATTGGTTAATCCAATCAAATTTTGTATTTCATTTCTAACATCATTTTTCCAGTCAGTAACAACCAGTATGAAGACCTGTGACACACAAAAGTGTCCAATTGCTGGCTTTTACCTGATGTCAAGAGCAACCAGCGAGACTTCTGAGCCTGCTGGGCTTCACGCAGAAACAAACAGGCAGCCCAAGGATAATTTCATCCTACAATAGCACGCAATGGGAACAGCCTTGTGTCTAATGAATAAGATCATCATGTCCTCCACCTTTAAAGAAGGATTCAGGACAGGAGATGGGTTGCTGAAGAGGGACGAACATTGTGGTCAGATTCCAGCACCCAGAGGAAAAGCCTGTGTTTGAACTCCCCATCCTGAAAGGTTTGCAGATTTCCGTGCCATTACCCTAATGTAGTCAATCTGCTTCAAAAACTAAACCTTGAAGAACAGATTTTGCTTTCTACGACTGTTTTATTCTCTGCCACACTGTTCCACCCACCAACACGCCCATTGTGCACCGGTGCTGTAGGAGGCAGAATGAATACCTACACCAGAACCGTGCCTTAAGACACGAAGCCCATTTTTAAAATGAGGAATGAGACGTAGTTCAAAAAGCTCACCTGAAAAACTCTAAATAGTTTCACTGACCTACATTAATCAATGAATTTATAGCTCCCAGCTCAAAAGGCAGGTGAATAATTATTTTTATAAAGTAATCTTTAGTGTGCCAGACCTTTTTTTAGTACAAGTGCTACCAGTAGAATTTCTAAGACTGTCTCCTCTTACCAGTTTCTCCTAAGAGATTAAAGATTTTGTTTCCAACATACTGAAATATTCCTGGATTGTGAATAACGTCTCCAGCAAACGAGATAAAGGAGTTTCAGTTCTCTTGCTGCTCAACTCAGTCAAATGAGTGTTTGGCGGTACCAGTGAGTGATATTTAACAGAACTCACCTCCATCACCCCTTCAGTGTTATTTACAGGGAAATGTTCACAGAAGAGCGCAGCTATTCTTAGTTACTGCTAAAAAAATAGAGCTCAGGGAAAAGATTTGTTGAGTAAGCAGGTATTACATACAGACACACACATACTGACATATTTTTCTGTTAATAAGCTCTGATGAAGTATTCCTAGGTTACTTGCTTAAAATGATTCTCTGCGATTACCAGTTTTTAATCTCTGAAGATGTATTCAGTCATAAGCAATCTGATGTGATCTCTTCTCCACCACAGCAGGGAACACAAAAATGGGAAAAGCACTTCCTAGCGTGTTACTAATAACTTACAAGCATTCTTCTGTTAGCAAAGATAAATGCCAAAGTATTTATTTATTGCTAATCTACTATTTTGCTGCTTTTGGAACAATTCCAGCTGTATGATCATTTAATATGCATTAATTCCTGTTATAAATTCCTTAATTCTGCTTCCTCTTTCCAACAATAAATAAAAACCAATAAAGACTAGAAGAACAAACCTTTCTTTTATTTATCATAGAGGCTTCTGATTTTTGTAAGTAGTCACCCATTCAGTCATTAACTGTACTGAATAGGTCTGCTCTGCAGCCCAGAGCAAGAACAAAATCAGTAAGATCTGGGAGCAAGCATCAATTCTCTGACTGCAAATGTGTCTACTACAAGACAATTTTCCAGCATTAAGTCCAAGTCAGTTAAAATTTGCAAAGTCACGATGTGAGAAAACGAAGTACTGTAACTGAATCACTGACACTATAATGAGAATATTCCAACAGGTTATTAATGGAGACTTCTGTCCACATTAAGCTGCTTTTCTCTAACAGTATCCCTCACTAATAAGATGCTTGCAAGATTTTCCCTTAACGCTTTTCTCCGTCTAGTACCCTGGATTATTTCTTGGTATTTTAAATTATATAATTACCCCGTTATCTCAGGAGACTGGGGAGAAGAACAACAACAACAAATCCTGCTCTTCCTCTAATTACCTGTATCAACAACCAGTAGTTGCTGGGCTGCCTTTGTTTTCCATGCTTTTCATTCAAGCTGGTTTTGCTGTAGTGTCTAAAATATTTATGTGTGCTCCTCTGAAAATTTCAGCCAAAGAGAGTAAAGATCATGGTCCCTAGTGAATCCATTGGACCCTGGATGCCCCTCTCAAACGCCTTGGAAAATCCTAGCCATTATTTCTTAAAGAAAATTCGTATTTCCACTTCTTGACCATTTATTAGTATATCTGTTTCCTCACTAAATACGGGTAATTTAAGTACCTCAGTTTCAATGGGGGGGAAAAAACCAGGATGTTGTTGTAAGATTAACATTCATCCATGTCACTGTGAGTGTAGCTGTGATGCTTTTTATTTACGGTATTCAAAGAACGCAAGTAATGTTTATTCACTGATACATACAGAAATAGTAAAAAAGCCCTGAAACAGTTGAGCCATACTTCAGTAAATCAAATATGCCCTGAACTCAGTGTTTGAATGTGCAACCCTTAACTGTATGTGTCATTCTCTCTCACAGAAACAGGTTTCCGTTATTTTACTTAGCTTCTGTGGTGCACAAACTTAGGTATTCTTTAATTAACCAGATGAGAGGAGTTTAGGAAAGTTGTTTGTTTGGGATTTTTTTTGCATGTTATTTATTCTCTTTTATATGTTTTCATGTTTGAAAGCCTGTTCAATCTGCAAATTACGCACCTCAGGTGATATTTCATGGCAGAAGCAGAGAAAATATAATCAATCCTCTATGGCAAGTGAAGAATGACTAGCACATTTGCAAGCAGTCAGCTCGTGTGTACATCTTTCTCGTCACCACTCTGTGAGCTCTTCACTGATGTCACTGCCATCCCCCTGGGTTCCCTGGCCTGGAGCTCGCACGCCCAGAAGTGTGTGTGCGCTCACCACCCTTGAGATGCACTGTTTGCCAGAGAGGATTTCTAACCTGCCTCTCCCTCTTTCTCTTCCCTCTAGATGCTCCTCTCCCACGTACATGTATTTTCCTTTCCCAGGCTTCATCTGGCTGCAGGGGCTGGTGTGGTTACAGTCGGGGTACCAGCCAGCACCTCCCAGACCTGCTCATGACTCAGCATCCAGCAGCCCTTCAGGATCCCAGAAACCGGCACCGCCTCTCCCCACCACCAGTGGAATATATTCCTTATCCCCGAGACAGCCAGCTTCCCCCAGCACAGGAAGGAAGGGTGGTGAAAGGATGTATCCCTGGGCAAGGGTGGGCGGGATGCAGCTCACTGTGGGGCTGTACAACAAGGCATGAACCCACAGTCTTTCTCTAGCCGATTATTGGGTAATTAACGACTAAAGAGACATTGCTCACTGAGGCAGGGGTCCCTCTGTGTTTCTGTGGCGTAAGGACTCAGGGATGCTAACTGGACCATCAGGTGTTATTAAATGTCAATGCGAAATAGCAATGTATACTCAAAATAAATAAGGCATTTACCCAAGGAATGGTAGGACATGGAATTCCTGTTGTGACTGCCTGTAATGCTTACTTGCTCCTTAAGATCACACAGCAAACAGCTTTCGGGTTTTTAAACTAGCTATTTCTCAATAATCTGTGACAATATGTCTCTTTGAAAGCATCTTCAGTCACTGAACACAGAAAGTTAAGCATTTGTACTGTTTCCCAAAATATGAAAATTTACAGATGCATAAAATATTAATTATATAGAAATTTTTAAGCATTTATTGTGGGAAATAATTTAATAAGCAAGAAGAATGTAATTTAACATATTTTCTTTTAAAATGTGGTATCTTTTCTGTATATCTACATTGGTGAGAAGAATTTTCAAGAATTTTTCTGGAATATATCAAATGTTCAAATGACCACAGATGCTTTTAAAATATTTTTTTTAATTTCCAGCAAATTACATAATTAGAAATAGGTGTCTTTTTATGTAAAATCTCCATCAGTACATAGTTTTCTGAAGGACAACAAGGACAGGCTTCTGTCTTCACTGAATGACAGCCCAGACTTTTATCCAAAATGTAACAGTTTGATCATCTTAGTTATTTACAGGACAGCCAAGCAATAGATTCTGGGACTCGTTTGCCCGACACACATCTCACTGTAGCTTGCAAATGTTGCGGAAAATGTACAGATAGAAGAAAAAAAAGTCAATGAAATTTCATTATCATTATTCAGTTAGGACCCCTAATGAAATAGATCATATTATTATATTGATTATCTCGGTGACTGTCCTGCCCCTCCCCACAATGCAGTCATCTATAGCAGATAAAAATTGATCAGAAATGCACACTCTTGAACAAACTGCAGGATTCAAAAAGTATAACAGTATTTATTCTCAGTACTATTTGAGCAACCATTTAAAAACAGACAAGTAGGATCCGTGCAGCCATATCCACCCGAGAATCCTGACTCTGCATTCCAGCACAGATATCTGAGTCGATGTAACCACACTGCATCATCATAATCCTCCCTCAGCATATTCCCCCTTCTGCATTCAAATCCAGAAATAAAAAAAAAATACCCGTTTTTACCTTAGATGGTGAATTCCTTCTTGTCTTTTTGTTCATAATAACTATTCCAAGTTTGTATCTTTGAAAAAATACAAGGATGGTTGCACCAATAAACTTCACAGATCCTCTCCTGCGGCAGAAAGCAAATTACAAAAAAAAAAAAAAAAAAGACCTCAAGCTGTGACCTCAGAGCAAAGCACAGCCGTTAGCATCCCACAGCCAACCTTCGGCAGAAAGCAGGTTAGACAGCAGGAAAACTGTCAACTGTCTCAGTGCATGGCTGCAACGCTTTCAAATCAAGCATTCTGTGCTGTAAGCTCAGGGATTTACATCTTCTTAAATAGGCCGTCCCACTCAATGCTGCTTGTGTGCATGAAAATATGAAGCACTTCGCTGCAGTCGCTTTATGCAAGAAACTACCCCAGTCATCTTTACAGTCTCTGTCACTCTGCTCTGAGACTAAAGAATGCATAATTCATGCATTAAAATCTTCTGTGCACTTCCTGCAGCAACTGTTACGCCCAGTAATGGGATATTGATCAGCTCATCACTAAAACAATCAGGGCTGAGCAACTGCTTTGCTGCAATGAACAATATTCCATCCAACATGTGATGCAGACACAGGCATCCCCCCTGCAGCACTCAAGCGTAACTCCAACATACATGGCGTGGCATTTACATATTGCAGAGTGTTTAATCTGGACTCCTCGTTTCTTTGACCTTCGAAAAATGCTGCACTAGCTGAGCCTTTTATTTGAAGTCTGTATTCCCTGCAGCCTGCTTCTCCTTTTAACTCTGTGCAGCCTGTGAAGCAAGTGTGGTTTCCTAACCCCACGTTCAGAGCACCGTGAACCTCCAAAAGCAAAGAAGAGACAGAAGAGCTTTCTCACAGCACCTTCTTTGCCCCGTATACACCTGCAACTTGTTTGCACCAGGGCCTTAGGCTCACAGTGAATCTTCTTATTACAAGGCATATACTACATTCAGTCTGAATAGAAATGCACATGTGCATCATTTTTGTCTAGCACAACTCACACAATTCCTATCTGCCAGATCAATTAAAACGAGTCCCAAACTTTTAGCTTCCCACAGATCTGAACATCTTCCAGTCTTTTGAGCACTCTCCATTTTCACGCACCCCTATCATTTAAACAAGCCTCACCAACAGTTCATCAGCCCTGTCTCCAGCCCCTATCTCCAGCAGCCTCTGGGCAGCCCCACCCTTTGACTGCCATGTGCTTCTCCTTCCATGCACAGGGAAACGCAAGAAAAAGATGAGAGACGGAAGACAGGCAAAACAAAAACACTAGAGACATGACTTGTAGTCTGTGTGGTTTAAATTTCATGGAATTATTCCTTACTCTTGATGGAGTTTCAGTCTGACCTTCTGATCACTAAATCCACAGTTACCAGTAAAATAAAGAACTGTTATGGAGGTTGATTTGAAAATAAATTCAAGAGGTTAATAAGACCTACAACAATTCTTTCTTCCTGGCATCAATGAGAGTACAATTGGCTACAACAAAAAGTCTTGATGGGACTGCAGCATGACAGGGATGCTCCACATCTTGATGAAAACCTGAAGCTGGGCTAAACTATCTCAACTCTCCTGCAATTGCACACGTTAAGAGTTCTCCCAACTGAATTAATAGAAAACTGTCTGGAGCAAGCAGGATTTGGCACACGGTCTGGAAACCAGAATGAATAGAGGCTTTTTCAGAGGAAGATCAGGAAGTTTTGCTTGGTTTGTCTCTCACCAAAGCAAACACCTTTCAGTACATCCCGTATCTACTGTTTTCCCTTATGCTAAGGTCCACCCATTCATTTCGGTGAGCTGGTAAAGTTGTCACCAAGAAATTACCATATATCTTTCTGGTATGCCCTTTCCCAACAGCTACCAGGGCTCTAATATAACAGCAGTTAATCTCTACTTTGTGATACATTAAAAAAAGTAGTTTAGGTTGTCAAATTCTTCATCCATTACTATACCCTGAGTTCCGGGTCATGATCGTCTCTGACAAGCATTAAACTAGAAGTTACACGCCATGATGTCGTGAACCTGACTGCTTAATTAAGCAGATTAGAATGGGAAGTAAACCTCATAGAGATGAGATTCATGCTCCAGGTCATACAATCCCCAGGAGCTCACTCTGATCTTACTCTAATCAGTTATAAGTGGGAAGTTTACTGGGAAAAAAACACTCATGTAGGCACTGCAGACTAGCTCATCCTACACTTACCATTACAGAGGACATCTGCCGCTTCTTGCTATGTTGGGATCGTGCTCCAGATAAAGCTGTCTAAATTTGGATAGCTAGCAGTGCACGCCTACACACAAGGAGGATGCCCATCCTCTATCAGAAGATTCTTAGAAGCTGTTTGGCTGTCCAGCTCCTGCAGTCTCGTTCAGGGGGAGACTACAGTCTCCTGGCACAGGGCAGGAGACACGGTAATTTTGGGCACCTGTACACTTTGACATCTACTCTCCCTCTTCAAGCTATGTTTGGGATTCCATAGAGCCTTTCAGCAATTGCTTAAAACTGATTTCATATGCAAACGCAATAACACAATAACGTGTAGAGAATTTTCACAGGTTGGTGGTTCCTTTTTTGAAATCACCAGGCTACCTGTAATATTAGGGCTTTAGCCAGGTTAAGCAGATAGATGCCTGGAATGTACATCCTCTCTTTGGGTAAGTATAATTCATAGGCTCGTGGCATTTTGGACAGTTCTGTCCAGAATATTAATTTTGATCATCAATTCAGAAAGAAACTGGATTTCTACATTTTACTAAGAGCTAAAGGTAAATTACAGATGGAATTCAGAGTTGATATTCCCATTTGAAATCTGAAATGGAAAACATTTCTATGTGGAAGTCATTGGTATTGTAATAAATCAGTGTTAGGTATTTTATACAGAAAAAACGTTCTTAGAATTTCTGCAATCTTTGCCTGGTATTTTGTAATTTGTATGTAATCTGATGGGTTCCTCAAAGCAAGACTAGAAGCTTTGGGGAATAAAGTAAGGCTTCCCTCCTTCAGCAAACATTCATAAGAAGCACAGACAATAAAAAGAGAAACTGGTGCCACTTCCTTTGGAAGATCACAAAGATAAGAAGAGTCTTACCACTCAGACAGGTAAGGTCTGAAAACTAGACAAATTAGTGCTTTGTTGACGTTACTGGTGTCAGCAAACACAAACTCAAGGTTTTTTATAGGTGCATTTTATTACACTGAAGTACTGCCTACTCCTATGTGTATTCGCTCCATCAGGCACATATCCCAAAGATATCTGATAATCCATTAGCTTTCTCCGTGTATTTGTTTTTATTTTTTTAGCATTTCCTGATTTAACAGTAGTGAAAAACATGTAAAGAAAATACCCTGCTCTCCTTGCTTTATTACTCCAGTTCCACACTTTTAATAGAAATTATTACCTCGGGCATTTACATTCTTACTATGTCTAGATCGAAATCAGAAGCTCACAGGCATAAACACAAAGATTTAACCTTCATCACAAATACCAGTACACTACACACAGCCCCCCAGTCCTCCTGGAACACTACCCTTTCAAAGCAGGAACTCCAGACTTGGGAACCTTCTACCCAGTTTGAAATGGGAAAGTGCTCATAGCTCTGGAAGGTTTCAAGATGTGCTATGCAGCGGACTGTCAGGTACTCTGAATCACAGGATCCCATTTCTAGAGGAGTGTATTCTGAGAGCATAAAGGCACTGAATGCAGCCCTTTTTTTGCAGACATCTTACAAATCATTTTATTTCAGTGACTAGTTGTTCAGATCCCACTGTTTCATGCACCTCTTTATACTATTCTTCACTATTCTCCCTTACTGTAGTCTAACCCCTGCCTTGGTTCATCAACATCTTCCTCTTCTGCTCCTTTTTTACCAAAAGCTTTTTCCACAACAAATGAATTCTATTCTCCTTCACATTTTCTAGGTAGACAGCTCTCATTCTACCATTTATTTATCACACCCACAATGGCTGTCACCTCCTTGACTCCAGTTCTCAGATCCTCCTGTCTCTACTTCTCTTTCCACATGCCTATTTCTCCAACAGAAATCTGACAAAACAGCAACATGATTTTTAATTCCTTTGCTTTCCCTTCGTTTCCCTACCTCAACCTTGAAGCACAGAAAATGCTTGTGCTCACTCCTGCTATATATTCCACCCTCCTTAGAGCCACAGCTATCTCACATAGTTTCATGATTTCATTCAGAAACTCTTTTCCCCATCCCTGGCTGCTTTCATTCTCCTCCCATTCTCACTGGCTTTTGCCCTTTCACAAAGAAAGAAACTCCCTGATGTTTCCCTTAGCTTCATCTGCTTCTGCAGCCACCACCACATCTTCCCCCTTTTTTTCAACTCTACATAACTTTAAGAAGTCCCTCTCTTCTTTTCCTGCTGCCTTTTACCTTTTCCATTCAAATGTAGCACCTCTTGAAACCTCTAACATTTCTAGTTATCCTAACTTACAATTAGTCTGGAAGTTATTTTTCATTAGCCCTTTGTTAGATTTTCAGTCAAGCACTTCTCTGCTTCCTCCCATTACACTTCATGCTTTGGAAGAACTCTGCAACACCTGCAAAGTCACTGAAATTGCCCTCCTTCAAATCCTTTCTTAAATCTTGTTTGCTATGATAATTACAAAACATTGGCAGCATGAAGGCTGCTCAGGAAAGCTGAGACCACTATCTATCCTCACGGCTGATTTTCTTTCACTGGTTTTCTTTGCCTTTTATGTTATATTTCCACTCAAAAATACTTACGAGTAATTCTCACTTAGAGAGCGACAGACTTTTTTTTTTGTTCAAATGGGTCTCTGGTTGGTGACTGTGTCTTTTCAGTACGACAGGAATCAACAGTACCAAAGGGCATAGGAGACTGGGAATCTAGCAGCGGTTATCTAATAGAACCTGGGGAGCCAACAGCAGAATTTGCGCCAGCCCACAGTTCCTATGGAGGAGTCATACGAGCCTTAATGAAATCAAGAATGCCAGTTCAGTCATTTAAGCTGAAAATGAGATTTTGTTCCTGTATGGACCAATAAACATGTTCCCCAACAAAGCAACTAATTGTTCAGCTTTACTGTTTAAGTCAGTGTTCTGAGATATCAAAGATACTAAATAATTATATGAAAATGCTTTCTTTAATAATTGTTCTGAAACAACAAAAATATTTAATACTATTATATAAATTTTATGCCAATATGTGTCCCTACTATATACAATATACTGTATTCTATTATATAGCACAGGTTTAAAATATACTATGTATTATGTAGTTATAAAAGAATATAACTATAGTTATTATTACTACACACTACTATATTCATCTGCCACATTTCGTGTGTAAAAGAGATTCCTCATATTCTGGGGAAAATGCCACTCTGTATGCTCACGTTCTGCATGAAGAACCTTCCATCTCCTCCTGTGGAGGTCCTCAATATGAGGCAGTTGTTACTCAGAACATTTGACTTTTCAAGAACTAGCCACGCGTACAGAGCTGGAGAGAATACTACTTTCATGTTCTCCTAGGGCTGTGGCTTCAAACAGCAACAAAGGCTGTATCCAAGATAACACACAAAGCTTCCCTCCAAACACTTTCCCACACGTAGGGAGTGATTTACTTCAGATCGCTGCTGCTCCAAACTAGCACAAAGGGCAGCGTGACTTGCTGCAGTATAACCCTCTACAGACTGACTGTAATACTGATGGGAAAATTCTGTTCTTCAGGTCTTCACCTCATCTTGTGGTCACATCGTTCTCTTCGAGCCAACAGCCCAAGCCCATTACAGCACTGAACCTGTGCATACATTTTGAGCTCTTGCGCTCAGCAAAAAATCTGAGATGATCTTTTCCTATATGCTCATTGCTGTTGGTTTTGCATTGTGTGTGTGCTTCCTCTATGATATTTCTGACCTCTGGATTGATTTTTCTATCCATCATTAGTTGAAAACTCTCTTCATTCAGTTTATTGGTCCTCATTCATCACACTAACAACTTACCCCACTGGATAAACAAAGCAAGCTCTTATATTTGACCCAGTAGCAATTCCTTGTTGGGTTGCTTGGCTTTAGAGCCAGAACCTTCCAATATCCTCATCCAAAGACCCACAAAAATTCAAGGAACACCACAGGAATCAGCTGAATTACGTGTTTTGGTGAAAAGTGGAAAAAGCCCACTATCCATTACCGGGAACAGAAATTCAAGGCCACTGCCTGTGCAGAGCATAGCAACAAGTTCACGGCTGCCAGCTCTTTAAGTGCGCAGTTCAAGCCAATGAATGTTTCCAGTTGACTGAAATGCTTTAACTAGAAGCCGCTTACCATACAAGGTAGAGACAAACTGCCCCATCCAAAGATTTTGCTGGGGTTGCTCTGAAAAGGGCTGGGCGGGAGGAGGTCGCTGAGTGAGGGCAGGGGCACAGGCAGCCAGGGGCCACAGGCGGCCGGGCAGACCCTCGGTGCCGGGGCACAAGCTCGTGGCCCCTGGACAAGCAGCATGGGGCTGGGCTGATTGCAAGTGGGGCAGCCGTGTGTTGGGATCACCAGACAAAGCCATTATAACAGGGCAGCTAACTCCTTGGAGGGAGAAGGAGCTGCAGGTGGTGCTCTCACAATCCTGCCATCTGCTATGAGGAATGAAAAATGTTGAGATTTTCCATGAAGACTAGTGAGGTGGTGATGGAGGAAGAAATAAAAAAAAATATGCAAAAGAGATGTGAGGTTTGGTGTAAAGCTACGGGAACAGAAGCCATGGGAAGAGTGTGAAATTCAAAAGCCAACCAAAATGTCAACTTCATCAGCAGAACGGTGAGAGGAAGGCTACTGGGCAAGTAGGACAAGCAGGGGAGCACAAACATGGGGTTGCAGATGTGGTAAAACTGGGTGGAGGTGAACAACAGGAGATACTCAGTGGCAGTCCGGATGTAGCTCAACGGACTTAGAGCCAACAAGGTGGTCAGGACTAAGGTGAGGAGCAAGAAGGATTCGAGGCAGCAGTGCTGACAGTCACATTTTCTTTTACTTCCTGTTTTCAGGCAATTGTGGTGGTGATTTTTTTTTCTACCTGTAAAATGCTCTTGACATCCTCAGAGCATAGCACATATCAGAAGGGAGAGAAATCATAGATGGTGCCAGTGCGCTCCCTCTGTCCTCTACAGCCAGCAGCTCTGCAGAGGTGTGGCCCTGGTACCCAGCCAACTCCAGAAACCTGGGGAACAGCCTGGTCCCCATTCAGCAAGATCTTATGGCCACAGGTACTAACCTGGTGCCCTGTAAAAGTGTTTCAGATGCCAAACTACAAAGACACCCACTTTACACTGCCGGCAGCAAATTAATACTCATAACAAAGTACACAATACTCAGAAGAGTTTTCCTTCTGCTCGCTTTGCAATCTGCACATTTGGATTTTTATCTGTTTTCTATTCAGTCTGCAAACTGCTCAGAGAGGGCATATTGCACAGCACTGATGGAGGAAATGAGGTTGCCTTCTCCCACAACGACCCACTGAACGGTGGAAGAAACAGAGTTATTTGCTTGTTTGATTTTACTCCATTCCCTGCTAGTTCTGCATGTCACACTACGCTTTTGAATGAAGAAAATGTCAGTGTCTTCCCTGATACACAGCAGGAGATAGCATTTGGCTGCATGCAAATCACAGGAAAACTGAGGTGGGAGGCCAGCATTTAATTTTCATCCTCATATCAAACACACTTGCCAGTCACTACCACCCAGTGTTTTCAAATGCAGGTCAACTTAGATTAGTAGCTTGCCAGTAAAGAAGCAAAAGTGACATAAAATAAACAGAAAGCCTCCTACTTTCCTGCCACCAACAGCCTGTGTTGTCAGTGACAATCATCTTCTGCTACTCACCACCGGCACAGAGGCCTCTCTCCTCTTTGCCAGAGCATGGCTCTTGACTTTGTCATCTCCGTTTGTTCAGTTCTCTGAACCAAGAGATGCTTCATGACACAACACACATCATCACACCATCAGTCCTCTCTGACCAGAGAAAAAATAAATATACAAATTGCAAAAAGCAATTCTTTTGTGAACAACCGCATTCCTCCAAATAAAACCAGAATCAGACATTCAGGTTGTCCCAAGAAGGATGTTCCCCTGCAGTAATATTCATTCTCAGGTCCAAGAGCAATCGTGTTTTTAATCCTCCTGTTGGGTTGATCCTGGCTAGATGCCAAGTGCCCACCAAAGCTGCTCTGTCAGTCCCCCTCCTTATCTGGACAGGGGAGAGAAAATAGAATGAAAGGCTCATGGGTCAAGATTAAGGACAGGGAGAGATCATTCACCAGTTACTGTCATCAGCAAAACAGACTCAACTTGGGGAAAATTAATAGGGTAATAAGAAAATAAAAACTAAATCTCCTTCTTCCCGGGCCTAATTTTGTTCCTTATTTTCTCTATCTCCTCCCTCTCAGCATTACATATTCTCACTCCTCTCTTCTCTGCTGTTTTTCACAGCAGTTTTTTACCCTTTCTTAAATATGTTATCCCAGAGGCACTACCACCATTGCTGATGGGCTCAGCCTTGGCCAGCAAGTGGGTCCGTCTAGAAGCCAGCTGTCACTGGGGAAGCTTCTAGCAGCTTCTCACAGAAGCCACCCTGTAGTCCCTGTTGCTACCAAAACCTTGTCACACAAACCCAATACGCTTCTGTTCTCTCCTTAGAAATGCTCTGTGAGAAATCACTAACTGCAAACACTCAGATAATAGAAGACGAGCAGTGCTGAACATGCATCATAGATTGCAAGGGGAATGAATAGCCTAGAAAACTCTGAGTTGTCAGTGAGAATTTAGTTGGAACTCAATTAAATCTGTAAATTTCACCGCTTTAGGGGAAAATGCAAAACTACGCCAAACCAGGACTGTCAGTGCCTTCAAATTTGAAATGAGCAGCTCTCTTTTCTCTCTTATTTTCTATCCTAAACCAATGTAACCAGTTTACACAGCTTTCAGGATTACTTTCTCCTCCCCAAACTGCAATCTTCATAAACTCTTTGGTTTTTCATTATTTTATTTTTTTCAGCAAAAGGCAGATTTCACCAACATATGGAGAACAGGATATTTCCATTGAGTGGTGCTGGAACCCAAATGAACAGACTAATGGCTAAATCTTTCTCTGAGAGGAACAGTAGTCAGCACTTCATGAGAAATGCAACATACGATCCGAACTACAAAATGTGAAGGGTTGCCAACATTACACAGGGTATGCAAGCTGTTGTGCTTGTTTGAAAAGAAATAAAAACAATGTTCCTAAAACCAAGTTCCTAACTGGGACAAAAAATAGTTGCCTTTGAGGAAGCAGGAACTCAATTTCAAGTCCCAAAGCAAAATGTTGTAATGTAAAGGATATACTATAGGAATATTGTCTTGGAATGAGTGAATATTAAGTATGTAAATAACAAATTAGGAAACCTTTGAAAGACTGTCATGTATTTCTGAAAGAAAAATACTTTTTGTTCAAATGAGTAATGTTGCACAGTTTACTTAATTTTAGTGGTAGAAATCAAAACAAAAAAAAGACAAGAATAAATCTAAATGAGGTGATAGTATCATACATACATCTTATGTACACAGACGTAAATGTTCAACTTTTTTTTAATACACAAAAACTAAGCTAGTAATACCACAGATCAGAGAATCATAGAATCATTTAGGTTGAAAAAGACCTTTAAGATCATCAAATCCAACCGTTAGGCAAGCAATGCCAAGTCCAGCACTAAATCATGTCCCTAGGTTCTCACATCTACACGTCTTTTAAATACCTCCAGGGATGGTGACTCCACCACTTACTTGGGCAGCCTGTTCCAATGTTTGACATCCCTTTCGGTGAAGAACTTTCTCCTAAGATCCAATCTAAACCTCCCCTGGCACAACTTGAGGCCATTTGCTCTCAACCTATTGCTTGTTACTTGGGAGAAGAGACTGACCCCCACCTCGCTAAAACCTCCTTTCAGGCAGTTGTAGAGAGTGATAAGGTCTCCCCTCAGCCTCCTCTTCTCCAGACTAAACAACCCCAGCTCCCTCAGACACTCCTCATCAGACTTGTTCTGTAGACCCTTCACCAGCTTCACTGCCCGTCTTTGGGCACGCTCCAGCACCTCAATGTCCTTCTTGTGGTGAGGGGCCCAAGACTGAACACAGGATTCAAGGTGTGGCCTCACCAGTGCCGAGTACAGGGGCACAATCACTTCCCTAGTCCTGCTGGCCACACTATTGCTGATGCAGGCCAGGATGCCGTTGGCCTTCTTGGCCACCTGGACACACTGCTGGCTCATATTCAGCTGGCTATTGACCTTTTCCACCAGGAAGCTTTCCAGCCACTCTTCCCCAAGCCTGCAGCATGGCATGGGGCTGTTGTGACCCAAGAGCAGGACCCGGCACTCAGCCTTGCTGCACCTCATACCATTGTCCTCAGCCCATTGATACAGCCTGTCCAGGTCCCTCTGTAGAGCCTTTCTACCCTCCAGCAGATCAATACTGCCACCCAACTTTGTGTCATCTGCAAACTTACTGAAAGACATATATA
>WKFP01013602.1:175955-211720 GCA_011057875.1 Pterocles orientalis | reverse complement strand
TGAACACAGGATTCAAGGTGTGGCCTCACCAGTGCCGAGTACAGGGGCACAATCACTTCCCTAGTCCTGCTGGCCACACTATTGCTGATGCAGGCCAGGATGCCGTTGGCCTTCTTGGCCACCTGGACACACTGCTGGCTCATATTCAGCTGGCTATTGACCTTTTCCACCAGGAAGCTTTCCAGCCACTCTTCCCCAAGCCTGCAGCATGGCATGGGGCTGTTGTGACCCAAGAGCAGGACCCGGCACTCAGCCTTGCTGCACCTCATACCATTGTCCTCAGCCCATTGATACAGCCTGTCCAGGTCCCTCTGTAGAGCCTTTCTACCCTCCAGCAGATCAATACTGCCACCCAACTTTGTGTCATCTGCAAACTTACTGAAAGACATATATAAAAAAAACCCCACCAAACAAAAACAAAAAAAAACCCCCACAAAACCAAAAAACCAACAAAACCCTAAGCAACTCTATGTAGATTAAGTATTTCTAGTCATTGGCTAATTCTTTTTTCTGCCATAGTTCCAAGACCAAACTTTTTTTTTTTTTTTAGGTATAGGATGGGATGGCTGAAGGACTGCAAAGTTCTCCCATTGCTGATAGAGACACTCACGTTGCTTTGCTGCAGTGCAGGTGGTCCTGTGAAGATTAATTGAAGAAAACTTCCAGAAAACTCTTCTTTGAATTACTGAGGTCTGCAAAACCTAACTGTAGCTCCTTGACAAATATGGAAATACGTTCCATATAAACTTGAAGACTAAATACCATGCCTTATGGGATAAATCAGCTAAAAGACAGCAAAAAGCAGCAGTTTCAATACTGCCTTTTGATAGTTCTCCATCTAACTAGTCAGATAAGTAATTTGAAATTAACCGTTTGGGCCTTTGAGTTTATAGCACCGAAATACCAAACACCCAAGCCTCCTAGTCATCCCAGGTGAAGATTTTAACTTCTGATGAATATAAGAAGATACTTTAGTTTAACTTAATTTTATGCTTATGGGATATAATTTTAAGTGTTTACAAAAGGTGAGGGACTCTGTTCTGTACACAGAGCTTTTACTGCAAAAGTTTTACTTTTACAAGCTAAGGGTACTGACAAATAATAAAACCGTGATTGGATCCTGAAACACAATTGCAAATATACCATCTGCCACTTAAGATTTGACTAAATGTGACTGATGGAGCCCTCCTGTTCTGTAGCAGTTTCATATACAGAAGTTTCACCAAATTTCACACAGAAAGTCTTTAAATGTTCAAGCATGAGGATGAACTAAAATAAGACAAGTGTGGACATACAACTTTATACAGAATTTATCCATTGTAGAATGAAATATAAATGTATTTAGTGGTCTCTACAGAGGAAAGAAATTTAATTAATCTTGAATTTAAGAGTGGAATTGGCCATATTCCATCTATTCACCCTGCTTCAGTGTAATTTCTGCCAAAAAGCATGTAAAAGGTTTTGTCCCTATCAGATTGAGTAATGTCCTAAGATAACCTGACAACAAAGGAGAGGAATCTTCTGGGCAATTCAATTATGATCTTACCAAGGTATTTCCAGACTACTGATATGTTATCACCTCTTAAAAAATGGCAATCATTTGTGACAGGAGCACTGAATTTGCTAGATGTCTTTTACCAGAGTCTTCCTCCCATTTCCTAATATAAAACAAAATTGCTGCTCTGCACAGAGCACAAATTACTGGCATTTAAATGACCCATGCAAGCTTACAAACTGTAGTTGAGTTTGAAAAATGATTTTTTTAATCTACAGGCTCCAATTCTGCCGCAGTGCTACAGGCAGTTTCTATTAACTTCAGCAGGACCACAAGGTTGTTCAAATGTGGGAAATGTTTCTCTCTTAGTCACTAGTTGTGCTTACCACAAAGACATACAAAGACATCTGCTATCTCCATAAGAACAAGCTGAGATATCAATGAATCCCACTGTTGCTTTAAAGGAAACGGTATGATTTTAATTGTGGCTACCAAATGGGACACAAAAATACTTGTCGCTGACGTCTATCTAAGGCTAGATGGAGGAGGTGGGTTTGCACTAGCAAGCAGTCAATACTGTACTGCATCATGGGCAGCGACTATGCTGTTCTGACAAAAATCTGCCAAACACAGCCTGTCAAGCCTGAGCAGCCTCCATGCAGTGCCGGGTTAGCTGCTGGAGGGCCACAGCAAGCGGGGCCCTGTAGCTGGAGGCAAGCAGGACATCCCTGAGAGGATCAGGGACTTCCCTGAGTAAGGAGCAACCCTCAGTGGCTACAATAACAGGGGCAACTGGAGGGCACTGCGTATGGTTTGCTCCACCATACGGGAAAAAAAGTCAGCTTTGTGAGGTCATAGAGGGAGGGACTGCTTTTCAAAGCCTTTTATTTTAATGTGGTTTTCTTCTCGCCCTTGACATCCCTGGCCAGATTTAATTCTATCAGGGCTTTACCTTTCCTAACTTGATCCCTGGCTGCTCAGACAATTTCTCTGTATTCCTCCCAGACTATCCATCCTTGCTTCCACCCTCTACAGGCTTCTTTAAGTTTCTCCAGGAGTTCCTTGTTCCTCCATGCAGGCCTCCTGGTGTTTTTGCCTGACTTTATGGGACACATCACTCCTGAGCCTGGAGGAGCTGGTCCTTGAATATTAACCAGCTTTCTTAGGCCCCCCTCCCTTCCAGGGCTTTGTCCCATGGTACTCTACCAAGCAGATCCTTGAAGTGGCCGAAGTCTGCTCTCCTGAGCTCCAGGGTAGTCAGTTTGCTAGACCATCAAGACCTTGAATACCACCATTTCATGGTCACTACAGCCAAGGCTGCCCTTGAGTTCCACATTCCCCACCAGCCCTTCCTTGTTGGTGAGAACAAGGTCCAGCACAGCACCTCTCCTCATTCATTCCTCTATCACTTGGAGGAGGAAGTTAACACACTCCAGACACCTTCTGGATTGCTTATGCCCTGCTGTGTTGTCTCTCCAACAGATATTCCAGTGGTCAAAGTCCCCCATGAGGACCAGGGCTTGTGAGCATGAGGCTGCACCTATCTGCCTATAGATGGCCACTTGCTCTCCCTGGTCTGGTGGTCTGTAGCAGACCCCCGCTCTTATGTCCCCTGCCCCTGCCCTCCCTTTGATCCTGACCCATAGGCTCTCAGCCAGCTCCTCAGTTCCTAACTCCTCAGTCTCTGCTGATTTTCTTCCTAGATTTGAAAAGGAAGAGATTTTACCTTTTAAAGGTTAATTTTTAAAAATCATCTGAGACTGTCTTGTTTTCTTCAACAGGGGCAGTTTTGAAGATTCATTATTGATTCCCACGGGATCAAAACAGTCCACCGCCAAATCACAAAGGCTGTCTCCTTACCAGAAATAGTAAGAAAAGAAACATATTATCATTAGGCAAGAAAGTAAATAAATTGTATTAAGATTGCTAGGGGACATTTATGAAATACTGGAACTGAGGCTCTAATTCCTGTATGCAGTTAGATTCACAGGGGGATTTACAGAGTAATGCTATTCATTAATAATTATCGGTATAATTCCCTTATTATGATGACCAAGGAAGCTTTAGAGCACTCATTTGAAATAGGTAACAGTCATCTGGGCCCAGATCCAGCAAAGCACTTAAAATGTTAATTTTCATCGTGAAAATAACCAACTGGATTTGAACAGGACTGACATGCTTAGCTTAAGATAATCTTGGCTTTGTTAAGCCTATAATGGGAAAATCAAGTAGAAGCATTATAAAAGTAATCCATGAAATCCTGACAGAACTTTGCCTCAATATTACACAATTATCAAACATTCTCCAAGGGGCTACTTTCTTCTGGGAGACCAAGTAAAATGAAGAACTTTTACAGGAACTGATTTGGGTAAAAAAATATCCATTGTGGACCCATGCACACTTAAAACCAACATATAACAAACAGCTAGATGGTCACAAAGCCGTATATAATATTTAAGGCCAAGATTCAAGCGTAGGACATGAACCCCAGCCCTGAATGAGATCTTCCACATCTGATCCATCTGATCTTGAAACGCGTTTTCTTCTTTACTCACATTCTTCAATGAGCAGTTGCATAGGCTACCTCAGAGACAAAGACTTGGGCTACGTATCTTGGTGTTCAGTTGTAATTTGTGGAAGAAAAGGAAGAAACAGAAGAACACATTTTATTTTTCATCTTTGCAATGTTTGCCTTTGGAGTGGGTAGGAGCTGATCACAGTAGTTATGGACAAAAAAACTTCCAAGCCTGTAATCTTTCTGGAAGGGATTCTGCCTGCATCTGGCTCCAGTCCCTTTCATCTTACCTGATGAAGGGAGACTGCCTCTAAAGCTGGGAGCTTGTCACAGCTTGTCAAGACTCCCAAAAGCCATCTCCCTATCTGCTTAAAAGAAGCAGTTCACCTCTTCAGAGTCACCTATGGAAACTTGTTCTCTCCTGACCAAAGACCTTCAGCACACTGAAAATTTTAAAAAAACAATCATGGTATTCAGACTGAAATGCAGACAAGGTTTTTTGAAAGCACAAAGCTTCCTTTTTTTTTCCGCTAGCAATGAAGACAGTGATCAAGGAAGAGTGTCTTTGAATTTCTGCAATATAATTTAAACTGGATTCAGCTGCAGCAGAGTGAATTCTGAAGAAAATAAATTGATCTTCATCAGTTTTTGAAAACATTAATCATTTGCTGTCTTTCTATTCTACAACATCTAATCATGCTCTCCTTTTACTTCTTTATTTTTGTTCTTATCTCACAACAATACTATTCTCTGTATACATATTTAAAGTATTTCATTTTATGCATATTGAGTCCAATAAATTAATCATCAGTATCTGATAATAAAACCTCTCTCTATGCCTCTTGGCTGTCACCTGCCCTCTACTAGACATAGATTTCTCCTTCTACAAGAATCTAGCACAATGAGGAATGAAACATAAGATGAGGAGTTTCACATAAAAGCCCATTTCCAATGCTCTGTCCCCATTCCAGACACTTTTATATTGTAACCTACCTAAATCCCCATGCGGGTTCCCTGCTCTCTTCTCCTTTCCCTGAGCAGCCAGCGAACACTAGCTTCCACTCCAGTGCACATGGCATTCAGAGAGACACCCATTTCCCATCTCTGTATCTACTGCACATTTATATAACACACATTTTTAATTAACCTTCAAACCTTTATGCTTAGATTACGAGTTTTCCTAAAGTAACGTCTGTGGGTTTCAACATTACATACTCTCAAATCACACCACCTCCCTCTGCCTACACGGAGCACACAAAACAACCACAACAAAAGGACGTCACATGCAGGAGTCAAAAAATTGAGAAAAGATGTAAAGGCCATTTTATTGTCTACATGTTGCGTGATGTTTAAACTCTATTAAATATAGCTCAGGACCAGAAAATATGATTGCAAATATCATAAACTGCATTAAAAAGAATTATACTTGAGTTACTGAAAAGACAGTGCACTGCTGGTGGAATGTAAATGGATTGCGTGACTCGTTCAGGCTGAAGGTTAATCCTAGAGGTTGCAGAAAGCAAATGGAATAAAAAGCAAAAAAATCCCCACAGCGCCACTGAAGAACATTTCATTAATTATACGCACTTCTAAATAGCTCTCAAACTTGGGAAAAACACTTTACAAAGAAAAATAAAGTGACAGTCTAGATTACAAAGATTGTCTATATGCCACGTGGTGCAGGGTTGTGCGGAGATACTCAGCTAGCTCTAAAAGCAGCAGCAGTAGAGCTGTGCCCAGCCTGTCGGGAGAGAGCAGTACCTGATGTGGTTGCTGCGCCGCAATGGAACGAATGTCATGAAAGACAAGTGTCACAGCAATTAAATCACACGTAAAGTTTTGCGTATTTCATGACTAGTGTGACATTATACTCCACACTCCAGCTATGTCTTGATTTGAGATAAGACCTGAATGATAACTCCTCTTTACTGCTTTTCTTCTCCTCCCCTCTGCTCAAGGTGCGCCACAAACAAATGGATCCCTCTTATCCTCTTTCAAAGAATAATCATTGAATGTTCTTTGGAATTTTACTGACCTCTTTCGATATAATATACTGTGGTGATTACTTCAATAAATAATGAAGTAAAATACGTTTCCTTATACTAATTTTGAATTACTTTTTTATAATTTTATTTCTATGTCACTTCTTTTTTAGTATTATTTGAAAGAATAAGTGGAACTTCATACATGTGGTAAACTTCTGCTGACCATATTGCAGTTCTGCAGTTATATCTTCCTTAGAACTATTTCATCTGCAAAATGAACTAGTCAACTAATTACTTTGTAAAATAATTAGCCTGTGTGTCAAAACACTTCTCTAAAACGTTTACCTATTCATATTCTCAAAGAACTAAACACATTCAAGCAAGAACGTATTGTCTAACCTGTTCCATTCTTTATATGACTCAAATGCTTATTTCTTATTCAATATCAAACAAATGTTTTTTCCCAGGTTGTCTAACATCATCTCTAGCTCTCTGCTATGACTGCTACTGAAAGAAAGCCATGCATACTACAATTTCAATTATTTTTCCTTTCATTTAATAGTGCTGCAATTTGACCGCCTTTCTGCTGCCAAGTTATTTACCTCTGGTTTTGCTCCTAGGTCATCTTCTTTGCTCTATTTTGTTACGTTTCATTCAAAGTATTCCTATTTTTATTAAAGCTCATTTCTGTTCAGCTGTAACAGCAGTTTTTCTGTGTACCACACCTTCCCACGAGCCGTCAGGCACACCAGGGACTGAAGCAGGACCAGTGGCAGTTGTGTCTCCCCACACTGGGGACCTGCACCTCTGACTGCCTGTCAGAAGCCAAATTTAACAAACTTTACAGCACTCTGAAAGGCTATTTTGTTCAGTCGGCCTTCAGAAGGCACATTATTTGATTTTTGGTTTTGACCTTTCTTTGTTCTGGTTAGTTTGATGCCCAGGGCCATCGAAGGTTTTATAAAAGCGAGACATCTGAAATAATTTTATGCTTTGTTTTTAGAAATTATTTCTAGTACTCAAATCCTTTTGTCACAACACAGTAAATAAATCTATTGATATTAATGAAAATAAGAACATAAATTATTATCTCTCGGAATAACACCAACAGCTAAGTATTTAAATTCATTGCGACTCCATACTGAAATCTGATTTTTTTAAAAATGGTCTTCTGGAGTTACATGCTTATATAGCTAACAATTCTAAAGAGAAAATACATAAATTCTCATCTCAGAGGCATCTTATCTCTAAAACTGTGTATTTGGTGAATTCAGCAATTACTTGAAAACTGAAATATGAATAGTGAAATTAAAAAAAAATGTAATAAGTTGTTCTGCAACCAACGGATGTAATGAAACACGATTTCCTACAGATTTGAGTCCTACTTCTCTCACATTCCGTAACCAAAATAATTTCAGCTTCTCTCCCATCACATGTACTTTCTGACATCTCTTCTGGGTAGAAGACAGCACCTGCTGTGCTTAGCCTGGAGGTACGTATATGTTGATTGCTGCCAAGGAGAATATATAACAGCTTTCCACTCAGTAGGGCACTGATTCGGGTTTTTCCTCTTTACTGAGCCACGGCCATAATGAAATTTGTAAGAACTTAATTATCTTCAAGACTCACAGAAGACTTCCTACCCACGTTGCAGGAGCTAGATCAGCAGTTTAAAACCTGACACAGGGGACTGACAGACAGAAAGGGATTGCACAATCCGTGTTTTCTTAGGAAACAGAAAATTGTTACACCAAATTGAAGCTGCATTACATTAGTGGCGCTGGCAACACAAGCTCTATGAGAATTTCAGCAGCTGATTAAATTTAGTGAAGTATGTAACATAAACGCTTGGCATTATATAGTTAGATATACATTAAAAGTGAATTTTTTAAAAGTGTATCTGGAATTTTATATATACCTTACAAACTATAGTTTTTATATATAATGTGTGTATGTAACTATATATAAAGCATGAAATCAAACCTAAAAAGCCTTTGAATTGTATTGATTTTATTTTTTTTAACTTTAGGCTCTCATCAAAATAGAAAATAACCTAAACAGGTGATGAGATACTTCTGATCCTCCAAGGCTCGACATTTTGAATACGAACTGTCGGTGGTTTCTACCACAGCTACGTCTGAACACAGCCCCAGGATTCTGCCTAAACAGGCAGAATAAGGAGCTGGTGTGGCTGACAAGGCAGCTGCATAAGCCATGCTATTAGCTAGTCAGTAATGAGTCTTTTCACAGGTTTTACTTCTTTCTTAAAATATTGAAAGAAAAGGCCAAACAGGATTCGTGTCTCACCCACCCCACTGCTGTCTCCTCCATGTCTTCCCCAAGGGGGGGACTGGCTTTGACCTGATCACAAGCCTCTGAAATCCTGCTCCTTCAGACCCAGAGTCACTTAAATACTTTCTTCCTAAAACCCACATGGCTCTTTATTCCTTTCTTAGTTATACCCCGGAGGAAAAGGGGGGTTTGGCCCCCTGTTGGAGTCCAGGGTTTGGTTTGAACGCTTTGGACAGACAACTCTCCTGGTTTGCTTCCCTTGGCTTCCAGTGAGGGAAAATCTCTGAAAACCCCCCTGACACCCTTCTGGTTCCTCTGCTGCTCAAGGGAATTTCCAGATTCCCCTGCCTAGCCTTGCTCTGAGACACATTGTTTGGAGTCGAGAATATTGCTGGCAACCAGCTGCTTGATTTACCTGTAAAGTCATTCACAGTGTGATTGCTCCTGTCACCATTTCCCAGACACAGCTTGGCTATTCCATGCAAATACCTCGTATGAAAGCCTGCTGTCAAAACAGAGGTGGTGATAAAGCTTCTGCTCACAGAACCGACACTGAATTCACACAGACATATTCCCAGCCTGCACGAACATCACTCACTTTGAAAAGTACAGGTTTCCACTGCTCTATAAAACAAGGGGAAGAGAACTCAGGAATACACAGGTGGCTTCCCACACCTTAAAAATGATAAATATAAGCTACAGCTTTCAAGTGAATTTGACCTTCAGAAGGAAGGAAATAGAGAAAAACTAGCTGAGGGCTGTTGCGATGTATCAGTGGATCAATCAATAACACAGTCCCTGCAAATTTGCGATAGTTTTCATAGATACTGCTGTGCACAGTGCTATTGTCTGAAAAAAAAAAAAAAAATCCTCTTGGTTTTCTTTCTTAAAAAAAGCACAATTAACTACACTGTTGGGAAAGCTGGTGCATATCCAAAACAGTTCACAGGTGAAGACCTTTCAATGCATTTCTATTTCTGACAGTTAACGCTGGGTGCTCTGTGAAGAGGAACCACTCCAACAATACAGCTCAAGGATAAGAACGTGGAGCAGCAGGAGCAGAGGCAGCTGAGTAATTCATCTCTCTCGAGAGGAATAAGACATGATTGCACTCTCTGCGCTGGCTGGCACAAACTCTTTAACAACAATCTACTATGTGGAAAACAGACAGGCCTTTGTACTTTGTTTATGCCTTTACCAAGAGCATCGCTCTTAAAATACTTCAGTAATCCAAACATAATGCCTCCAATATCAAGAGCAGCTGCACAGTTATAGAAATTAATATATAATTAAAATAATGTATCCTATGAAGGCCTTTCCTGGAAAATGCTGATTTGAACTGTTTCGGCTCATTCAAACATATTCAGATTAAATTCTGCAAGATTGTTGAGAAGTATTTAGTCTGAAGCAATGGTTACATCCAAACACAAATCTAACTCTTTCATGCTTTGGGGCACTGCAAATGCTTCATTTTAATAGAAAGCGACTGCATGGCATCATAGGAACACAACTATGGAAAGCATTACATTGAATGTCTGGATATTTAATTAGCTCATAGCATACGTCAAAGAGCTTTGTTAGATGACATGCTACAGCTTATGCAATAATTAACACAACACCAAACCATTACTCCTGCTGAACACCCACCAAATAATACACTTGTCTCTCAACTTTCTCTTCAAATACATGAGAGTCGTTATGCCTGGTCATACCACAGAATCACATCTCTTGAGTCAGACATTGGGAGAAGCACAACAAGCACCATGTGTTGCTTGCCCACAGCCAAGTGTCTTCTCTAGTGCTGAGTCCCACCTGAGAGCTCTCCTCTGCTGCAGCTCAGAATGGCTCAGCATCTCTCCCAGTCCTGACCCAGCCATGAACGACTGACAGATCCTACACGAGGCTGTCCAATCCCATCAGGTCAGAGCGTAAAAGGGAGGCTGCAATGTCACATTACAGCTGCACTGCCCTCCCCTCAGCCTCTCTGTCATTTTACACGACAGGCACTCTTGGAACACGGTGATCGGAGCTATACACTTCTCCCTGTGTCTCAAGAGCTTGGCAGCAGAGAGCCACGCAGGAGCCGTGCAGCTTACACCCAGCTGCTTCCTTCCCCAGGGAAAAGTACTGGATGGGGAATTGCACATCAGACATTACACCTGACCTGCGGGTTTGCTGCAGCTGCACAGACCCACAAGACTACCTGATGGGCTTGCAGGCAGGTGCCCAGTCCCACCAGGAGAATAAGCAATGTTATCTGCCACTGCAGGGACGTGCAGGGCTCTGCACTGGAGTCTGGAAGTGCAGACTCCTGGACTTCCATTGCCCACTCCTCCATAATGACTTTTGTCCGTCATTTTGCCTTTTTTTTTTTTTTAGCCAACAAATAAAACTAATATTCCTCTTCACTGATGGTAGCTATAAATTAGAAACAGCAGGAGAAGACAAAAAGCATCGAGTATATCCAGCTGCTTCTGGGATCACAAGCTCACTCGTACAGAAAAATAAGCTGAGGAATGGTTGTTCTTTAATAAGAGAGTAACAGCATGTGCCATGCTAGTTACGGGTTTATTGGTAAGGAAAGTATGACGACACATACACGAAAAATTGAGCATGAGGAACAGTGCAACAAAGGTGGATAAAATCTTTGTCAAAAAAGATGCAAGAAAGCTATTTGATGGACCTCATCTCAGATACAAAACAGCTTTCAGGAATGGAAGCTCTGTCTTGGGAACAATCATCCCACGGGAAAAGATATAAGTAAGGTCCATTTTTAAGTGCAGAGGACAGAACCGCTATGAAAGTCTGCTTGCAGCAACATGTATTGCTACAGGTTTGAGACGCATGCTCTACTCCTGCATCACCACACAAAGATAGCTACAAACTCTGTCAGATCTGGCTTTCCTTGTCTAGCAGCAGAAAATTAATGAAGTTCTAGAAAGTAAAAGATGCAGAAGTTAAATGGATCAGTGCTAAATAACTTTAAGTTGAGGAGACATGTTTTGCCACCAAGAGCCGTGACTTCTTCTGGTCCTGTTCTACAACAGAAGAGTGGATTTCACTTCAAGTATTTCAAACTATGTACTGAAAGTCATTTCTGAATATTCAATGAAAATACAGATCAGGTGCTATGCTTCTGTATTACATACACAAAAAGCTCATTCGGTGTGGCTTCCATGGCAGATACGGTCTCAGAAACACAGACTACTCCAAGCTGCAAATAGGACTGATGGATATACATATCAAATATCAGTTCAAACCAGAGAAGTATTCAAATCAAAAAACTTTGCCCATAGATGCAATGCTAAAATGTTATATTTTGATATAGCTGCATTTAAAAACTAATCCCGTGGATGAGGTCAAATGCACAACACTGCTTCTGTGCATTAGTCAAGCATAAATTTCTGAATTAACAATGTTTGTACCACTTTTTCCATTGCAGTCGGACTAATTATTTGCTACTAAGAAGCTCATATTTTTCACTTCATTACTTAAACATGGTAATAAATATTTTTAAACTGGATATAAGAACTGAAAAAAGTCACCAACCTCTCATAAGGTGAGCTCTGTTTCAATGCAGATCCAGAGGTAGTATCTGGAATTGAAGAAAGACAGGGTTCAGTTGTTTGCTCAACTCTCCATTTTTCAATTACCAGTTCTGTTAGAATTTTTTATGCATACTTGCATAACATTCTCTTACAATAAGCTTTTCCCAGATGTTTCCTGCAATTCATAAGCACGTGGGTTTCCAGTTAGTCACTTTCTTGCATAAGATATATCAATAAAATCCTACCAAAATTAAACCTTAAAAGCAGAGTGAGCTTGCAGGGTTTTATTTTTCCCTGATTACTCGATACAAGAGCTATTACACACTACCTTTAAAAATAAGCTTGGGTGCACATTTAGCTGTTTTTAAAGTAATCAATACCTTAGAGGTATTGTGAAAAGTAATCAAGACCTAGAGGTCTCTCCTGCAGTAAATCACACTGAGATGGCTGCTGAGATACATGCTGGTGCACCATCACCAAACTCCTGCTTTCTCTAACACATTTCATTCTTCCCTTTATAATACCTCTTCTGAATCCTCCTTATATTTGACTCCATCCAGCAAATTTTGCCAGGCCCTTCCAGAATGATTCAAAAATCTTTACTCAACTTTTGCTTTGATTTCTTCTTCCCAAACCTTCTCTGATTCACAGCTGTAGATACTGTCAAGCTACTTCCAAATCTCCATTTCCCCTCCTAGCAGTTTGGCTGTAATATCCACTGTATGTCTGGATCATTGGATCCAAGGTCGGAACCACACCACACTGGCACTACTTGCAGTTTTTCAAACTCTTCCAAGATCTAGTACAACCCGAGCACATCATATAATACAGAGTACTCACTTCAGAAGTTGCCTACATAAACTAGCAGATTCCCTGTACTTCCTTTTGTACCAGTAGCCCATCCCTATTATACAAGGGATTTTTAAGTTGTGCTAATAGCCAAATGGACAAAGATTTAAGCATGTGAATGTGAGGTAAGGAATTTTTTTATAAATCCAAGGTCCATGGGTGACAGAAAAGACTCAAGCACTCAGGCTTCCAAGCTATACTACTCTGTAGCTTAGTCAATGCGTGCTCACTACTCTGTTTCTCTCGTGCTCTGATTTACTGCAACACAAAATCAGATCTGCCCTTCAGTGATCTGATGACCATTTACAAGATTAGAAATGTAATAATTTCTCATAAGGCTTCATTAAGTTGTAATTAAGTTCATCAAGTGTAATTCTACTTCTTTCCACATGCTGCATGTCTGTGTAAAGGGACACAACTTTCTTGTAGCACCTTATCTCTAGAAGTTTAATGCCACAATGATTTCGCTGTGCTGAGAGGAGAAGACAGATGATGACTGTACTTCAGTTTTATCCCTTCTCCCTGTTATAGAGTACATGTTAAAACATTGGGGTTTAATCCTGCTGCTGCTGCTGACCTGGACAGAATATCAGAATATTCCCCATCCATAAAGAACACTTATTTTTACCTTCTTGTAAAATATTCCTGAGAGTCTGTGGACAAAAATAATTTGAAGTAATGTCACAGAGCCACATAGACAGAAGGACTCACTTTGTCATGCCTAAATTTTAGTCTCCATTCACTCCCTTGCAGAATACACAGTTGCATGGTCACAAGTCTTAGTAACTTTGAAAACTGTTTTTTCAAGCAACACATTTAACTCCAGTAGGAAGTTACTGAAGTAACAAGTTATTGAGTACATCATCAGGATAGTGCAATATAATCTGTCACTTTTCCAATAGTTAATATGAAGGTTTACATGTTTTCTCCATATTTTATTAGCTGGGGTGGAAAATCAACACAGAAAAAACAAGCTCAAGGTTCTGAACGGTTTTCTGAAATGACAAGCATTTAAATGCAGAGGGACTACAGAAAAACGATGGGAGACAGAACTGTGTTGCTCTGATGTATAATAAAACACGGGAGTGTCCAGAATGGTGCTATTATTGGGGGAAAAGATAAAATACTCAGGACTAGTCCGGGAAACTGCACATTAAAAATGTGTATCCTTGCAAGTTTAGAACAGAATATAGATCTTTATTGCTTATATAGTTAGTGTAGGACAACCATAATTTTTAAACTAATCTGCTGTATAATACAGTACACACAGATAGAGGGCGAGAAGAGGGGTCCTTCTGCTCAGGGTATTGACTGGACAACGGTGAGCACTGGATGCTTATGGGCAGAACAGAGGAAAGAGGATGAAGGATTCTTGCTCTGCTGTACTCTACATGACTTAAACGAGAGAGAAAAAAACAAACCAAGTGCACATTCAGAGAGGTCTAAAAGTGAAAGAGCTCTGTAGGCTGGGAGCCCAGAAATAGAAGGGAGGCAGGCCGATAAACTTGAATATTTTTCTGTCTTTTACCCTCAAGAAAGAGAATTTGTTGACGCCTATCAAAAACCTCGTTCAACAAACCAGGCATGTACTGTCAGTTTGAATGTGCCCAGGCAATACCCGGGCCTGGAGGCCAGTGATGTCCTGGGGGATGTCCCGTCTTGTTCCTGGGTGGCCGGTCACGCTGCCCCGACAACCCACCACTCTGCACCTCCCTGCTCGCCACGGGCACAGGGAAGGGAAGCAGATGCTCCAGCAGGATTCACTCCTGCTGACAAAATAAGCCACCTCCCACAGACAACTCTGGGAACCTTCACAGTATACTCCTCTTTCGTACCTAAGCACTGACACTGGAAGTACACCATTTGTATCTATTAGGACCTGAATTAAGCGGGCTGAAGCACCTGGGGAAGTAGTGGCACTTCCGCCTGATTTTTTCATTTTACGAGAACAGATAGAGAATATTGCCTCAGGTGTCAATGAAAATGTGATTTGATTATTTCAGCTCATAACGTAATGAAGATAGCCAGAAGATTTTTTTTTTATTTTTTTCCCCCACTTGTCCCATTGACAGTGGGCTGTAAAAGATAACAAAGTAATTTGCTTGAATCTCCATACATGAACATTTATAGATAACCACAGAGAATTTTACATCATCTTTGTAGATCTAAATTCACTTCTTCAGCCTCAATTACAGTGTGAGGCAAGAGAGAGAGCTGCGACAGAGAAAGATTACTGCTGAACTCAGTAATGCCTAAGCCATCATGAGCAGCTCTTGAAAAAGCCACTTTCAGTCTTTGCTAATCAGAAGGACCCATCAGTTCAGCACCAGGCACCGGCTGTGCACAGCAATGGCAAAAAAGGGTCATTATACATTAGCTTCCACTCAGAGTTTAATACTTACTGCAAGTATGAATCCATTTCAGAGGACACTATAGGAGGAACACGGCATGCAAAACAACACCCATGGAAAAGGAATATGGGGAAGGATACTTGTGTGTCTAGTATCTGCTTAGGAATGGCTTCTAGATGAGAGTAATGTATGCAGCGTCCTGCACAAATGCAAAATACAATGCTTTGTGTGCATGTCAAGGAGCTTTGATTTTCCATGCTCCAAAGAGATACAAAACTGTTATCTATCTAGAGATATTAAGGTTCAAAAATCAATATACTAGTTTGTCACACTGAAAAAATTACCTTTCTACCAACCATCAGATTAAACACTTTTAAAGGCATAAACTGCACTCAGACTTAAGCGCTGACTCAATGGTAAGGACTTCTGACATTTTTCTAGTGCCTTTTGTCAAAACTGTTAGTGTCCTTTCCATAAAGCCTTCCTCTGTACTTTCACCTAATTCTTTTTAGTATCTGTTTTCATGCTCCGACAGATATGGCCTTTCCCACAAGTTCTTCACAAAAAAAAAAAAAACACCTGCTTGAAAACTGCAAAAAAGATTACATAGCTTAGCTCTTTCTGCAGTCTATTATCGTAATAGCTACGAAGTTCAACTTGTTCTTACCACTTATGGTAGGAAATGAAGTTCACAAAAAGCTCAAAAATCACAGGGAACAAGAAGCTGCATCCAAAAATGTATGAGAGTTCTTCCATATCTTTCAAAAAAAAGGTAAAGCGAATTCTTGCCCTGTTTAGATATTACGAAAGAAGCCAGAATGAATATTCCTTGATCTACGCAAACAATAAGCAAGAACATAGCTTCATAGTGCCAGCAAGGATATAGCTCCAGTACAATGCAGGAGATACGACCAACACAAAAATGTTATAAAACATGAGAAAAGAGAGATAGTTTTGTGGCCTGAAAACAGAAGCAGAGCAGTATTTAAGAAATCTTCCTTTTTTGTCCTCTTAAATTACAGTTTAGGTAGTAATGCCAAAGATATACCTGAAAAATCACAGATGCCACACGAGAAAGACACTAGTCAAAAGAACACATTAAGTGATCTCAGATTTTTGGAAAATTGCAAATCAAATGCAAATTTTACATCAGCTGTCTAACTTCATGTGATGGGTTAGCCCTTGGCTGGGGGCCAAACCACACACCCACTCACGCAATTCCTCCCCCACCCAAAGACAGGGGAGAGAATTAAACGGGTAAAGGGAAAAAAGGACTTGTGGGTTGAGAGAAGAGCAATTTAATAACTAAACTGCAATAATACTGAAAATAATACTATATACAAATACACAAATGAGTGATACACAGTGATACTGCCCCCCCACACCCAATGACCAAGGCTCAGCCTGTGCCCAGCTAACGATCCCGGAGCAGGGAGAGTCCCGAAACCGCACTCATGGAATGGAGATAACAGTCCAAGTGTCCCAGACCGAGAGCTGACCGGGGTGGGGGGGGGAAGGCCTTGGGAGAGTGACCACCTGGAGTGAGAGGACCCAGAGCAAAAGAGATCCGGAACCAAAAGGGATGATCTTCCGGAGGGTCCTCACCTATATACTGGGCGTGACGTCTATGTTATGGAATAGATTATTGGCCACTCTGGGTCTCAATCCCGAACCTAAGATCAAATCCTGGGCTAGTAACTGGGGCTGTGCTCCCTCCCAGCTTCTCCTGTTTGCAGACAGCCAGAGAAGCTGGAAGACCTTGGCAGCCACGTAAACATCCCTTTGTATCAGCTTTCTTCTGAGCACAAATCCAAAACACAGCCTTGCTAGCTATTGTGAAGATGTTAACTCTGCCTCAGCTTAACCCAGGACACTTCAGTTTCCAACTTCTAAGCAATTTGTAATGCAAGCTCAGAGCTTATTCCTTTTCTGGTTTATTTTGGGGTTTTTTTGTTGTTTTGTTTTTTTGCTTTTTTTTCTCCAATTCTGATGTCAGGAAGCTGCTTTAGCAAACGCTTTCCTCATATAAAAGAAAAAAACCCCCAAAATATAGAACACACAGATTCTTCCTGTCCATAGTCTTTCCAAGAAAGCTACAGAGGTGGCACTGGATGGTTTCCCCATCAGACTGAGAGCCTGTAAACCCATCAGTGTACTCTCCTATTCCAACCCATGCCCCAGGAGCAAGACAGAGAGGCAGCAGGCTGGAAGTGCTGGAGCTGGAGACAGAATGACCCAACGAGACACATCTTGCCTAAACCATCACCCCATGCACTGGGCCACCTCCTCTTTCGTCCCTCCCCAGCATAACCCCCTGCGGGGGAGCTTTTCCGACTTTCCAGGGGAAGGAGGCACAGCTCCTGTGGAGGAGCAGAGCCCTGGCCCAGTACATTGGAGAACGTTTCTGTCTACTCACTCTTACTGCACAGGCAACCACAATGCATGGTTTCTAACTCCTAAATGCCTTCCTCTGCTGCCTAAATTACTTTCTAACATAGTATTTTTTGCAACTAATTTATCATATGTTAATTTTTTCTATCTGCATTTAGGTTTTTTTACTGAAGGCTACTTAATTTATAACAGTAATAAACCCACCTGTCATAAAAAGTCAAAACAACCTTTTGCAATATTGCTCCACGGAGGCTGCACCTTCAAGGGGAGTTTCAGAAATTGCTGAAGAACAACCGAAACAGGAAAATGAAAAGAGTCTCTTGACCCTGACAAACTAAATCAGCCTGCAAGCAATTTCAATGCTGGCAGGATTTCTTGTATGGAGGTTCCGTTCGGAACAAGCAAGCAGTGACTCTTTCAGAAAAACAGGCAAGTTGGAGAAGTCAGCAAGTTGGAAATGTAACCAAGTTGGCTTCCACAGACCTCATTCAGCTTTTCCAGGAAGTTCTGGAAACTTCTGTTTTTCAGAAAATCTTCTCTTCCAGCTTTAAATAACCACACAATCTTCTAAAATGTCTGAAATGGCATTTGGTTAATCTACGTAATACACATACGTCCAATTTATGCAATCCCTCGTACTGAACCCTTCATCCATTTACAGTAAATGTTTACTTGTAAACTGACTATTGTTGTCAGTTAAAAATAAAAAAAGACAGAAAAAGGAAGTACTTCTTTAATTCAGAAGATTTTTCCTGAAAGTTTCAAAAATCAGTTCCTCAAACTTAAATATTATTTAAGACCCTTTGGCATACTCCAGTAATCTGCTTGATTAAAGGGTGTGTTATTTCAAAACAGAAATATTGAAGCTGCTAGGAGTCATATATAATTGAATCATAGAATGGTTTGGGCTGGAAGGGACCTTAAATATCATCTAGTTCCAACCCCCTGGGCAGGGACACCCTCCACTAGACCAGGTTGCTCAAAGCCTCATCCAGCCTGGCCTTGAACACCTCCAGGGATGGGGCATCCACAGCTTCCCTGGGCAACCTGTGCCTCACCACCCTCACAGTAAAAAATTTCTTCCTAAAAGCTAACCTAAATCTACTCTCTTTCAGTTTAAGGCCATTACCCCTCATCCTGTCACTACATGGCCCCATAAAAAGTCCCTCTATAGCTTTCCTGTAGTCCCCCTTGAAGTACTAGAAGGCTGCTATAAGGTCTCCCTGGAGCCTTCTCTAGGCTGAAGAACCCCAATTCTTTCAGCCTGTCCTCGTATGGGAGGTGCTCCAGCCCTCTGATCATCCTTGTGGCCCTCCTCTGGACTCACTTCAACAGGTCCATGTCCTTCTTATGCTGAGGACTGCAGAGCTGGATGCAGTACTCCAGGTGGGGTCTCACGAGAGCAGAGTAGAGGGGGAGAATCACCTTCCTCAACCTGCTGCTAATGCCTCTTTTGCTGCAGCCCAGGATACAGTTGGCTTTCTGGGCTGCAAGTGCGCATTGCTGGGTCACGCTGAGTTTCTCATCTACCAGCACCCCCAAATCCTTCTCTTCAGAGCTGCCCTCAATCCACTCTCTGCCCAGCCTGCATTTGTGCTTGGGGCTGCCCTGACCCATGTGCAGGACCTTGCACTTGGCCCATAGACACCTAACATGTCATTCCCACGCATAAATATTTTTTGGAGACTTACAGCCACACTGCAGTCAGGGTTTTTTTTTTTACTCTGAGAAGGGAGAGGAGTCCAAGAGACACAAAATTCTTATGAAAAAAAAAATGCACACCAAGAAACAGGTTGGTCAACTGGTATATACAATTCATACAATATTGAAATTATTTCCATTTCACCAATCATAATTTCAAAACCAGTTATTTCTTTAAGAAACTTTAAGTAGAGCTATAAATATTGTTTGGTGAAGTATGCTAACCCAACGTACCTTCTTTTAATGGGTGAAACTGTAAACTTTTGTGCAATTATTATTGAAGAGAGAAACTTTAAGAAAGTTAAAAGAAAAAACTCAAAAGAGAAACATGCAAATACTGCAAGGATATGCTTACCAAATCTAAAAATATAACCTGACACACAAAATATGATTTATTAAACCTATTGTTCATGTAAATCATCAAAGAGCTCATTTTAACAAATACAACTGGTGAAAGCCAGGCTCAGATTGATTTGAAAAAAAACTGCATTCCCATGAAAGTCTACACTAACATAAGAAAATCAGATGCAAGCTAAATATTCAGAAAGCTCTTTCTTTCCAAATTTATTTTGATTTCTAAGGGTTATAAAAACAAAACCTGAACTTTTGCATAAATTATTAACTGTAGAAAATCACAAAATTAACCCTAGAATAAAACAAAAGTGCAGTGCAGCACAGGCACAGGAAGATACCAGAGGCATCAGCCTGTTAAATCACAGTGTAAAGGAGTGAGCCAGGTAAAACCAGTTTCAGCAGTAGCAAGCAGAAAAACAAGCATAATGTGGAACTGGGAATCAACGAAGAACTGTAAGTAAACCAAATGTTCTAGAAAACCAGTGAGAACATCTCCAAGCGGACTTAGGATGAGGCAGTAAGGGTCCCCCACTGCTAGCATGACATTCCTCCTAGTGCCACCCTGCTAATGACTCCCCATAACCTCAGTCATCTGTCCCCCCAATTCTCCTTGAAAAGTATCTACACCACCAGCCTGGGGACCCAGAGGATGCTGGAAGGGTGATCGTAACACCAGAGCTAAGAACAGGTACTAGAAAGTTCGTGTCTTAACTGCATTATTGACCAGAATGATGGAGCTGGACTAACACAACAGCTGTATTTTGATTAGAAAGCTAACAGTTTATTTAGACTAAAAATAAACTCTTAGCTCCATGTATCACTCACTACTTCCTCTTTCTCTCTCTAAGAGAAGCACAACACCTGCAGCCCTGGCGCAGCACCAGAGCCCTGCACTGATGAGAGCTAATGCAACAGACAGAAAACACGGCACTGCCAGCTCCCACCGCTGAGTTACGAGGTTAAGCAATTTTTTAAATTGTTTTGGTTGATCATGTCAATATCTCATCATCTTCTACTAGCTGCAGGCTGTTTCATCAGATACTGAGGTCTGCAAACAGGGATCTGTGAGCAGCAGAGATCCAGGCTCCTGCATCTCTACAGGCGAGTCCATTGCGAACCCAAGCTGTAAAAAGGCACCTTCACAGTGCAGAAGAGAAGGCTATCAACGTGCCAACAGCCTCTGCAATGCTTTCTCCCCCTTTACTCTGGATTTAACTCACAGACAGAGCTGGAGTCACTGCTTTTGCAAGGAATTAAAATTGAATATTATTAGTTATGCATTCATAGGGGAGGTGCATCACAAAGCAGACAAATAGATATGGCTCCTGCCCTAGAAATTATCCTGAAAAGATTTACATATTAGGAACTCTATTTATGCAAGTAATCCTGCAGGGCTAGGATCTTATTTAGTCTTTCTTCAGAAATTGAGCCTGTTTGAACAACACATATATAGTATCTTCACTTCCAATAGCAAGTCATTCATTCTTGTATCATTGTTCTACCACTAAGTTAGCTGTAGCGTTACTAAGAGGGTTCCCAATATATTAAAATGTTATAAATATTAACATAATACACATTATTTGCATTTGAACAGCATATTATCTAGTCCAAAAAATACAGCAAGAGAGTCTCTCCATGTATTAGGAAATCTCTAAATTACCACTATCGGGAAAGGATGTTACCCAGAAAAGAGTATGAAATTTGGTTCAAAACCTTCTTAAACCATTCTTGATGTGAGAGACAAATAGATTTTGGCCAGGCCAAAAAGATCTGCCTGGGCCAAGCTAAGTATATATATGAATTTCTGTTGCTAAATATGTAAAAAAAAGACTAAAAAAAGGGAAAACAAAGCTTCTCAAAAAAGATGGGGATATTTAAATGGCAAACAATATTGTGAAGGAATTAGTACATTTTATTCCACACTCAACAGCAAGAAGTTCCCTCTATGTCATTCATAGCTAAGCGGTTTTTTCAAGCTCTGACTTTACTGACACCTGTGCATCTCTAAACTGCTTGCTCACTGAAGGACAAAACTAGACCATTAGTTACTTGATTTCATTCATCCAGGGAGCATGTTTGGACAGCACACAGATTTTGCCTATACATTATACTCTGAGCATTAGATAGAGCAGATTGTGTCAACAAATGGATTTCATTCACATAAGCAGTAACAGCCAGAAAAGTGAGAACACCCTGCATTCTAGGTTATTATAAGCGTACATCAATAAAGAATTAGGTGGTATTTCAGTGAGGTACCAGTACAGTAGCTCAGGGCAGTATTCCAGTATTCATTGCAAAGGATGTTGTTCACCACTGGCCAGAGCAATTGCTAGCTCAGTTAAGGCTAGACATGAAAAGTGCTCTCCTAATTCAGACAAAACGTGTCACGAAGCGGAAAAAATCAAATGGTTACCAACTCCTTCATTGTCATATATTAAAGCACTACTACACTTGCTCAGAAAGATAATTTGACAGTTTGAAAAAACGGTTGCAATAGAAGCATTTGCCAAAACAAAAAACATCAAATCAAAAAGGTTTGTCAGAGTGGACCAAGCTCAAACAATTTATCAAGATCCCTCTAGCTTAGGTTTGTCAAAGACCTGTAAAATATTTCTGTTAGTAAAAGAAAGAAATCATCTTGTACCCTCGAGAATAATGTTAGCAAAGCATATTCAACCTCTGGACATGGAGACCTTCAAGCTATCACTGTACAATTTGATTAAAATGTCCTGGGAACTACAAAAAGGTTCAGATTTAATTATCAGTGGAATCAACAGAAAGAAAGATTGCAGAAAATTACAAGTTCTACATCATGTAAGTTTTATGGGCTCCAGAGGCAGCTTGTATTACCTTCTAAACTCTGATTCATCTGCTCTAGAAAGAGTAATTCATTTCTACTCCAGAGAACATAAAAGTGTCACCACTTCAAAGTATATTACACAGGCCTGGATTTACTGGGGAGAGCAAGGAGTTGCATCTGCCCTTATTTCTATCATGCAGAACACCAATTAAAAAAATGATGTGATTCCCCATTACAGGATTTTCAGCAAGTCAGTGCATGGCCAAGAACTAAAAAGTGATGTGGATTTAGCTCTACTTATGAAACACTGTATCTGCTCCTTCGGAACAACCAAACAATTTTTAGTCATGCCTTGGATATAAATGGAGGAGAATTGACTTAAACTTTCTGACAGGTAGCAGGATGATGAATAGCTTATTGAATCTGAGAACTCAAACTGGAAGACAAAAAGGAAAATCACAAGCAATTCTGCAGTCCACAAGGTATTTGTTTCTCTGACAAAATCAGATGGGATATTCTAAAGACCACTACCACAAAAATCAAGCCTCCGGAGTAAATGTACTACTGTCTAAATACTATGCAATACTTAAGAAAAAAAAGAAAGTATTAGTCTTTATTTATTGTGTGTGGCACTGAAAAGAACCCCTAAAAGCATGATACATTAAAGGAATTTCATTTTTATTTGTGAAATACTGTTAAGGCATTTATGATCTTTATTGAGAAAAAATACTTGCAGAAAAAGGACAGCAAAAATGTATACTTCTAGCTGTACTAGCAAGTAAATACCCTTTTGTACATCTGACTTGTGTTTCCACATTGCTCAACAATTCAACTGTGCACAGTAAAACTGAAAATACTCGGTAAATTTTTCTTTGCATTTCTCTACATGCCTGTACAGCGCCATAAGTTGCTGTCTGAGTAGATGACTGAAGAAGCCTTACATACACGTGTTCTACAATTTCGCCTGCCTGAACTGCCTCAGTAAGAAGTCCAGCTCCTTCTCCTGCCCCACAGGATCATACACCATCCTACGGCACCTACAACTGATGTGGACAGTCTGTAAATCACCCTCCACTTAGGCTGTCCCCATAACCTGCCATCTATCTTGCTCAAGATCCAGACAAGGTGTAGCCAGCTCTCCAGGTGTGTGTGCTCCCAGCAGAACAGATACCCACCGAGGTAACCCTCCTCCTTACTACGGCCAGTTGCAGTCATTCTGGAAAATTTGAATTAGAAATTGCACAATAGGTTCAGAGGTTACAAGAAAAATAATGGCTCATTTCCTTAAAAACAGGCTAAACAATATGCAGGATTTTTTTTTCATTAAATATTTGTCTGGAAAACTAGGTATTGATGAAACCCTTAGCATGTCATAGGCTTTTTTTTGCCATGCTATTAATAATAATGTAAATGTCACATTTACATATAGCCAGGGTAAATCAGCTTCTCTTGGGTTAATAAGGCCAATTTACCACATTTTTTCAATTCTCTGAAATGAACCAGTTAGTGAAAATATTAATTTATTTAAAATTAGTCCACTGAGAACTGAACTAAATAATCAATTCCTGTCACATGAACTACCATCTCTAAATGTCAGATATTCATCCTGGTAAGATACTGATCACTTCGGTTGGATTCAATCTGAACTAAAATTAAACCCATTTCTGATCCATTACACGCTCCCTGATCAAACCGCTCTTCCGCAGAGACAATTTTTGATGTTAAAAAGAAACACAAAACAAAGAATGTTTCCACTAAGCCTAAAATGTCATAAATAATAAACACGTCCTTTCTTTCCTCACTGCCCAACTTCTGAGATACCAGCTCACATTCAATGTTGACTGATTTAATGATTTTATCTTAGTGCCTAGTGAAGCAAAGACTCCTCTGTAAAACCAGTACATACCAATTCACATGGTTTGTCAGAATCAGCATTCTACACCCAGAAAATGCTGTGTTCACCACAGCATCCCTAACAGTCCTTCTCCTAATCTTTCTATTAAGCCTCCCTCCTGGGCTTAAACCCTGGAAGTTGTAAGAAACCTATCCATACATTAGGCATGCAGCCAGATCAGACCTACACAGCAGTTTGACTTCTTGTATCCATCAGAGGGTACGTTACATTACTAGGGAGTCATCTCCCCTCTGAAGCAATCCAGTAAAAGCATCAAAATACGTATCTTAATGTTATGGTATATAGGTGTGGACTTATGATCAGCTTAGATTTTGGATTAACTCAACTGGCAGGGAAGAAAAGCAAGATCATCTCTCAGGGATATAAATGGGCCCACGTAACGGACACTGAGATTAGGATTGTTAGGAAAACACTATTACAAGAGCCTTCCTGATTAACATTATGTACATTATGTCAGATCACAGGGAGCCCAGTGACACTGGGGCTCCATTACACTCTCTGTATCATGTCACGCAGCAGATCACGGCTCAGCCCCTGGGACACTTCCACTCAGCCTGTGGCTTTTTTTCATAGAATCATAGAATCACAGAATGGTTTGGGTTGGAAAGGAGCTTAAAGATCATCAAGTTCCAACCCCCTGCCATGGGCATGGACACCCTCCACTAGACCAGGTTGCTCAAAGCCTCATCCAGCCTGGCCTTGAACACCTCCAGGGATGGGGCATCCACAGCTTCTCTGGGCAACCTGTGTCTCACCACCCTCATAGTGAAAAATTTCTTCCTAATGTCTAGTCTAAATTTACCCTCTTTCAGCTTATACCCGTTACCCCTTGTCCTCTCACTACACTCCCTGATGCAGAGTGCCTCCCCATCTCTCCTGTAGCCCCCTTCAGGTACTGGAAGGCTGCTATTAAGTCTCCTCAGAGCCTTCTCTTCTCCAGGCTGAACAACCCCAACTCTCTCAGCCTGTCCTCATAGGGGAGGTGCTCCAGCCCTCTGATGAATTTCGTGGTTCTCCTCCGGACTCTCTCCAACAGGTCCACGTCTTTTTTATGTTGGGGGCCCCACATCTGAACACAGTACTCCAGGTGGGGTTTCACAAGAGCAGAGTAGAGGGGGAGAATCACCTCCCTTGACCTGCTGCTAATCCTTCTTTTGATGCAGCCCAGGACACGGTTGGCTTTCTGGGCTGCAAGCGCACACTGCCAGCTCATGTTGAGCTTCTCATCCACCAATACCCCCAAGTCCTTCTCCTCAGAGCTGCTCTCTATCCATTCTCTGCCCAGCCTGTATTTGTGCTTGGGATTACCTCGACCCACATGCAGGACCTTGCACTTGGCCTTGTTAAATTTCATGAGGTTTGCATTGGCCCACCTCTCAAGCCTGTCAAGGTCCCTCTGGATGGCATCCCTTCCCTCCAGCGTGTCCACCACACCACACAGCTTGGTGTCATCAGCAACCTTGCTGAGGGTGCACTCTATCCCACTGTCCGTGTCTCCAACAAAGATGTTAAACAACACTGGTCCCAGTACTGACCCCTGCGGAACACCACTTGTCACCGTTCTCCACTTGGACATTGAGCCATTGACCACAAATCTCTGAGTGCGGCCATCTAGCCAGTTCCTTATCCAGCAAGTGGTCCTTCTGTCAAATCCATGTCCCTCCAACTTAGAGACAAGGATGTCATGTGGGACTGTGTCAAATGCTTTGCACAAGTCCAGATAGATGATGTCAGTTGCCCTTCCTCTATCCACCAGCGCTGTGGATCTGTCATAGAAGGCCACCAAATTGGTCAGGTACGATTTTCCCTTGGTAAAGCCGTGTTGGTTGTCATCAATCACCTGCTTGTTTTCCATGTGCCTTAGCACAGATTCCAGGAGGATTTGCTCCATGATTTTGCCAGGCACAGAGGTGAGACTGACTGGCCTGTAGTTTCATGGGTCTCCTTTATTTCCTTTTTAAAATGGGGGCTATATTTCCCCTTTTCCAGTCTGCGGGAACTTCACCAGAGTGCCACCACTTCTCAAATACTAGTTTGGTTCCCTTAGGACCCGTGGATGTATCTCATCATGTCCCATGGACTTGTGCACTGTCAGGTTCTTTAGATGATCTCGAACCTGATCCACAAGATGCAGACCAGCTGTTTGAACGGCAAACACAGCTCAAATAGTCAGAGGTTCCTCTTGTGCTATCAAATGGTCCCAACATCGCCTGGGTGCTGCTCACTCTGCAGGTGAGATGTTTCCTCCTGTCCATACATGGACAGTGCAACTCCATTGCTGCAGCTGCCCGCGAGTCAGGAAACCTGAATCCAGCAGAGCTTGAGCCATTTCAGAGAGCAGGGCTCGGTCTCCCCAATTTTAGTCAGATGAAACCAAAACAGGCAAATAATACGTGGGCAGGAATGAAGGCACAGAGTAGCGCGGTAGCATGTTTGTGGTCGTACAAGATAAAAAGCACCTGTTACTCTGATAACATTAAATGAGTATTTTCTAGTCTGTGAATCACAAATCACTAAGAAATTCTTACGAAGGAAATGGGAGAATAGATGGCTTCTCTCTTGCTCTCATCCCTCACAGGGGAGATATCTTCTGACTGCTTTCAGAAGCAAGATTATTAATTATACCAATTAACCACAATTAATTACTAATCTGTTTTTGTCCTCTATCTCATTCATTTCACTTTGTTGACAGCTGTTGACAGTCATTACTCTGTTGACAGCACCATGGTTGCCCAAACGAGGGAAGAAAGCCAGTTTAAACCCCAGAGAACTCCCTGACCATCTTTGAGGTTATGAAAGCAGTATTTACCTTTGCTTTCCATCCTTTCTCCTCTTAGTAAGGATAAGGGAATACAAAATGAGAAGGAACAAACAATAAATCACTACTGAATATTCATTTAATTTTATGATAAAAAAGACCTGCATCCCAAGCAAACTTAAACAAAGCAGACCCCTCCTGCATCAAGGACCTTCCTTCCCCTCCCCTTTAGAGGTACATGGGAGTCAGTAAATGCATCACCTTTTTCACAGAGAAGATTGATGAGGCAGTCACTTTCACTGCACCAACTCCCTCCTACCTCTGAGGAGGTCGGATCTTTCTTATTCTCCTTGACAGGGAGAAAACAGAATTCCTGGCCCCTATTCTAGTCTTCGCTACAGATATTCAAGTGCCTTTCTATGGCTCTAACAAGTCTCAAAGAGTCTTTTGGAGTTTACATCTATCAAAAAGATGAATTAGGAAAAATAATTGCTGATTTTTTTCATTATGTGACGCTATTTGTAAATTACAAGGTTCTCATTCACTTGTCTAGTTATTTCTAGAAAGCCTGTGCCAATAAACAAATCACTTCTTCTATCTGGGTTCCAATAAAAGCTTGCAAAACATTAGCCAAATTCTGCTTTGAAATCACTGATAAAATTTCCACTGATCAAACTGGAAACAGCATCCTGTACTAACTGGACTTCTGATCTCTGACCTCAACAGTGCCCATGTCCTTCTAGGTCTCCCCTTATTTTATGAACTCAGAGAAGGTCATCCATCTTTCCGTATCACAAAAGTAGTACAAGAACACACACACACTGCTTAGGAAACTCTTGCTCTCTCAAGCGTGGTGCTTTGAACCTTGCCCGCCCCAGCACAGACCATGGAAAGCAGGGAGCATATGCAGAGCTGATGGATTATATGATGTGCAACATCGAATTTTGATTTATCATTTGCTGGCCATTTTCTGCATTTGTCCTCTCAGGAGCACACATCCATCAGCCATATCATTACATATTAAGGCTAACCTTCAAAATCAAATGCTACATAGGACACTATGACTTTAAAGGAAAGTTATTGTTTCACTTTCAATGCCACCAAAAGACGACAGATCTCCCTTTTACAGCACAGCTGGTTTGCTGGAAGAAATCTTCTCCACATCCAGGATATAATTTTTACTGCAAATGAGAACTGGTCCTCCATTCTAGTTCAGATCCCTCACTACTATGCTTGAAATTAATTTCTTACATTTTTTTGTTTACTTGGTAATTCTCCAAAATAAATCATGTGACAAAAACCCAAAATGGCACAAATTTTGCAAAGTTTTGTTTCATTGCCCTTAAAAAGTCACCACCTGCCTATTAGTTACAATGAAATTCAGCACCAAACACATCACAAAAATATAACTTTTAACTTTTCCACCTGGAGAATGAATTTTGAGACGTAACAACTTTTTGACAGTCCGTAAATTAAAGTTCTATGTAGGGAATTTATCCTGCGTGCTACACATTCACTGTATCAACTACTCCACAGAATGAATACCCTATGGAAGTAATTTAATGTAACGAGAACATAACCATCTGCAGTGGGGGAATAAACCACTAATGAAGATGATGAGGATTTTCTGTAGATGAGAATTTCTAGAAGGTTTACAAAATGTCAAGCAAGTGCCTACTACAGGACCAACACAGCAAGATCTGTACAGACTGTTAACATGTCTTCGCTTACTTAGTGTACAGTTGTCATTTAATAATTTTTTTTTTGTTTTCTTTCCTGGTCTACTTCCTGTAAGTATGTATTTTTGATGAAAAAAAGAGGTTGAGTGTACTTTTTAAGGGTTTATATTTCAGTTCATGGTTTTAATAGAATCCTGACCAGAAACACGTTTCGCTAGAAATTCACATAATTAGATAATTACCAAGAAAGCAATGCTTGGCAGAAAACAAAATTCAGATGGACATGGTGACAAATTCACTGCTGAAAGCAGGGTATATTCAAACTGGGAATGCTTTTAATAGATTTTTTTTTTCACATTTAAGGCTATTCAAATAAGTGAGACTCTAGGACAGCTGGGAACCAGCAAAAATACAGCAAAAGATTGAAATGCTACATTCAGTTTTAATTGACACATCACAAAGTCTGGAGCTCAGTTCTGTATATGCAATGTCATCCGAAAAAAAAAAAAAATAATTAGTATTTCTTGAATTCTCATTCTTTTCAGGTTAGAATCCTGCTGTGATTGGCTCTGCTGCTTCTGCATCCTGAAGATGGCAATTCTAAACTTCTGATCTTCTGTGTCATACTATAATCAACATTATTATTGCTTTGATTCCAAAAGAAGTTACATCTTTCAAAACCAAAGCTATTTCAAAATTATGGTTTTACTTTCAGATTCGGAAAACCACTAAGCAGCTTGGTACCTGGATAGGAAACTGATCTTCTAAAGTTAGATATTTTAGCTCTGTCTGAGGCTTCAGATGAGTTCAAGTAGCAGATAAGGTCTGGTATTCCAGTTTACTGCCTACAGATGTCAAAGGGAGCTGCAAAAGCACAGGTGCTTTTGCATAGTCCTACTCAATGTTTTGCATAGTCCTAGGAAAAGGAAAGATGGAAGGAATATCAGGAGATGAAACAGACTAAGTACGTGTTGATTTCCTAAAAAGTCAAGGTGTGCATCCTTGCAGAGCCAGCATAGCACAATACTAATTGTTAAAAGGAACTGCTGATATTCTAAATAAGAATGCACTATTCTAAATGAGACGAAAATGTGAGCAAGAGAAGATTTACTTTTTTCTCCATTGATATTAAATACTTTGAAATTACACAAAAATTATGCTTGGCCCCTCGCTGTCACTGCAGCTGAATGCACACGTAAAAATGAAATCCACCAGGCCATGCTGTCATTTTTTCAAAGCACGTCAGCAAGTCTGGGAGAGGCAAGGAGGAAAGAAAGAATCACCAGCTTATTGCACTTCACACCATCACTTTCTGTGTGACCTCCTGGAATGCACAGGCTGCTCGTGGCTCCACAATTAACCTTCATATGCTCTTTAACAGCAAAAAACAGTTTAAGGAATTGACCTGTGTACGTACTGTCATCTTGAAATGGAGAAAAAAATTACACTATTTTTGTATTTATTTTCCTCTACAAAGTTAGAGGATGCCTACATAGCTTTAAAAACTAAGCTATGTTTTAACATCTGTCATTTTTTACATACATTTACAAAAGGATGTTTTAAAGAAAAAAGGACAGCAAGCTGAATTTATGTGAAGACTAACTGAAGAAAAGTCTGCCAAGAAGAAAAAATTTTGTTATGCTCCTTACCAAAGCAGAACCTTTTTAATCAAAGCAAACTCTAAGAAATAATTGTTATAACCATCTTGTTTTCTACAAGGCTCCAGTATCTTGTGTCAACGTGTCTGGAGAACAGCGTCCTACCTGTAAGATGTAGACAGCTTGGGCAATGTAGTAGCTCCCACTCAAACCAAGATGCCTCCAAGAAAGCCCCTGTTGCACATTACGTGCACTAGCAATATACAACTATACACACCTGGTGGAGTCTGCTGAGGCCAGAGCACTGAAAGGGGGCACAGCAAGTACTTTGTACGTCATAAGGTGTACGACATACTCTAAGCATCATCAGCACTGAAGATGGAGTAGCCACTGCTAACTGAATTTGTGGATTCTGTAAAAACATGGGAAAATGTTTGGTTTGCCCAATTTTATGAAAAAATATTTTGTTTCCAGGCCTGCTCAGCATTGAAGTCCATCGGCCAGGACTGTGAAATCAGGACAGAAATCATAGCTGGTGCTTCTTGTTTTCATCAGGGCCAGAACAAGCTGCAGTGCAACTGCAGGGTAAAATCAGTTACGTGATTTCATTCCAAACAAAGATTGCTGCGGACCACTGCATACGGTAACAAACATTTGCTCACATAAGAATATATATTTCTAATGTTTTGTGTCTAATAAACTCACGGTCATTTTTAGAATACATGGCTCTGACAAAGTTGTCAGCATTCTGACTCATGGAAAATAGTTATCTTATTGAACTTGGCAGTGTAGAAATGCTCTTCTTAAAAGGATGTTGCTGAGTTATTTGACATTGTCACAGGTACATAATGCAGTTGAAAATGTCTGCTTGATTTTATATCTTATAGATGGACTTTTGAAATATATCCATCTCTTACCTACTTATAGACTTACACTGATTTTTGTGTATCTCCTATACTTTCAGCTGCATTTATTAAAAATGTATCTCTAGAAATGAGTGATTCTGGCCTTCATCGGGGGAGTACTAAGTGCATATTAATATTAGTGCACCATTTAAAAATCTGTAGTTTTTTAATTCATTCTACCTAGTGCGACCTTTAAAGACAAGGTGATCTGTATGTGATTAATTTTGTATTGTACTGAACCAAAATAAAGTATCAGAAAAGACAGGCAGCATAAATCAAGACTGCTTTTACAACTACTCCTTCTCTGCTACAAGCACCATTTTGTCTAGATACCTTGGCCCTCCCGTGTTCAGTTTAATTCCCTTCCTCAGAAATTTATTTTCCCTCTCTCTGTTTTTATACGTTCATGGTGTGAGTATGCCATCTCCTTAGGACACTCAGTGCAGTCTACAGGAAGATCTGGCATCACATGTGCCACCTCACACCCTGCTTCCACACCGCAGCCAGTTCCACCTCGGTTGCTACCACTCTGTTGCACTGAGCATCTCTTGCCATGGTGCCCACAGCATTCTCTACTACAACACATAATTCAGATGACTGATAAATCATTTCGACAGCACGGTATCCAAGCTCCTTTATCATATTGTAACACAAAAGCGTGGTCACACCATCCAGATGGCCTAACACAGGTAGCCTAACTCAACTGTTCCTTCATCTGTGAGCCTGGATCCAGATGACTCCTGGGATGACACTTCTGCCACACGCTGACTAGCAATGCCCTAAGGTACACCAGTTGCATTACAAGAATTATATTAAAATATTCCCGATGTTGTTTTTTAAAATAAAATTAAAAAAAAAATAAAACAGCAGGAAAAAAATAGAGGTGATCCCATTCATCCTTCTTCCTGAGTGCACTGAAGAAACGCATTGCAAGCATGAGCAACCAAAAAAAAAAAGCACACAAACATGCTGGTGTACATTTCTGTAAACCATCCTATTCCTTGAAGAGTAACTAGATGTCAGGTCCTTGAACAAGGCTAACACATGCACAGTGAAAGATCCAAAATAAGCAAGAAACTCTTGGACTAGGCAGCCTGCATATATAAATGAAAACCATGCTCTCTTGCATGGATTTAACGTGTCAAACCAAAATGAAAAGAGAAATATGAGAAGAAAAATAAGAGGCAAAAAAATCAGTCAAATTATACATTATAAAAATCAGTCAAATTATACAAATTATACAGCACTGTTCAGCTATATGAATCTTGTGAGTGTAGTGTCGCAGTATTTGAATTTCATGCAGCATTCAGACGGTATTTCTACAGTCCACATAGCACACTGAAGGCTATGCTTTCAAAAAGAAACTCCTTACAAACTGCGTGATGATCAGTCATCGGCGAGCATGCTAAACATTAAAATCCATATATACACACACACAACTGGAAAAAAATCAAAGCCATTTCCATTTTTCATATGAGAATTTAAAAGCCATATTTCGTTACTGCCTGACAAAAGAAAACCTAGTGAACCTCAGCTGAAGCATTCCTCAAGCTCTTTGGGAATTCATGTCTTAGGTTTTCTTTTCAGTCCTGTTTCAATCTTCTCTATGCGGCTGGAGTATTTGATTGTTTACTAGTCCTAGCATTCACAAAAACCAGTCTGGAACATGACTTGCAGCCAAACAGACTCTTTGACAACACCTGTAAGCATAAAGCCCAATGACTTAGTTGGCTTGAAAAAAGAAATAAAGCTCCTCTTTCATTTTAATATGGGCCAAAGAGTCTTTACAATAACCTGTCCTTTGGAGACCTCAGGAAAGTGTAAATGGTGAATTATGATGAAAGGATCCAATGACCAGCATTTTTTCTTTCTTTTTCTAGATAGCAAAAGCCTTTCATTCAGTGGATTTTCCTTCGTAACTGCTGGTGCAGTCATTTCTTCAGAACAGCATCAGAACAGCAGGTTTTAAGATATCTAACGTAGCGGTTTTAAAATAAAAGTGGATTATCTCTGTCAGTGTTGTTTCTCTTACAAGCAGGGAAGGAACAGTGTCTTGTGAAGTTTTTCACGGCAGCACTTGGTCCTCACTTCCAGTGCTGCTGTCGCAGGTGGGGCAGAACTAGCCGGTGGCAAAGGCCAAGTGTTGCGCAGCTGGGTGTACTTCCAGGTTCAAACACTGAATCCTACACTTTTGGGGCATCTGTCAAAACAAAAACTGGCTAAATAAAAGGTAGAAACATTAAACGACATAGCTGACTCCCAAGAATGAAACAGTAACATCAGAGAACTTTTGCCCTTGCTCTTGAAGAGACTGATCAAACCCTATAGTAAATCTGAAACTGAACCATATTTTTACTGTGCAAAAAGGACTGATCAGCAACATAAAAACAGGACAGCAAAACAGTAATTTTTTCTCCATTATGGGAATTATATCACCCAAAATAAACAACTTCATATCCACCAGCTGCATGTGAGAGTTATTTCCAAGGCTGACAACTGCCTGCACTATTTATGTAATTTAGAAGCCTGAAGTATTTATGCTATTAAAATCCAGCATGTGGTAGAGATCTGGTTTTGTCTGAACAGGTCCAAGGCACAAGCTAGACCAAGATGAATTTTTTTTCTAACACCAGTGGAAAAACACTACTTTATTGGATTTCTAGCAAGTAATATGAAAATAAGAACTCAGGAAGCACTGGAAGTAACAGTCTGACAGAGAGAAAAATTAATTTTCAGAGAAGTCTTTCCAAACAAACATGCTATAAATTTCTTATTTTATCTAATATTTCTTAGTCAACCGTCACTCTTATTATGCTTCTGTGTACTTTTTTCGGTACTTTTTACAGTATTTATTTTCAAACCAAAACACTCCAACAAAATTAATGAAACAGCATATTCTAACTAAACTTTCAAAGGGTAGATTTGCCAAATAAGGATATTACCAGTTTCATATTCAGAGGGACACATTTTTGCAACCTTCTCCATATTTTCTCATTTTTTATTAAAAAAAAAAAGAGGTATTGCTATTTCATAAAAACCATAAGGATGAAGTTAGCATTTTGTAATGAAAGTTTAAACTACTGTTGTGCCAAGAAATACTGCACCTTTACTATTCATTTTCTGTCTGATCCTATGAAAACTTCTGCCAAGCCTTCCTGTTTCCAGCTGTGACCACACCTCTAGCAACTTTGGAGGGATGGAGAGAATTGAGAGAAGTGATAAATCTTCTCATTTCTTCATCTAGTTTGCTGTCTAATCTTACTGCATATAGAGAACTCATCCTTATTTTCTACAGTTCACAAAAAGAGGGTAAACTATAAATCCAACACAAAACATTCGCAGTTTTGCCTACTGTCCAAAGTGAATTTAATTGTTAACTATGTGTAAACTTTCTCCTCCGGCTTCACAAAGCTATGTTAAAAGATGCGTCTCCAAAGGAGATATATACATGTGTGTACTTTCCTGCATTTCTAAAGAGTTGAAGAGCAGTAACTGTTGAAAGTACAGCATCTTACACAACACCACATCTTGACTCTCAAATCATTTAGAGATACTGATGGCCAGGCTGGATGAGGCTTTGAGCAACCTGGGCTAGTGGAGGGTGTCCCTGCCCATGGCAGGGGGGTTGAAACTTGATGATCTTTAAGGTCCTTTCCAACCCAAACCATTCTGTGATTCTATGATACCGCATTTGGGACCAGCAGTTCCATTATCTTAGTGGCAAACACCTCTTAAGCCACTCTTACAAAATTGAAGAAACTTTGAACTGTAATACAAATCTCAAAAGGCAAGAAGTCCAGGCTTGGCAGACACAAGGCAAAATTAGCCAGAGCATACAATTTACAAAATAACAAGGAACATATCCATTGGTAGGTACTTTTGCAAAATCATTAACTCAACCATCTGCATTTTGATTCCACATGTTTAGAAATAAAGCTTCTATTCGGTTCAGTGAGAGAAGTCTTATTTCAAACCGGTGAGCCACACACTGTCCTCATTTAAACGTGAGAAAGCTCAACATGTCCGAAATATTTCCATGTATGTACATGCAAATTATTAAACTTCGTATGAAATTAAATGTCAGTGCTTTCATGGTTAATTGACACACATTATCTAACATTTATTTCTATAATTTCATTTCCCTCTAGCCCCTGCTCATTTTGCATTCTGAAGGAGAGAAGGGCAGTTTTTCAGCTGACCTAATGAAAACACTCCCTCGACAAATGAGAAACCAACCTGTGTGCAGTGGAGTCCAGCTGGAGAGAATGCTAATTTTCTGCCTCAATACTGCCTTCAAAGAGATTATTCAGGCCTCTCTCTGACATGGAACACAGTGATCAGCCAGCAAACGCTAGAGATGAAAATAACCTTTATCTGTTTTAACAAAAAGGTGAACTAAAAAAAGCAGTCAGTCATGCCCTGAATTTTTACTATTAGCCATAAACAAAGTTACTTTATTTAGTGCTTATTCAATAACTTTCACTGATAGTTTTGTTACTGCAGATTTTAGAATTACTAAATCAGTATAAATTATCTATATGAGACAAAAAGAATAAAATAAGCAATAGGGACCTGATATTTATTTTTTTAATGACCTGTTACTGAAATCTAGCAAATGCCTGAGAAATC
>WKFP01013602.1:136248-175935 GCA_011057875.1 Pterocles orientalis | reverse complement strand
TTTAGGTTAGACATTAGGAAGAAATTTTTCACTGTGAGGGTGGTGAGACACTGGAACAGGTTGCCCAGGGAAGTTGTGGATGCCCCATCCCTGGAAGTGTTCAAGGCCAGGCTGGATGAGGCTTTGGGCAACCTGGTCTAGTGGAGGGTGTCCCTGCCCATGGCAGGGGGGTTGGAACTTGATGATCTTTAAGGTCCCTTCCAACCCTAATCATTCTATGATTCTATGATTCTATGTTTAAACATCAAGAAAAGACAAATGCCATCCCTAAGCACTAAAGCTTTTCTGTAGTTATAGGCAATTGTTCATCAAATTTTAGAAGTATTTGATCTCTCATTAGAAAGCAAAAAGACAAAACTAATTCAAAAAACAAGATCTTAAGTATTTAACGGCATATACAATTAAATGGCAAATCTAAACATGCATCACTATCTGAAAGGATGTTTTTAAATTACACTTGCATTTCTTTGGTTGGTCAAGATAAACCAGAAATACTCAAAATTATGAAAATTGTGCTTTAATTAAACTGAAATCTTGTAGGGTCCTACCACACAAATGTGTTGTGCACACCTAGAAACATGGGCAGATTATACTTCTAGTGAGATTCTATAATTACAATGGTGACGAATTTCTTTCATCATAGAATAGCGTTCACACTACTCAGAATATCTGGACAATGATTAATAAAATGGCAACTTGTGTGCCACAGGTCATTCACGTGGCACGATATTTTCAGTGCTGGTTGGCCCTGACACAGTCCCTGGGTTGCTAAGCAGTAACCATCATCCCATTCAACGGGCCTTAGAGAACTTCTGGAGGGCTTCAGCAGTTCATTCCACTCTGTAAATATTGTTGTAGCCAATGCTGGGGAAAGCAGCAATATACAAGATGACGCAACTAAGAAATTAGGTCAACTCAAATAATTTCTTGGGGAAATCATATTATTTTTTCAGTACAGTATGCTGGAAATATTTTTTTCTTTTTATTTATACACACACACATATTTCCTGACAGGTGGACTGCAGTGTCCTTAAGAAAAAAAAAAAATTAAAATCTCAAACTGAAAGACATAGTTTGGAAATGAGATGGGGAAGAAAGAAAACCAAATATAGAGCTTCATCTGATGGGTGATCTATAAATTAACAAAAGCCAAACCCTTTCAAATGTGATTAATTAATAAACAATGCTTAAAATTTCTTTTCGATTAATGAAAAAGATATCCACACACAAGGAATTCTAAAAAGACAATCTGTTTATGGAAAGAAGCACCAAGCAATGGTGGAACAGAAACCTGTTCTGTTCAAACAGTTTACATCTTTTGGTCCCTTGTCCGTATTTGAGAAATTTCATGTGTAATTTTTAGTTCACTGTAATGAAGCAGGAAGACCACCTAGCTGTACTCTTCTCTGCAGATTACAGTGATCACGTTTGCTAAATCCTTGTCATCAAACAGGCATTACAAATCTGTTGGTGGAGCTGCAAATTTAAGCCAGTGTCTGCCCCTTCTGGGAACTGAATCTTAAAGCAGGACACTCCTGTGACAATCCTACTAGAAAGAAGAGGTGTTTAGACATCTAAAATTGCTGAAGTCATTTAGATATCTGACAGGAAAAAAAACCCCATTGCCAGCATTGCACAGGACACATTTCAAGGGCAGAACTGAAAACAACATTTATGGATTGTGCAGATACAGCAGTCTCCAAAATAAAATTAATGAAGTCTTGCTGCGTGCAGCAAAGGACTTGGAGAACCTGCATAGCCCACCTTACTCTTAAATGTATTAAATCAAACTCCAGAAACTACACAGCCTTGGAAATAAGGTGTATCAAAGGGTTTAGGAGATTGCCCACCTCTGTCATGAGCCAGATACAGGTGCTGAACTCCACAACTCGGGTGTATTTAATGTCCTCCCCTCAGAGCACACAGAAAAACATGGAAACAATCCAGCAACTGCTGTTAACTGTCCCCCAAAATGCTCCTCAGACAGAGAGAGAGAGCATAACACTTCACCTGCAGTTCCTTGGGACAGATTCCCTACCTCAAGGCATCCTGCCATATGATACGGTACGTGTCTGCCTCTAGAAGTTTCTGGAGTTTATTTCTCCAGACCATTCCTATGCTCTGTCATTCTAAAAATGATGACCATATGTGATGGGGCTGTGGTCCAAGTCCCCTGATTTCACATTCTGTATTATGGTGAACAGCAGGTAAAGCCTTTAAAACCCCTTAAGCGGACAACTGTTTACCGATGCATTCCCAGGAATTACTTTCCAATCCATGACAATTTTTAGCTAATCAATGCCAGAGTTCGTCAACAACTTCATTCTCTGTATCTTCAGCTTCACGATCATAAATGTCAGAAAGCATTACCAGTCATTATTTATTCCTCTTTATTTTTTCCCCTCAGTGGTATTCACGTCACTTAGTTCCACCAGTTTATTGTGCACCGCTTTCAAAGGTGATAATTTTTAATCATCATTTTTAGGCTGATGATTTGTAGTTTCCTATGACTACTCCTTCTATTCCAATTAGGAGAAGCAAGAAGCAAAAGCACTACCCTTTCTATTGCTATTTGTTATCTTCACAGTTTTACATTAGCATTATATCACCTCTGTCTTGCCTAAATAGTCTGAAGAGGTATCGAACCAAGTGCTTTGATATCTACTAAATGTTCTTTTTACATTATTCACGGGTAATTGTCAAACCGCCAGCAGAGAGCTAGTAAACCTTCCTGCACCCAGGGGAAAAACTGAAAGCTACAAGACACGCAGCACAGTGGGAAGGTGAAAACTCTTTTACAGATAGAAGATTTACATGTTGGATTTGCCAAGCTGGATGTACAACATGTTTCTAGGATGACATGGAGTGCTGCCTCCAGAGCCCTGCTGCTTGCTTCCCCCTGCATCAGTTTTGGTGTCAGCCACGACAGACACAGCACTGGAGAGATGTCTGAACCGTCCCATGTGGCTGAAAAGCTATAGGCTTTAGAGTAACAGAACGAGCAGATGCAGTGGGGTGGGGAGGACTATTTTCAGTTAAAAGTAAAGCAACACAAAGGCACCAGGAAGAAAATGCCCTTTGGCCTTTTCACATCAGCAGAAGTAGATTTCATCACCTGAAAAAGATCCAAAAATGTCATCCCAGGTCATACACAAGACACATAGGAACAAAGGTCTTGTAAATAATCCCCCTGCTTCCAACCACCTATACCTTTCAGAAATAACTACAAAGACCCATTCCACCCTGTTTCCTCCTCATCTACTTTCTCAGCTCTAGGACCAGAAGTTGCTCGCTGTTCCTCTTTTAAGTCACAGTAAAACGGACAGTAATTTTTCCTTACATATTTTATACAAGGATACACTTAAGGAACACTATGTCATGGGGAGATCTCTTCCTTTCTGACACTTTCAGTGACTGGAAAACTCATGTTTCTCTTCTCATTCATAAAGACCTTGACTCTACTGTGAACAAGCACCTTCAAACACATAACAGGATAGCAGTGCTGCCCCTCTGCTTCTGAGCAGGCATTTTTTCTGCATGAGGCAGCAAGGAAATTTAGCATATGGTACAGAAACAGACCAAAATGACCTGGACCTAGTTTTAAAAAGCAGTGAGCACAGTAAGCAGAGGCAAGGCAAAAGCAATGGCTTTACTTTCTGATGGACACTTGGATAACTGGGCAGGAAAGGAGAACAAAAAACAGCCAACGTATTTTTAAGAGGGAGGCAACATTCGCTTGATGCAGTGGGAAAGGAAGTGTAGGAGGTGGCATGAAAACACCCAGTAAGTTGCTTTGGGCAGGGCTGGCATGGGATCCAAAGGGACCACAGGGGAGTGCTCAGTCTCACTAGAAAAACTCACAAGCTGCAAAGTACTGAAATCTTGTTGTCCGTACTATTACCTGTACTATTTGCAGTATCTGACTGAAGAGCAATCCCATCAGTTATCACACCCACAGTATTAGTAGGTCTGCTGATGACATACACAGATCTTTTCTTCGACAGTGTACATCAGCCTTTACCAGTAATTAGCACATTATCTGTTATCCCTCCCAACACTTCAATACGAATGAGGACATAGAGATGAATCATTCACATGATTTCACAGGACCTACATTATCCAACTGATGACATTTAAACATTTGAACTAAACGCCTAAATTTAGATGTCTAAGTGTCTTCGTTAGGTACAACTTCTATTTGTACTGTCGTAGATGAAGCAGCTCCACCACACCAAACAGCAAGGCAGAACATTGGTTATGCAGTGCTCTCTGTGTTGCTTTCCATCGGGCGCTCTGCTGTTGTGCACAGAGTGAATTACAAGTGAGCTCAGCTTTGATGCTGAAGGAAAAAAAAAGAGTTAAGGGCACCTGATTGGCATCAGAAGTGCACAGGAGTGTTCCCTTTGTTCCGGGAAAGATTGTGAAGATGATGGCAACTTCACACAAGTTTACTGCTTCTTTGTGTGTGAGACAGGGTTTGTACTTTTCCGAAAGCCCATCACAACGAATATATTACTGACTGATTTCTTGGCTCCTGGCTGACAGCAAGGGCTATTTCTATTAAATCAGATTGCGATTGTAAGAAAGAGGTAAGACATAAAACCAGGATTAAATGTTCAAAAGTCAGTCACCCTGCCAACTCTATAATATAGGTTGCAGAGCTGAACCTACTCTCAAGACATAATTCACTTGCTTAACAGTCAGATTTCTCACACTTCATCCTGTGTAAGTGTGAAATCTGCTATGGGAACTTGACAGTATTACCTAGAATTCATTTGCATTGCCATGTTGCAGCACTACACATTCCCATACAAGGAACACATGCACTCACCATTTGAGAAGACAGAGCAGGGCCTCACATATTCTTTTAAAAGTTCTATTTTTGCCACAATGACACGTCTTCAAAATCGGGAGTCACCACACATACACCCTCCCACAATTTAGCTTACACCATGGCACATAGGGAACTCCTCTGAGAGGCAGAAAAACTCAACTCCATTGGGCTGAATGTCAGGTCTTACAGTTCTTGGGTGACTGTTCTACATAAAAAGACAGGTACCCCATCCTCTGATAGTACATTAAAAAGAAACAACAGCTGAGACCATACTGCATTTTGCCACAGGTCTGCTCTTACACGGATAGATGAGACATTCATTCCCTGAACACATGCAGGAGAATGAACTCATCAGAGGATTCAGGTGAAGCAATGCTTAAACCAAGATTCATCCCATCTAATTATAGCAGTCCACAGAGAGGTTCAAGCTACAAGAACAGCCACTCTGTGTAGGCTCATTCTGCAAAGAGCAGAGAGAGACAGGCACCTCAGGCTGTGATTCAACATGTTGGGTACGTGGCTGCTAATAACAGGAATGTTTGAAGATGGAACAAAATCAGGGTAGAAACCCAGGGAGTCATTAGTCAAACAGAGAAAATGCCCACTGTGTTAGGAACCTCCAATAAAAGTGGTCAGTGCCAAAGGTTTCCTGGAGATCTGTACTCAGGTACCTAAGGTTAGCCCAAGTCCTGTGGGTCCTCATGAGAGCAAAGCTCTCATTTGCATCTGTTCTTGTGCCTATTTCTTAAGGCAATTTAAAAGAATAGGAAATACAGTAACATTAAAATTAACCAATGTACTACCTGGATTTGCAGATAAACATGTAGTAAGTACCCTGTGTTTGGGCTGTGTATTAAATTCCTAACACTATGCTAAGCCTTTAAAGTTTTGAGGACAAATATAAAAACTGAAACATCATATTCTGCCTGTTATATGTCGCCTCTTTACTGCTAAATTAATATTCATTATTCCACAAAAACAGCTGTAAAATGCAACCACCTATTTTAAATTGTTCTTTAGGAGTTATGAATAATGACAGCTACAAAATGCACTAATAACTTACGGTCAAAAGCCATTAAGGTGGAATCACAGTATTTGTATAGTTGTAAGAGACAGTAAAACTTTAACAACTTATCAGGTAGGATTTCAAATAATAAAATAATTGTTTTCTGGCTACCTGCATCTTCCTCGAATTTTCCTATGCCAACTTTTCTTTAGACATACTATTATGTATTAAACAAATCTTGGCAAAATATGCTCTTATTCAACTATAAAATAATAATTTCCTCTACACTGAACAATATATGCAACACTGACAAATGATGACTGGCTCCAAGATTCCAGAGCAGGAATCCATGAATAGCTGCTCTGCATGAATTATTAATCCTTTTTTTTTTCCAGTTCATAAATCATTCTGATTGCATACTTGTGGACTGAAACAGCAGAATGCAGACTCTACATTAGTTCATTATGTTTCCTCAAAATCTGATCTGTAAGTACCTAGTACTGATATTTATGTAGTCACTAATCAAAATATTAATTTTAATTAGCTCAGCTAGGATATAGTTGTATTCAGTGCATGAAAACAGCACTGTTTTTACAAAATTATCTCTCAAAGAGAATTTCCTTTTTCTGTCACTTAATGATCAGTCGAATGAGTTATAGATTTATAAATTCAACATTACAATTTCTCAAGAGAGTAAAGTATTAAAACCATACAAAGATCAGGACTGAAAGGGTGAGACACAACATGGCTCTCATCTACATGTTGCTGCCTAGAAAAGCTAGATGACAGGGGAGCCATCCAAGTTAGTCACCTGCACCATTGAGCATTTGGAGGAATGGCTCCCCTTTGGGAGAGCCTCCTCCTCACTGCTGACTACAGAGAAAGCACGGATCAGTAGTTCAACTGGACACACAACTTTAGATGACTAAGAATACTTTAAATGTCTAGATGAGTCAGTGGTTGCCACCAGCATCTTGGGCTTTCTCTGATCCATTTTTAACTGCACCAGGTCAATGATCCAGATCGTTGTGAGAGCTTCCAAACATTAATACCAGCACAAGCCAGGGGACAAGACGATCCATCTCAGAGCATGGAGGATGCCAGACTTTCTCTTTTGATGGCAGGGCAGATCTATAGCAGAATAAATAAAATTGACTCTCACAGTACAAAGGATACCATTATTCTCTCAGAGTGTTTTTGGAGCAAAAATCCTTTCTGCCTGTGCAAGCAGAGAATTCACTGAGTAGTGTTTCCACTTAGTAGTATAAAATTCTCCTTCTTAGAGTGATTTCTAGTCATTAACTTTTCTGATGTTTATTTTAGCTAATTAAATAATGTTAAGAAACAGTATTTCATGCCCAAATTATACTCAGACAACTCCCATGATTTTACTTGATTGTAATTAGTGATCTATAAATACTTCTATTCTCTATGATATTACTATTTCTGAGACAAAAATAAGTTATTTCAACTTTATGGTTCTAGAAATCATCAATATCAGATATAAGAATCACCAGTATCAGACATAGGAACATGGATCTTGGAGCTTTAAGCAGGCAAATCTATTAAAACAACTCTGAAGAGCAGAAGGGAGTTTGGGACACTGAAGAGCCCCAGTGCATACACAGCCTTATATAGTTAATGGTCTATCAGCTGCCATAGGGAGAATGAAAGGTCGGTTCTCTGCAATTTCAGAAATAAAAGACAACACGTGATTTTAAATATCATATATTTAGAAATTACAAAATCTGAAATGCTTGTGAATAGCAACACTATAACTAGTGGTCCAAACAACACCCGGCACAGGACTAAGAGTAACACAGGGGAGGTGAAAGGTGGCAATAGTAAGATTACTCACAAACTGAACAGGAACTGGCAACACCCCACAGGTGAATTAAACAGCTTGAAGTGAAATCCCTGTCCCTGCTCTGAGACAGGGCGTCTGCCAGCATCCCAAACGCTGGCACCTCACGGGCAGGGGGGCAGGGGCAGGGGAAGCTGGCACTCAAGCAGTGCTATGAAGGCTTGAAAGGGGAACCACACAGCTGCCGTAACAAGTTTAACTGACAAATAGTAGGTACTTGACTAGTAAACAGGATGCCTTCAATGCAATCAAAGACTAAAAATTCTATAAAAGACATCGGTGTTGCTGTCCAAATGTACCACTTAAGACAGACATCCTCAACTGAAGGCACTGTTGCTTACACCTATATACTTATTTTATGGGAAAAGTAATTAACTGGTTGAAAAAGTTCAGTACTCAAGACACCAGCTGGCAGGTGGTGCACGACACAGAACTAAAAGAACTGATCCCAACGTACGTAAAGGAGAAGGATAGTTCAGATGTAGGCTGCTAGACAGCTGGGCCCCACCGAGCAGCTCTTCGGCTGTGGGCACACGGCATTAAGCTGTTAACTTGTCACAGATAAAGAAGTGTCTGTGACAAATCCTGTGACAAAACCAGTTACACTTCTGGACAAAACTGAACAAGCCCAGTCCCAGGAGGACAGGGGACTGCAAACAAAGCACGTACCAGCTGACTGCAGCTAGGAAGGGGGCAGGACACCAGAGCACGGCGGAGCATGGCCCGGCATGGCCCACGGCAGCCGGCATGACAGCAGGGCCAGCTGGAAAGCCAAAGGCACAGCCAGGGCAACTGTACCCTAACTCTGTAAACAAGCTCATCTCCACCAACAGCCAGGGCCAAAACTAGATGCCAAACTGAAGCTGGTAGATACAGCTGACTCCCACTGAACCCTTCCGTTCAGGCAGACGCTGCCGTTAGTCTTTGTAAGTTGGGGAAACATAGCTCCCTCCAAAGTCCACGTGCTCCAAGCTGTAAAATGAGGGGAGAGACGATGAACACTTTGCTGGATCTGCACAGTGAACGCTTCCTTTCTTTACCCTTTGAGAAACAGAAAAACAAAGAAAAAGGATGACAAAAAAAGCAACGGAGCCAACATCCCCAGAGAGTTTTGCAGATCTAGATTCAGACGCTTGGCAAGCACAATGGCACCAGTTACACCTAGTTCACGTTTTACAGTGAGAGCCTATGGAACAAGTAGCATCATGGGAATGGTATTCTACATAATACACTGCAGAGAAAAACAATTTCTGCAAGGAATTGCTCGCTCTCTAAACCAAGATACTCTAGCCTCAGTATCCCGGCCCTTCAGCAAGAACAGCAAGCAGTGAACACAGGGTAGTTTCCTGGGCTCAACAAAACACAGGTGCTGCCACTGGCGAACGCCTCCAGTTTCTCAGTTAATTCTCAACCTGTTCTGATTTCTATTTGATTCAAAGGGTGAGAAAACCAAGGAAAGCAACTCCCCATCTTTGCAGGAGGGTAGCCTCCCCTCCACAGCCCTCAGCTCCTTTCACACAGAAACACAACTACTAACCTCACCCTCAGGGACCAAAAACGTCATGTGTCAGCCCTGCCCCCATAAACCCTGTGGCGCCTTCCATCCTTAGAGCCTGGGTTTATCTGTTCAGCTCAGTGAAAGGATTTATTACCTTCCTGCATCAACAAATTAAAGAGCATATTCACCCTACTCCAAAGTGCCAGAGGGCAACCACGAGTGCCCAGGGAGCAGAGAGATGTCACACCCGTTATCTCCTGTCTTAGCAAGCGACCATACATCAGGGATTACTATCCTGCAGAGATGCTACTTTTTATTCCCACTGGGGAATTTAACTTTCTCAATTTCATTCTGAGGCTCCTTTTAATTAACGGTTTCCTTAAATTCACAGATTCTGCTATTTTTCATGGCACCAGGTGAGTGGGAAAATGTAGGGTAGCAAAGAATACGGTTCCACCTAACCTATTTGCTGGGAGAAAGGTCATTTCACCAAGCCCTTACACCACTAAAAAAGCATACTCCATTTGGTAATACTGCAAATGCATTCAAGTAATAATATATGAAAAAGCACTGACTAATTTTCACAACAACTGATTAATTATAAAAATGTCTACAGTGATTTGAGTATACAAACTGCAGCATCTGCTTTACTTAAAAAATAGCAAGAGAGTCTGTTTCCCTCACCACTAGCTGAGTAGTGTCAAACTGGAAGTTTAATTAGTTAAATGGTATGTTATTAATTTTAGCATTTACTTCCAAAGGAGAAATGATACATATGAATGATTTTTCCAGCCCTGTGGACGCTACTAAAATAAAAGTGAATGCAAATTGGGAAAGTCTGTATCCTTTTCACATCCCTTAGTGAGCCCTGAGGCACACACCAAAAATCAACAGGGTTAAAAAATTATTCTGTTTTAAAAATAATTTATTTTTCAATGGATTATGACATCATATTTAGTAAAGTCATAATTTAAAATTATACTAGGCTGGTTTTAGACAGTAATTAATTCTAAATAAAAACTAACGGCCTTCCTGAACATAAAGTAATGGCATTATCTCTTCAGATAACAAACTGAATTGTGAAGATTAGGACAGCTATCTAATAATTTCTTTGAGCAGAGAAAACACATCTCAGAGAGAACATTATTCTACCATCAACTTTTTTACAATATGAGCAAAAATATGTTATAGCAGCTCATATTAAACAAATTAATTAAAAATAGATGTTGTATTTATTAGTAGTGTCTTTTAGCTTTTGTTAGTAAACAAAATTAAATTTAAACCCACTTGTGTAGTCTTTTTTATGAGTTTATTATATCATTTGTACATAGGCTTAATCTGAGGCATCCATTATTTATCTCAGTTAGGTGGGTGCCTTTTGTTCATTCGACAGAAGAAACTGATGATGAGGGCAAATGTATTATACGGTTATAAGCAACTTCTTAACAGCATTGCCCATTTATTATTTTTTTTAAATTCCTACTCTTGCATAGCTTTACCAGAGAGCACACAGTCTAATACTTACATTCTTAGACAAACCAACCCTCAATCATTGTTATTTGACCCAATTTATTTCAGATTTCAAATGGAATATTTGAAACAGCATAGTGAGAAAAAAAATTTAGCAGAGATAAGACTATTGGAAAAATAACATTTTAACTTTATATAGTGTTTTGCTGTGAAAAGACTAATTAAAAATTCAAACAATCTCAAAGAAGTTTAATGAAATTCTCTGAATCACGTGAATTTATTAGAAAAGTGGCTCTTCATTTGCCTGAAACTCTGGATCATCAATGCACTAAGACAAACAACTAGAATTTTAATGCTAATAAAATCACATAAAAAGAACAGATCAAAAGCAAATGGAATTGAAGGGCTCAGAAAAGACTCAGAGTTTATTAACTAATTCTTCTTAAATTACCTTTAAAATGCCAATTAATTTACCAATAAAGTATTTCTAATAAACCACTACATTTTTATGCATACTGAATTTCTTGCAATATATAAGTATGCTTATCTACTTACAAATTGCAGCACTGCATTACTGCATTTTCAATATGCATTTATTTCAACGCACTCCAGAAACAGTTAAAAACTCTCGCACGAAAACTAGCAAACTTTTGCCATGTGAAGAAATGAGTTCTTCATAAAAGAAGAATTTTACCATGAAGTACATTCAAAATGGTACCTCAGGTACAAGTACCAGCAGCCTCATATACACGCAGAGCAGTGAGGGAGTGTTTTGGCCACACAGAAAAAAACTGATCATCTTTTTTTGTCAAATTACATTTTAAACCTCAATAACCACACAACATAAAGAAAGCTAGAGAGCAAAGATCATCAGTAAAGCAGAAATGTTTCTTACTGCTGACACCACCAGTCATACGTCATTTTGCATGAGCTGAAATCTTCAGTCTAAAAACCAGAGGAGGAAAGCCAGTGAGAAGAGTAGTGCGGCAACAGAGCTGTGGATGGTGGTGAAAGAATGTGCCCAGACCTCCAAACTGAGTCGGGGAATACTCCTGAAACAGCAAGGCAAGGGGATTGGAAACACCACGCAAAGCAGGACAAAAATCAAACATTTCATCTTGAAGCCTCAGCATGCTAAATGTTGCATTTTCCTGCGGAGCTCTCTGCAAAGCGAGGCAAAGGCAGCTCCCCTCCATGAGGTACGCTGTGAAAGCAGGAATCTCTCCTTTACACCACGTTGCTCTGAATCAGTGGAGTAAATTCAGGACAAGCTACACAGCATGACAGCATGGACTAATCAACACAAAACAAAGCCATCCCTGGCACCAGGAGCTCATAATTTACAAACATGTGGCTAACATGAACATAATAAAATCTTTGTTCTCATTCTGAAGCAATTGTCAAAGAAGATTCAACGCGGAAAACTAACATAAAAGCATGTGCAAGCAGAAAACAGTCCATGGGGTTTAGCTAAACAGAGGCTTCAAAGACTGGGGTTTCTCATTTAGGGACTTTTTATCAGTATCAAAAAGAATGAAGTTCAAACTTCTTCACTGCTCTGAATCCCTGCAACAGTACTGAACGTGCTTTGAAAGGCACAGAATGGAAATACACATTTATTTGACTTCTATAATAACATCAATACAGGAAAAAGGAAAAGTGTGACTGCACACTTAAACTTTTATTATGTTATGGGAACTCTTATTATGTTTTGGGAAGAGAATTTAAACGTTGGCTTTTATTAGGGAAATACATTTAAAATCTGAAATTAAAAAACAGGCAGAAGCTGTGACATCACAGTATCAAAATACTGTAACACTCCTCTGCTTCAGTAATCTCTAAGGCTCACTTAGAAAGCATAACCCATCTACAGCTCAGCTCTTTATTTCCGAAGGAAAAATACTTCGGCGGTCTGGTGAAAGCTGTTCTTCACACATCCACAAGCCCAACGCACTGGACTCTCCTCCACCAGCCCCCGGGACCACAGAACATCAGATCGACATCCCTCACCTACAGAAAGAGCTCTACAGTTGACTTGCTACAGTAATTCTCGGGTGTGATGAAAACTGAACCCAGGTTTGCCGCCTACCTGCTGAACTTGATTAAAAGTGTTAAGAGTTCATCAGAAAGTAATATCAGGCTATACAAATTGCCATATGTTCTGGAACGTTTACCAAATAAATACGCTGCCCTAAAAGAGGAACAACAGAAAAAATAACACAAAATGGAGTGGGAAGTGTAATCTATGCAGACATCTTTTTCCCTCCCTTACGCCCTCAGCAATTTTTAAAAATATTTCTGCCAACATATTGTTTTGTGTCAAATATAAACTGAAGACATTTGAGGATATGATCTTCGGTGTTTATGCCTCATGGTTATAAAATTAGCCTCAGATTCATTACTCTGAATATAGAAAGATTTAAAAGTTTTAAACCTAAAGTGAAAAGCGTTCATCTAATGCTTGGAGCAGTGTTTTACCTACAGAACATTCTGCATCCTGTTTATGCCCTAGGAACTGAATTTTACCATTTTCAATAGAATTAATATGGTTTTGACAGGAAAAAAAAAAAAAGAAGATGGACTAGATTACATTTTTAATGCTGAAATAGATCTGGTATGCAATACCAGGATGCAAGAATCTATACTCTGCCTTTATTTTCAGCATACCATTCCAGAAACAGTTTTTCAAATGGTCACAGTATTAATATTTGGTTTTAATTTAATACATCCATATTGAATTGTTCCTGAATGCTCAAAGTAAATTAAAAACATTTATTTTTCTGTATTTACAATTGTGAATTTCATTGTGCTGCACAAGCATTCAAAAAAAAATTATTTTTTTATGGGCCAAGGGGGAATTTAGGAACAAATGTAGCAATGCTTTTGCAAGTGAAAATCTACTACATTTCACTGCAGAGTTAAGAGCACAATCACATCCATAAAAAAATTCCTTCCAGACAGGTACAATTTTGAAATGCTCTTGCAAGTATGTACAGGCACACCCACACATCAACGAAATCATATTTTCAGCTTTCCACGCATACCTTCCCTGCTGCGTACCACACTCGGCACAACTGTCACTCCAAGGGCTTCCTGCATACTTTCAGTGTAACAAAAAAGTCTGAATAAACTGAAGAGATTAATATGTTGGAATATTTAAGCACATTCATCACCTACTATCACTATCTTATTTCCTTAAGCACCCCTCTTTTGGAGAAAGGCTGTTTCCAGTTCAGTTTCTTGATCTAAGTGACACTCTGGCGTAGTCCCTCTCTCCCTTTTGACAAGAGTGGGGAGTGAAGAGTACCACCCAGATGAGCACGGAACTGCAGAGGAACAGGGCTGCTACCAGCAACAAGGGCTCTTTACTGTGGACACTCCCCAGATTTTCTCAGCTCCTACCAAAAAAGAAACTTCCCATTTGAGATCCAGCTGATGCAACTCTTTTGTCTGTTAAGAGGAAGACGAAATCAGTTAAAAGAACTAATTCTGGAAAGGAATCACTGCAACCTTTTCTCACTTTCCCAGTTAGACAGTAAAAATACTTGACAACATTTCCAAGGAATTAACACAATTTCTTTCCAAACTGTTTACAGAATATTATTCTCAAGAGATTATATTTAACGAGCTAGGCTATGTCTAAAAGGAAAGGGAATACAGATGACAGAAAGCAAGCAAGCTCTTCTATACATTCTCAAGGTACTTGACAGTGCAGCTCTCTAGCAATCAAGCATATGAAAAGATTTAATAGGCATGGAAAGCTGGAGGTCAATGAACACCGGAGAAGGCATTTTTATTCAGTCAAGTGAAATCATAACAGTGCAACATAAGAGTAACTTGACTGGGATTCATGTAGCTAATTTAGTAATTTTTACAGCGCCAAAACTTTTCCTTGCTCATTAGATTACTGAATTAGGTACTTCAGTTCTGAAGAAGTTTAATGTTCCTCCGAGAGCTCAAGTGAAATTTATGAATTCACCTGATTCTATTTTGAAAACTTCTCAAGAGCTGCTACAACTAATTGTTAGCTGTAACATCACGCCAAAACCAACACTAAAGAACATGGGATACAGGCTTTGTCTAGCTCCTGTGAAATTATCTACTTTCATTCTGGCATTTGCTGTGTCATAATCATTGTACTATGCTGAAGATGTTGCATACTGTCACTGTTTGTTAAACTATTGGAAAATTGCCAGTAGAAAGAAAAATGGGAAATTGTTTTAATGAAGTGGCTTTCTGAACAATCTTGGAAGAAAATTCTCTTTCCATATGACTCTTGAGCAGCACCTCTAACACTTCATCTGTATACTTCTGTAGTCTCCTACACCTAAGGATCTCAGAGCTTTCTACCAATATTTATTACACTTCATTGCAATCTTGTAAGGAAAGAAAACAACCATGCCACTCTATGATAAACAAACAATAGAAATGTTGTAAACCAAAACAATGTTATAATGGATTTAAAAATACTCCAGTCAAAAAAAAATCCAGGTTGTTTGGTGTTGGCAGGTTTTTTTTCCACATGGCACAGTTTACATTACTACTTTTTTATGTAGTTTTATGCTTCTGAGAAATTAAAAGTTTTCCAAACCCGATTTTCCATTTGGACTAACACTACCACTATTCTAAGTTTAGTTCTTTTGTCCGTACGTCTCAACTACTAGGCAACATGCTACTACTTTCATTTTCTCTGCCAATATACTCCCAGAACATGTTACGGGAAGCCACATATTGCAGGGCCAGAAAGAGAGATTTTTGGTAATACCGAACATACTTAACTCTCAAAGACAATAAACCACCAGCTATACTTTTAGGACAGCAAAACAAAGCAATGACAGTGCTGCTAGTACATGCACTTTAAAAAGATTCTGTGACCAAAAAGGCCATGGTAATAGTTTAGTCTGATCTGCTGGATAATACCTGTCACAAACCATCATCAGCAATTCTTGCACCAGGTCTAACGACTTGTGATAACACTAAAACACAGCTTTTATGAAATAGTCCATCTTGGTTAAGGTTAATCTGAAAGTGAATAATCCTCATCTTCAAAAAATATTTTTACTGTATTTTTATTGCAGTTTTTTCCTTTGCAAATGACAGTTTTATGCTCCTGCCATATCTTTGTCTGTCAAATCAAAGGGCTCTCTAGCAGTAGTTATCTCTTCCCAGTGAAGGTACTTAAAATCTTTGACTGAGTCACCTCTGAATTCCTCTTTATAAACTAAATAAATTGAGCTCCTTAAGTCAGTCACTGCAAGGTGTATTTGCCAGACCATGAAGCATTCTTGTAATGAGCTCTGTGCCTTCAGTTCTTTTACAGTTGTGAAAAAAAGAGAAGAAATGGGAAACCATCAGTCTTTCCAAACTCCGTTTCTTTTGCCTTTGAATATATGTGAAAAACCTAAAACAAAATACCCACATAATTTTCTAACAAAATTAACATTTATTATTTCATATGATAGATAAATGAATTAATATATGGGCATACGTTACAGAAGCAGCATATCAGCCAATGCATACCATTCACGTTATCACCTCTACAGCGAGTGCTCTTGCCTACAAGATACTCCAGAAGAAATTTCCCAACTCTCATGCTTATTTAAGGGCTTGGAAAACCACAGTGCAATTAAGTCTATCTCCTTCCAGTAGCTGTTATATTCTTTCATTTCTGAATGAACTTCATGATTCTTTATGTTTAATTTCTGAAATTATTCAGGAGTTGGACACAGACACAAGATGTAGTATTTCAAAATTTCCCATTACATTTTAAAGCAAAGATGAAGAGACCAGCAGAAAACATGAGAACACTATATAGTACTTACAAGTATAACAAGCAGAAAGAAAAGGATTAACTAACCCACAATCAGTAAATATTTAGTCAGGCTGTGACTTCAACAAGTGCCTATGTGAAAAAAAAATGAATTAGAGGCAAAATAACCAGTCAAAATAAAAGAAACACCTGCCAGCTGATCAAAGGACATTTACATGCAAGGAGATTTAAGTTTTTCATCTTAGTAAATATCCACTCAGAATATACAGGGAGAAAATTTTAAAATAAATTTTAAAAAACAGAAAAAGAAAAAAGGCATATTAGGCAAAAATTGGGACTTCTATTTGCATTTTTTCCCCTCAAACATTATTTTACATTAGAATAAACTTCCTGATGGTTGCAGGACTTCAGCAGTAATTATGGCTATTACTTCCATTGGCATTTTTTCCTAACATATACTAAAATGAATCACTACATAGAAACAAATACCGATAGTCTTCATGTTCTGTTTCATGGTAATTTTTGCCACTACTGCCACTAACACCAACCCAAACAACTCTTGACTCTCAGAAAAAAATAAAATTGCTAAGATGCAAAACACATACCTGATTTTGATAAGCGAAACAGGATTATTCAGTTACTAGCAGCAGGAATCAATCCCAGTAACAAGAAAAAAAAATATTCAAGGGTGCATCATGGGTTTTTTTCTTCACCCATCTGGGTGGTATTGATATCAAGATTAAATGTTTGGTTTAGATGCTAATTCCTATATAACTAAAGTAGACAGAGAGTGATGGAAATAAACAGAGAGGACTTCCAATCCAGAATGTCTCACTGCTTCTACTGACCTGCAAATCTCCTGTTAATAACAGTCTGCTATCAGCTCATTAAACAACCATGTGGAAATCGAGCCATCAGCATTAAATGGAGTTACGTGATTACTGTCAAAGGGGCAGAATATGTATGGAATAGTCATTCAAGAAACATCCAGCTTTGGTCTAAATATTTTCACTTAAACTGTCTTGCCCCTAAGTCTTTGTTCTAAACATTGAACAAACTTCATCTCCACTGCATAACAGGTAATTGTAGGATAGCTTTAAATACTGTTAAAACTTCTAAAGGAATGATCTGCATACTTTAATTTAGCTTTGGTCCTCATGGGGGACTTCAGCCACCCTGATATCTGCTGTCAGGACAACACAGCATGGCACCAGCAATCAAAGAGGTTCCTGGAATGCACTGATGACAACTTCCTCTTCCAAGTGGTACAGTAACCAACGAGAAAAGTGCTATGCTGGATCTTGTACTTGCCAACGAGGAGGGGCTGCTGAGTAACGTGAAGCTCAGGGGCAGCCTTGGCTTGGAAAAGGGGAAACATAACCCCCATTTTCAAGAAGAGCAAAAAAGACCTGGGGAACTACAGCCCAGTCAGTCTCACCTCTGTGCCTGGCAAGAACATGGAGCACATCCTCCAGAAGGCTCTACTAAGGCACATGGAAAATGGAGAGGTAAATGGTAACCAGCATGGCTTCACCAAGGGCAAATCATGCCTGACAAACATGATGGAGTTGTGGCATCAGTGGACAAAGGGAGAGCAACTGTTATCTGTTCTGGGTTAAGCTGAGACAGAGTTAACTTTCTTCATAATAGCTAGCAAAAGGCTGTGTTTTGGATTTGTGCTCAGAAGAAAGCTGATAAAAAGTGATGGTTATGAGGCTGCCAAGGTCTTTCAGCATCTCCGGCTGTCTGCAAACAGGAGAAGCTGGGAGGGAGCACAGCCCCAGTTACTAGCCCAGGATTTGATCTTAGGTTCAGAATTGAGACCCAGAGTGGCCAATAATCTATTCCATAACATAGATGTCATGCCCAGTATATAGGTGAGGACCCTCTGGAAGATCATCCCTTTTGGTTCCGGATCTCTTTTGCTCTGGGTCCTCTCACTCCAGGTGGTCACTCTCCCAAGGTCTTCCTCCCCCCACCCCGGTCAGCTTTCGCTCTGGGACGCTCGGACTGTCATCTCCGTTCCGCAAGTGCGGTTTCGGGACTCTCCCTGCTCCAGAATCGTTAACCGGGCACAGGCTGAGCCTTGATCATCAGGTGGGGGGGACAGTATCACTGTGTATCACTCATTTGTATATAGCATTATTTTCAATATTATTGCAGTTTAGTTACTAAATTGTTCTTATCTCAACCCACAAGTCTTTTTTTCCCTTTACCCCTTTAATTCTCTCCCCTATCCCCGGGTGGTGGGGGGATTGGATGAGTAGGTGTGTGTGAGTTGCCCCCCAGAGAAGGACAAACCCATCACAACATCATCTACCTGGACTTTTGGAAAGCGTTTGACACTGTCCCACACGACAGCCTGGTGGCCAAATTTGAAAAATATGGATTCGATGGATGTACCACCCGCTGGATAAGTAATTGGCTGGATGGTTGCACTTAGAGAGTTGCGATCAACGGCTCAATGTCCAAATGGAGACCGGTGATGAGTGGCATTCCTCCAGGATTGGTACTAGGAGTGGTGCTATTTAACATCTCTGTCAGTGACGTGGACAGCAGGATCAAGTGCACCCTCAGCAAATCTGCCGTCAACACCAAGCTGTGTGATGCAGTCGACATGCTAGAGGGAAGGAATGCCATGCAGAGGGACCTGGGCAGTCTTGAGAGGTGGGCCCATGAAAATCTCATTAAGTTCATCAAAACCAAGTGCAAGGTCCTGCACATGGGTCGAGGCAATCCTAAGCACAAATACAGGCTGGGAAGAAAATGGCTTGAGAGCAGCCCTGAGGAGAAGGATTTGGGGGTGTGGGTAGATGAAAAACTGAACATGGGCCAGCAGCGTGCGCTTGCAGCACAGAAGACCAACTGTGTCCTGCGCTGCATCAAGAGAAGTGTGGCCAGCAGGTCGAGGGAGGCAATTCTCCCCCTCTACTCTGCTCTCGTGAGAACCCACCTGCATCCAGTTCTGGGCCCCCCAATGCAAGAAGGACATCAAGCTGTTGGAGTGGGTCCAGAGGAGAGCCACGAAGATGACCAGAGGGCTGGAACACCTCCCCTATGAGGACAGGCTGAGAGAGTTGGGGATTGTTCACCCTGGAGAAGAGAAGGCTCCAGGGGGACCTTATAGCAACCTTCAAGTACCTGAAGGGGGCCTACAGGAAAGCTGGGGAGGGACATTTTACAAGGGCACGTAGCAACAGGACAAGGGGTAATGGATTTAAACTGGAAGAGGGCAGGTTTAGACTAGCTATTAGGAAGAAATTCTTTACTGTGAGGGTGGTGAGCCACTGGAACAGGTTGCCCAGGGAAGTGATGGATGCCTCCTCCCTGGAGGTGTTCAAGGCCAGGCTGGATGAGGCTTTGAGAAACCTGGGCTAGTGGAGGGTGTCCCTGCCCATGGCAGAGTGGTTGGAACTAGATGATCTCCAAGGTCACTTCCAACCCAAACCATTCCATGATTCTGTGATTCTATGAAACTACTGATCAAAGGAGCTCAAACAGTAGTATGAGGCTATGAATTATACTTACCCAAAGAGAGGAAATATGTTGCAGGTATCTATCTGGCTAACCCCATAATATTATAGGCATGCTGATGATTTCAAAAGAGGAACCACCAACCTGTGAAAATTCTCTACAAGCGGAAATTATTAATTGCCTCAGCCAACTTTCATCTTTCTTGCCTTATTTGTAAAACATACCGTGAATTATTTATCCAAGTTCTGATCAAAAGAGAAAAGAACCAAGGTGCAAGGAAAATATCAAGGGAGTGCTCACAGCCTCTTTCATGATCTTGTATAAACAGAATCAAGGGAAGACTATTTAGAATCATAGAATAATTTAGGTTGGAAGAGACTCTTAAGATCATTGAGTCCAACTGCTAACCTAACACTGCCAAGTCCACCACTAAACTAAACCATGTCCCTAAGTGCCACATCTACACGTCTTTTAAATACCTCCAGGGATGGTGACTCCACCACTTACCTGGGCAGCCTGTTCCAATGTTTGATAACCCTTTCAGTGAGGAAATTTTTCCTAAGATCCAATCTAAACCTCCCCTGGCACAACTTGAGGCCATTTCCTCTCCTCCTATCGCTTGTTACTTGGGAAAAGAGACAGACACCCACCTCATTACAACCTCCTTTCAGGTAGTTCTAGAGAGTGACAAGGTCTCCCTCCTTTCCAATTTGCAAATCCCAACTTGAAGCCTTACAGGTTACTCTGTTTTAATGACTAAATCTTTTCTAAAAAACATATTTGGCTTCAAGTGACACTGAATAAGTAATTTTACACAAACACACCTTCAACACCTACTACTTACACTTAATCCAAAATATGTCAAACTCTGTGACATTTTAATTACATCACATGAATATATACTCCCACACTCTTCCTGTTTAACAGTGCCCATTCAATGATTGAACTTTTGAAATTACTTTAGGATTACTGCTATTTAAGTAATAAGTACATTTCAACACACAACACATCATATTTCTTCTCTGTCAAGGAAATCCTAAGGCTCTTTCATTTAATAGATTTAGAGGGCATTAAATGACATTAATGGAGCTCTCTTCAGTTGAAGAAAAAGAATCACATTTCCACAGGATTAGCAAAATTTAAATTGTATTAAATCAACAAAAGCATTAGTCATGTTCATCTACCTATATCTTACTCTTTTCTAATGTTGTCATATGATGAAATTCTGAATTCACCATTCATTTCCAAAAGAAACATGAATTACACTTTTGTGGGCACATTAAGTCACCATAATATTTACTTTATAAATGTTGCTTTATTAATAAGCACTTAGCTGTAGGCTTGTACGGAGACAAAATTAAATCATTTTTGCAGCTGTCAATGTTCCACACAATTCTACAGTATCAAATTAATAATCACTTTGCTGATTGTCAGCAAAACTACAATGCACAGTATTATCACTGCTGGCAAACAAATGTCACAGAGTCCTCGGAGAGTCATGCTGTGCCATGACTGCTCCACGCAACACACCGGCAAGTCGTATTTCTAGAAGGGTTAACTATTACTCCCATGCCTGTCGTTCTATAAAGTATCCCACTAAAGACTTAAAGCCACATAAAAACGAAATAATTGGCAATTAAAGTGTTGGGAGATAGTAAGTGGTCCAGTCATTACTGGGCTTGATCTGAAAGAAATCACTGAAAGACTCCCTCTGATGATGCAGGCTATAAATAAAGCTCTTAAAATAAATCCTATTCAAAAATATAGACCTGAAGCTGTGTTCTATATTTCACACATTTATAACTACTAAAAAAAAGTGAATTGCTACCACTTATCAGATTTATTTTTAGCACATATCCCTCTGAAATAATTAGGTAATCTGATGTTCCACTTTACTATAACATTTAGCTCTGCAGAGACACCAATAAATGGTACACAAATTAAATGCATAGCAAGACTGAAGTATTTTATAACACTTCTTCTCAATTCAAAAGATACATTAAACATCAACCAGTTCACAAAATAATCACAACAACAAAACAGGACATCTAATACAAGTGGTGATTAAATTAACAGGAACTAAAATGTCCATCACTGCTGCCTGTGTCGTTTCTTGTCTTCTTTGTCTTTCCCATCCTTTTTCATTCTACTTCCAATATCTGTCATGAGCAAATGGCTTATTTTAGGGGTCATGAGGGATTCTCCATGAACATACCTGATGTTTTGTCTGTTTTAAATGCTAATGCTTTCAGTTAGAATGTAACATTTATTCTGGAACAATTTCCCCAGAATCAAATAGCTTTTTTTTTTTTTCAGTAACAGTTCCATGAGGCCTTCCCGAGTAGTCTGTCCAAATGTGCGCTTCAAGGTCATTGGTTTAGAGAATCTTTTTACTCTAAGAAAGTGGAAAAGTTAGTGTGACCTACTTTACAATACTTGTATGCTGACACTGCTTTCAAACGAACATCTAATTCATAAGATTAATAACACAGTTGAACAGTTTAATGGGATATGGGAATTATTTACCCTGAACTGAAAGGAGAAAAAAATCCAACCTACCCCACACTCCACAGATACACGAAGAAGTGTGTGCTACTGGGTAAGTGAGGTGAGGCACACATGAACTAATGACAAAGCCTGGGATGCTGTTATTCCAAAACGTTTATTTGTAGCTTCCCCATACTTTTTCTTAGGTGTGCTTCTGCAGACTAACAGGATTTGCCTCCTCCTTAATATTAGTGTGTGCTGCCAAGATCCCTATGTGGCCCTCTCCAGGTTACTATAATTCTTATCCTGAACTGAAGACAAAACAAAAAATGTTAAGTTTATTGCAAAAACACCGATCTGCTCTGGCTGAAAGATGTCCTTTCATAACAAACCAACCCTTTGATTGTATGGTACCACTTCTAAAGCTACTTATATGATTTATGCAGAATTATAATTGCAGCATATTTACACTGTCTAGGTCTTGTGTTGACAGTAACATCAGTGTGGCAGCATGGGAAAAATGTTGATTAATTGCTCAGGAATTTGCCCAGAAGCCCAGGCACACTTTGCAGCTATTGTTGAGCCCCATTCTCCTAGACTGCCGCCTTAGCAATTAACCCAATTAAGTGAGTTTAAAGTTAGCTCATGCATGTTTACAAGTACTAATAATAACATTTCTGACGGTGGAATAGGCCCCTGCTTTTATGCACCTATATTGCCCTGAGCTTCAGTGAAATTTAGTTTGTTTTGAAATTTTTTCCCCAAAACTAGGATGACAACATCCTAAATCAATGGGATCGCCACCTGTAGCTCTCTAGGAGCTATACATTTCCAGGATAGCAAGTCCTAGGCAATGAATGACTAACTTTGAAATAAATCACTGAATTAGAGAACCAGGTGGAGGGGGGGGGGAAAAAACACAACAAAAAACAACAACCAAAAAAAAAACAAAACACCCAACCCAAACCAAGAAGCGGAATTAAATGACCAAGTGCAACCCTATTTTATCCACAGATATAGGCATAAATCTTATGACCGGCATGTGGGCAATGAACTACACTCCATTTGAGCTGGAGAATATTAAGGATGCTTGATGCAATCTAAGACTCTGCCAAGAAAAGAGACGTGGTCCATGCAGTTCAGAAGGCAGCCATTCCTTTTTCCTCATAGCTTGGGATGTGCCATTTTGCCTTCATTAAAACATGAAGTGTATGCTCGGCCACCAATCTCACTGAAATCTTAACACTAAAAGTAATATGATCAGTATAGTTATATCTACCCATATATATTATGCTCCCCTGTTTGCCCTTGAATACAGTCCCTTAAATCAACTATCACACCTTTTTCTTATAAAGGACTACTCTTGAAGTGTTGCCTTGTGGTACGCACCACAGTTCCTCAGGTACTGTAACTCTACCATTCATTTTGATTTGTTGACATGACTGTTTGTGTGACCTGGATTTTGAGTTTGCTGCACGCTTTCATACCACACTTCGTTATGTGTCATGGCTCTATAAATCAGTTTGGCAGCGCCACTTAGTAATTAAAAAGGTGGTTAAGTCAGAAGCACAGGTACAAGTCAAAAACCTTCTTCCTCTTGAATCTGAAACAGAGTTCCACTATTCACAGGAGGATCTGCCTTGGGAAAGATGAACTGCTGGGGTCGAGCCAATCCACAGTGAGTCACTGTAACTTTCTTCATCTTGAGAACGAGGTCCCAAAGAGAAAGGTGATTAGCACGTTATTGTTGTCACACATGAGTCCACACTCACCTGGGCTCAGGCATTTTGTCTGGAATCAGAGAAAGTAGTGCTCTGCCTCAAACCCTTAACTTGGAGCAATCACAGGTGGCCCAATATATTCTGTGTGGGTTTGTAAGCCAATGAACCAAAATGAATGCCTTCTGTAAAATAATGTAGGACCCAGTTACCGTTAAAAGTTTTCCAGAGTAAAAGACAAGAAACACTAACATATTGTTCAGAGGGATGGGAAAAGAACATTGATAAAATAAGATTTTCCAGACCTTCACATACATGTGTTACTTTTCCCAAATCTCTGGCTAATCAATACAATGCTCGGCAGTTTTTTAGCCTTGGTATGTTCTTCAAGTTACTCTACATTATTACAGCTATGTCTACACTAGGCAATTAAAGATGCCCTGAACCGTATCACCTGGCACAGAGGTCAACTGCTATTGAGTAGCCCATATCCACACTACTGCAATCCTTTATACAGCAGAGCTGAACAGCCACAAACTCTCTCCTGGGAAGTGGTTTTAGGCTATATCAACTCCTGAACAATGCTCAAGACTGTTTCTGCATGTCCCAGCAAGAAACCCTTCTAACAACTTAGCTGAATAGGCAACTGACTTCCCATGCACAAGGTTATTCCCTGTAACTCCGATTAGGATACTATAGATACAACGTAAGTGTTCCTAAGATCAGCTCCAGCAAGAGGTATGAAGACCAAATATTTTTCCTACACACTTACATACTGGAAAGAACCAATATTTCCAAAATCATGCAATTAATAGCTTTGGATTCTCACTGAGCATTAGTAGCACCTAGAGTTTACATATCTATATGCTATTTATGAAAATTAGATTTTTTTCCCATTTAAAACCACATCTTTTTCTTCAGTTACTCAGACCTTTGTCTAATCTCATTTGTAATATTCAAACACTCATCTGGCTGTGTTCATCAGAGGAACGGCACACACCATTTCAGATTCACAGCAAGTGTAACCACACAGAATTCAAGATCCTTCTCTTCATCTATAAAGCCTATTATAATTTTGAACATTTTTTCCCCAATATGATCTCAGCATATAGGTGCTAACTGAGTTTGTGCGATATCCACCTTGCCTCAGTACAGTCAACGCACTTGAAAAAGGAGAAGCTCTTGCTGACAGTGTTGTGATAGCTTAAAGCTATACAGTACCTGGAAAGAATAAGCAAGAATAAGCAAGTTTCATACAAGAAGAATACAATGGCAATATGAATTCTTAGCTCATATGAAAAAGAAGCTAACAATTGAATGACTAAGTGCAACGGCTTTACAAATAAAGAACATTATCAACTAGGAACTATATACACCTGGAACCCCACACCAAAGACACTGTGCTCTGTGTACACTGCATTCTCCTATGTATTGTTCTCAAGGTACAACAGAAGTCGTTCTCTGTCGACATTAACTTCCATTCACAGTCACACCTTTACAAGAGAATAAAATTTTAATTACAAAACATCACTTCAAACACAACGGCCCTTTTGGTATTTCCAAGGCAAACCCCAAAAATAGTATGGATGTTAGAAAGGAAAATCACTAAGAAGTGTAACAGGAATCAAGCTACGCTTTCAGTTAGAGCAAAGCAAAATAAACTAACATTTTGAGATAATTGTTCAAGTACTTTTTTTTAACTTTAACCTGTCTTACGCACTGGACCATGAAGACTCACTCACTACCCTCTTGTTGGAGTGGACTGCACAGGCTAATAAGAGCTGGCATGTCCAACGGAAACACTGCAGTCTCAATGTAAATCCAGACAGCACTTATTTAAATAAATAAATCCAAATATAAACCAAAACTTAGATATCACAAATAAGAATATAATAAGTTTGGGTTTTTTTCTATAATTTTTCTTTCAGTGCAAAAGTACATTTACATTCCTATTGAACAAAGTGAAAAGCCCTGTATCAGATCCTATTAGAACATTTCTCTACAAAGAAATTAATCAAACCAGAATTATCTTTAGAAGGTAGCATTTCATGTTAGTTACTCCACAGAATTGGGGAAAGACATTCAAAAGATCAGTATTATGCTGCTAGTTTTGAGAAGTTACACTATATTAAAAAAAAATAGTACAACACTTGCTTTTATTAAAGATAAACCAGTTGACAGTAAGTAATTCATACTTAACACGGCATTTTCCCAACAAAAAGAGTTTAATTTTCTCTTGGATGTAGGAATACGACATTCCAGCACTGCACTGTGAATCATCTACCTGACCAGAATCCACCAGAATAATTTGCCTCCATTTATAACATGCAGCATACTGAGGCAATTATGATCAATTTAGCTGCACCTCCTGTCTGACAGCTCCTCTGGAATGTTCTTCTTGAGTAGTCATTTTTACTAGAAATGTCACAGGGGCAAAGAGAGTAAAAAAAAGTAGTAATACTCCCTGGATATTGGTCCAGTATTTGAAGCATTGATTAGATGAAATTAAACTACAAAGTGCATCTTATGCAACGACAACAGAAAAACAACCTCGCCTGGTAAAACCTTGAAGAGCCAGCAGAGCTCTATGAAACCAAACCACTTATTTAAACAGATAACTGTTTTTCCACATTAAAGGTTTGGCCCAAATCTTAGCCATAATGGAGCTGAAAGCACTAATGGCCAAGTGGCTGCAGAATCAATGTTTCTCCTAAATGATAAGGCAGAAAAGGTTGTGGAACATTTACATGTAACTGAGATATTAATCTATACAATCACTCAGTTCTCCATTTCCATGGCAACCATTAGAGAAGAGTTTTCACCCTGAAGGAATTTTTCTTTCACAGGACTACTGGAAAGCTGCCATTGGAACAGAGTTGGCTACTTGTTGCCCAGAGCACAGGAAATTCAAGGGCAGGTATAACAACACTATAACCTCAAGAGAAGCCGAGCCCACTGAGACCAGGGGGGAAAGTCAGGCAGATCCACATAGCCTGGAGTATCTAACCCCGCACCCCCTTTCACCTCCCTTCCCCCTAAAAATCCCACAAGCAGAAATAGCTCCACACAAGTTAGATACATCTCACATGAATGAGACTATCATAATGAAGGGGCAACAAACTTGAAAAAGTGGAAGGAAGTGATTCCATATGAGAAATACCTGGTATCGCCTAACAGGAGACTAGAGCCAGTCTGTGTTGGAGGCCCGAGAGGAGAGCAGTGCTGCGGGCACAGGGGGTCCCCGACCATCACACTGGTGCTCAGGCTGCGCAAGGCAGGTGCCGCGTAACTTGCAGCCTGGCCAGTCAGCCTACAGACTGAACAGCCTGAAAGAGCCCATGTTACCTTCATAACTAACACCATTCCCTCCACCCCGGGAATTCTTCATGCTTCCTTCCTCCCATTATTCATCAACACTTTATCACCTTCATGATTTCTGGATAATAAAAGCCCAGCTGAGCGACCTAATCGACTGAAACACGTGGCAAAAATCTCCCATTAATTTGAGAGAGAAGATTGAAACCACGCATACCAAAGCACGTCACAATTCCATAAAGATTAGGTGGCCCAAAACTATATTTATGATCGTACAAAATACTGCAGGCCAGTGGTTTTTTGGGTTGTTTAGTTTTAGTAAAACTATATACAGGTGCTGACAAAAATAAGACACCTTTTGAAACAGGTAATTTATAGGGCATAAAGTTTACTTGGGACTACCTAGGAATGACTCAAACAGCATATTATTGACACATAGGGCATTTAAAAAAAAAGTTTTTGTAAATACATACTTTCAGTGCATTTGAATAAGTTGAGACTTGCACAAATATTAAAGAACTTTGAGGATGAAAAACTGTCATCTAATAAAAGATTATTTTAAAATAGACAAGCTCTTCCTAGAAACTTTTCCAGTAATAGTCTTCTGGTCTACTATAGTAAAATGTAGATCCCACAGACATCTTCCTTAAGGACAAATTCCCAGTGCCCCTTCTGAAACATCTCCCATATTTCATCCAATCTCTTGAAAACTTTCCCATAGCCTCAGTTACCAGGGCAAGAGGTGGGTCCAAGCTATCTACCGACGCCTGCCTGCATATCAAACCAGACAGGTAACTATTCTGTTTCATTGTTCTCATGTTAAACTTTTCTCAAAGAAAATACGAAAAAAATGGTTTATCAGATACTCTACAAGAAAGGCTGGCAGACAGAACTACTTATTAAAGCCAACTGTGATATCTTCATATGGCAGACCAGTATTTAACAAACCAGTGCAGAGTCTGCACTCTTCCATTTTTTGAGGCAGATCAGCAGTTTTCATTACAAAACAGAAATAATAACTACAAATTGTTAACTATTCTCAGACTGAAGAGAAAATGAACACAAGTAGCATAAGCTTTTAACTCATAATCCTATCACTCTATTAAAAAAGAAAGCAAATTATATTACTAAGGGATCATTTTCCACAACTATTCAAAACAGCAGGACAGCTCAAAGCAAGGCACACTATCATGCTGACATGCTCAGAGTTTCATTAGAAATGTGTGTATTTGTGATGGGGGAACTTAAATCCCTTGCCATTTATGTGTGATTAAAAAAAAATATCAAATTTCTGTCCATTAGTCCGCTGTAAACAGTACACTGGCTACTGCAATACGCTGACTTCTAGTAACTGATATAACTTCTAGCTTAACACTATGACAAAATAATGATTTTATAACAAGCATAAAGTCATTAATTCAGATACATGAACTTATGTTTAAACAGGGCAGTGGCAGTTAATAAATACGAGCACTACTTATTATAGGTACTTATCTACCAAATAATGCAATCATCAAAAATCTTTTGTCATGCAATTTACCTGGCAATGAAGATCAGCTTCTCTAGCAGTTGCATCCAGAGCAGTAAAAAAACCCAAACAATCCTCAAAAAACTGTAAGAATACTAACTACAAGAATACAAAACAACATAATTTCCCAGTTGCCTTAGTCTGGTTCAGAACAGATAAATTAAGTTCATAGAACCATATGCAAGCATCCAGCCAATTCCTTAACCTCCAAGTGGTCCATCCATCAAATCCACGTCTCTTCAATTTAAAGACAAGGATGTCACACGGGACAGTGTCCAAGGCTTTGCACAAGTCCAGGTAGATGATGTCAGTTGCTCTTCCCTTGTCCACCAACACTGTAACCCTATCATAGAAGGCCACCAAATTTGTCAGTCATGATCACCCTTGGTGAAGCCGTGTTGGTTGTCATCAATCACCTGCTTGTTTTCCATGTGCCTTAGCATAGATTCCAGGAGGATCTGCTCCATGATCTTGCCAGGCACAGAGGTGAGACTGACCGGCCTCTAGTTCCCCGAGTCTTCCTTATTTCCCTTTTTAGAAATGGGGGTTATGATTCCCCTTTTCCAGTCAGCAAGTTGTCTGTGTTTGTTTATTCTCCATGCAGGATCACAGGATTAGCAGTATATTTATGTGCAGAACTATTTTTCTTTTTTTTTTTTTTCTTGAAATTCCTTTTTTTTTTCCCCCCTACTCAAACATCAACATTCCACCATCATCTTTTTCATTTTAAGATCACTTTGAATGATCAGATACAAAATCAGTTGATATCACTGTGTGTTTATTAAACTCTCTCTTTGCTAGGTGACAGTATACTCTGGTGAAAATACACTTGCTTATGTGACATAACTGCTACCTGCATCAGCAGATGGAGACTGTCAAATCAAAATACTTAAAGGTTCTCAATTATAAAAATGGGATTGACTGAAAATCCCAAATCTCTAACAATATATTCACATTTATCTAAAATAAGCTGATATATGATTAGTATGTTTTGTTCGCCTACAAATTTAGTATGTGAATGCATATTTGCCAAGTACTCTTCTGCTCATCTTTTCCTTACAGCTTTGTCTTACCAAATGAAAGTGAAACAATAAACTATCACTATGACACACAGGGGAATGATTCATTATTTTTTCAGTCAACTAATTTTTATGAATGTTTTATTTGATAATTTTATGGACTTCTTGCTAAATCGCACAGGAACCCACAAACAATGTCTGTAAACAGATTTTAACTTCTTGGTGCTCAGCAGGACAGAAATGTATTTCTAAGGAGCTGAAATCACATCACACCTATTGCCTTCTCTTTTATTAAAAAACATAGGCTGAATAAATTTCCAAATCTTCCATACTTAAAAGGAATGTAAAACTTGAAGTCAAATATTTTAGTAACACTACTATGCATCCACTTGGATTCAATGGGAGATGTTTTATGCCTCAGGACTTGTGGATTCTTGGTTTTTCAGATGGCTCAGTCGAATTTACTTGTATTAACAAAAACAATGTGAGCATTCTGGGAGGGTTTCTTTGTTTGTTGTAAGAAATATCTTAACTGAGAAGCAAAAGGATGTATTTGATTAAAAGATGTAATAAGTGACAGGTTTTTCAAGTTATTTCTAATGTGTTCCTCCTAGAACTTACCAAGTCATAAAAAAGGTGATCTCTTTTAAAAAAACAATTCTTCAGAGACAAATAAACTAAAATCAATACCACAGCTACACAGAAAAAAAAGGTCAGGGGCACACCCCACTTCTCTTTGACTAGAATCATACATAAATTCAAGTGGAAACATCAACATCACCTCTTTTCTCATTAAATTCAATCATGCAGATATTTAATCAGGGACCTGTCAAACTCCACCTCATGACAGCATCAGCACCAGCAAATGATGCCCTGAGGTTTCAATATGCATTGACTTTTCTATTATTCCATTTAGCGATAAACTCAGAACATAAAACATGACCTGAACATAAAACATGACCTGTTTCTCCTATCTTACAGTTTTCATTTACTGCCTGTAGTGAAGAAGACTACTCTCCAGGGGCCACATCAGTGTCTGAATCAGAGAGAGAAAATGAACATAATCCCCAACTCTCAACAGTCAAAGCTGAAATTCAGTCCTAGAGAAAAGAACATCCTTGCACATATTGTACCATCTGTCCAAACGTGTCAATAAAGAATACGCTTGTTTGAACAGCTACCAAAATCTCAGAAGATAAAATTTGCTCAAAATTAAACATAATTATTATTCTAAAACTACTAACTTACTGCATTATGGGGAAAAAAATAAAAGAAGAAAACCAGCATTAGTTATTGTATTGGGGTCTGGCTGAGCTGGAGTCAGTACCCCCCACAGCATCCCTCCCAGTGCTGAGTGCCACACTGGCAGCCAGCAGGGGGTTTGTAACACAGCTTGGGAGGGGGCGGAGCCAGGACAGCTGACCCGGATTGGCTGTTCCATACCATGTGACCTCAGCTCAGCCATAAAAGCCCAGGGCAGGGAGGAGGAAGGGGGCATTTGTTGCTGTGTTTGTCTCCAGGAGCAGCTGCTGCACATCCTGAAGCTCTGCTTTCCTGGGAAGTGGCTGGACATCGCTTACTGAGGGGAAGCAGAGAGTAACATCTTTGTTTACCTTTTGTTTCTGTGCATGGCCTTGGCCTTTGCTTTAATTAAACTGCTTTGATCTTGACCCACGAGTTTTTAATCTTAATCTCCCCCTTTATTTTGCTGAACGGGGAGTGACAGAGGGGCCTGGTGGGCACCTGGCATCCAGCCAAGGTTAACCCATCACAGTTATTAATTTAAACTGAAATAGATCTTGTCATCAAGCAATGAAATTCGGTAAAGTTCTTCCTCCTTTGCATCTATGATAATTATTCAGACTTTGTTCCATTGTTTGACTGTTCTTATGCCCTTCAACAGTTTTAAGTACTGGAAAAAGGAAAAAAAAAAAAGGACTAAAATCAATAAAAACAGCATACTCACAATCCTCCACTCAAACATCTAAGGGCGGTACTTGGTGTATCATTCATATGAGGACCAGAAACCCATATCAAATGGGTTCACAGGAGATAAAAGGCTGTGTCCAGAAAGATAACAAATACAAGCTCTGTCTTTTGGGGATTATCTGGTGAGAGACTGTGCATGTCTGTGAGCTAAACGAAGCTACAGAGGCAGCTGAAAGGAGATAAATGACACTGGCAAATAGTTTAAGGGAACTTGCTTTTAAAGGACCATTGAGATTTGCACAGTTCAGACACTAGTTATGGGGTCAGTGTGTTCTTCCCGATTGTCCTGAAAGTGTTTTCTTTTTTCCAGCCAAGGACTCAAAGTCCTTCAAATTAAATCGTGCAATCAGGTACTTCCATTAAAACATGGAAAAAACCATCAAACTGCAAGGAGGTTGGCATTTTGAGAAAAATAGGTTGGCATGGCTAAGTCTGTTCATTAAAAATAAAATTGAAAACACTTAAAAATAAATAAACTAGACACTCAAAAGTAGGAAAAAAAATCCCCTTGCAGTTTGACACTTGAAAGCTATTCTTTGTGACCTTCCTCTTCTTCTGCTGCTTATATGAAGTAGTACGTTGAATAACTGATTCCTACAAGAGTTAAGGTTATTATTTTTACTTTTTAAGTAGGAGACAATAACTTTTAAATTTTTCAGGAGCTCATCTACTAAAAAACATATTATTCTCTGCTTTTTCTCAAAATGAATATATTGCCTCTGTGGCAAACACCACACGAAATAATCTGGAATATCATTCATTCCAGTGTCCTATTAGTATATTTAAATATTCAAACTAATGCAAAGAGCCATGAAATAGGAATTCAATTTCTGTATCTTTATGACAGAAAAAAATTAAAAATTTTTTAGGATTAATAACTCATATGAAAAGAGTTAGAATAAAGCAGAATGACTACACTAAAAGGAGGAATTGCATTATCAGCAACTGAAGGTCAAAAATACTGCAAAATTATCCTCAAATGAAATGCTACCAATAACCCTCTTCCCTCCCTGCTTCCAAGTATTCAGCGCTATGTTTACACATCAATCAATGAAGTTTAGGTGAACACAGGTACTATCCAGTACTGACAGCCACTACTTTTTTCATTTAGTGTCATTAAGAAATAACCATTCAAAACAAAAATGGAAACAAAAGAAGATAGACACAGATATTAATTTCCTGCAAGAACACAGGTTTTAGTTAATTTTAATTAAAACTAATTGTCTAATTTACTTGCAGGTTCTTAGAAAATTATCTCAAGACTCAGAGTTACAAACATGCTATTTAAAAATACAGTTTAATGATTCCTAAAGAACCTGAATTGGATTTTTTTTTAAGAATGAATGGAATTCACAATTCTCTGTAGAGTTACAAGGTATGGAACGCCTCCATAATTACTGAGCTATTCATCACATAAAACTGACAACCCCATACAGTGAGAGCACCAAGTGAACACTCTGCAGCCAATATGCTTGAAGGTACATATCAGAGCCAAATGAAATGTTCAGGTAATTAAGAGCATTGAAATGAAAGTAAAACATAGGTCTATGTTGCAATCTATATCTAAAGGATATATGAAATACTAAGCACCCACAGACACCAAAAAGCAGAGAAATAATCTACATGACTTACACAATGGTAAATCCAACTAGCTTGATGTCTCATACCAACACTCACAAGAGATTCAATTTTTTTTCAGAGGTGAAAAGTACAACCTAAATTTATCCACATTCTGAAGCATTCTAGGTGCCTTTAGCAAGCATCAGAAATTAAATGTATTACATCAGAAGCAGCATTTAAAACTTCTTCAACTATAGTTATTCCATCTGCAGCCAAATCAATGTAAGAAACAGCTAGTGAAATGGCTTTTGCAAAGTGAGAAACTTAATTGCATCCTTGTTCTACATATCTATCCATGGAAAGCAATAGGGTACTACATGATAAAATTCAGAGATCGTCAGATGGGATATGGCCATTGCAAGTTCTATATAATGCCAACATTACCCGAGAATCTACATAGGTACCTAGAGTGACCTTCGAGCAGCTAAGACAGTAGGTTACAAGGGGATTCTCTTAGGAGAGGGTTCAGATATTGCTCAGGGATGTAAAAATATAATATCTAGGAAGAATTTTATGTAGTAAAAGTAGTTGATAGAACAATATTGAATAGCATTGGCAGAAGAGTAATTATAGTGCTCTTACATTTCCAAGTCAGATGTTTTCAGCTTACTTGCAGTGAACAAATAGTACTTTGAGAGCTGTGCAATTAATTCAGCTTTGCAGCTGCTATTAATCTCTCTTTTGTGGACAAAATAAGATGTTATGCAAACTACTACTCATCTTCAAAGTTGTCTGCAGATAAAGCTCATTAAAATCAGTTTTGCGTCAGTGCCGCTCCCTTGATATCAGCTAAATTATTTCCAATGCTTACTTCCACATATACAACTAATGTCAGACCTAATAACCAGTGGAAATCCATAATGCCTTCTGCTATTTCTTTCTATGAATTACAAGACCTGTCAAGGGTGCAATGTACCTTAAAGCTCTGGTAAACCACTATATTTTTTTCCATTTTTAGCATCAAAGTTTCATAGTAACACAAGCTTCAAGAGCAGAATTTTGAATTATAAAAGTTTGTTAAAATGGAAAAAAAAAGTTACTAATACTCATAATTGAAACAGGGGAAGGACAATCTTGAAATAAAGATTACTAATTCTGCAGAAATAGTTCACTCAGTTATAATAAATACATGTGCCATTGGAAGTGCATAAAAGATGTTAGAGAAAATTGTCATGAAATGCATTTGATGTTAACACATTGTTCATTTTCTAAGAATTTGAAAATAGGATTGAACTTGCTCCCCGTGGAACAAATAATGTACTTCTATGGAGGTTTTGTTAAGATACAAAAAGAAAAGTCAAAATTCAAACTGATTAATTAATTTTAAAAGTTTGGGATATGCCTCTCCCTGACTTAGAAGGAGAATTTAGAAGCATGTTTGGATGCTCTGAGATCAAGACCCAGTCTCCTATGCACTCTAACATGCATTACAATACCTGCAGATTAACGTATTTTTTTCAACAGGTGGTTTTGTTCTTCATATAATTTACTCAAACAAAATATACTCAAATAAATGTTTTATCAAAACTTTTATTAAGAAAAGATACTACAAACTCCAAGACATTATCAGCTCAGATCTTCTAAGGGATGAAGGGACGTCTCTAGGCTCATGGAATGCCAGACTTCTGTGAATTCTGTAACTCTGACTTGAAGTGCAGTGATTCGTACCCATACACACCGTCAAAATCTGTTAGAAGCAAAATACACTTTTAAATGTCTTTCAGCAGTAATATCCCACAAAACAACTCACTCTAAACTCCATTGTTGCTCCATCTAAAAAATAAAACAAAATAAACGAAAAAAGTAACTCCTATTATATAACCCCCGTTGTTATATAATGTTGTCTGAACCGGCAACATTCCTAAATAAGTGTTGTATTGACAAATACAATTCTGATATAATTAACAAGCTTCAAGTGACATTAAAATACCTCTGTACTATACAAGTATATTTACACAGCTAGCTATACAAAATATAAACAAAATAAGCTGCAAAATTGCTGTGTCAATGTTTTATTGCTAAAATGTGTGGCGGGGTTTTCTTTCAAATGAATAAGACTATGATTCTCTAACTCAAAGTAATAAGAGTAATACAGGCTTAAGAGGAGGGAATAAAGTACTGACACCAAAGGCGTGTGCAGTCAGAACACAAGATGCATGTCAAGTCAGAGAGAGTTACAAAGAGAACCTAGCATTTGCCAATACCCTTTTTCAAAACGAATCCTTTAGGTAGAAACACGCGTGATTAAATTGGTTTAAACAAAAAGTAAAGGCATAATTTGTATTTTATTAGAAATTCCTAAATGGTTTCAAATATAAATATTATATAAAGAACAGTTATTCACCTGTCCTAAGTATCATATATTTCTTGAAATAAAATTCCTTACACCATGAATTTAGAGGAGGAGCTAGGGTGTCCAATGAGGAAGTCACCAAGATACTCCTACGCTTTCCAGACATGCCTTTATGTTTTTAACTGTACCACATTCACTTTCCAGTCTTTCTTCAGGTTGCTACCACCTACTTGTCAGTCATCAGTATTGCTATTCATACAAAGTATGTTTGTACAGCAGTCTGATTCTGAGTGACACACAGAAGTGCTGCTTCAATGAAAATTAATCCACAAGCATATTCCTACCAAATCATTTTAACAATAGAAATAGCCTTCAGTAGAACCTCAGGATAATATTTTCTCCTCTAATTTGCAGAAAGAGAACTTTCCTTCCTCATTTTCCAGGAAGCAGTAAGAAAAAAAGAAGGAGAAAAGAATCATGGTTTCAGATGCATGGTATAGAAATGTTATTTTTAACGGAGGGGAAAAAAGAAGCCATTCTCTGTATAACTGGAAACTGACAACTTTTTTTTTCCTTGTACAGGACTATCTTTTGCCACTCATTTCACACAGGTTCTCCTAAAGTTTTTGCCAACTGGCACCTACTTTAACTTTCAAACATTCTTAGACTCATCTTCAAAAATATTGGTCAGACTGAGCTGTCAACTCTTAGTTGGTTCAGGAAAACAGAAGCCATTCCGATGACAAGTACTTCTTCCTAGTGCTGCTCACATGTATGCCCTCTTTCTTTGAGAAAACTGAATAATGGCTGATTTTCTCTGGAAAAAGAAAATAAAAAGAACTTGTCATAAAAAAGACTATAATGTAGCATAAGAGAAGGAGGCAATTTCCTTACCCAACTTCTATGCCAATTACCAAGCCGTGCAGCTTACAACTCTCACTTACTGGAAGCTAGCACCTGCCAACTGTCACTAGACCAACAGAGAAAAAAGACACAGTAATGTTTATACACACTCCTGCAGTCAGTATTAACAAAAAAACCTCCCACTATTTGCAACTGTCTGTAAAACCATAGGAGAATATTTCTAAAAGTCTGCAACAAATATTTCTGCTTTTATATCACATTGAACTGAGAAAACATTTAAACCTAAAGCTCTGGATGAGCAATTTAAGAAACTGATCTATAAAGGACAGAATACAGATGTTTCTACTTATGCAATGATGCAAAACGTTGCAACTAAAAAGCTCATCCTCATAAGTGTCCCTATCTCCCTTCAAACTAACCGAAATATAAAATCATTGGCAGACTACGATTCCTGCCTCAGAAGTGGTCCAATTATATACATTAAGTCACAAATGCATGCAAAAATGTGTGTAGTATGCCAAGAAATATTATCTTTATTTGGAAACATTTATAATGTAGAAGTACAGGAAGAGCAATACAATTATTCAAAATATAACGGCAACAACTACAAATACTTAGAAAACAGAGCATTTTGTTCATTACCCTGCTAGTAAACCAAAATCTCCAAAACACAGTTTATTAGCTATACAGATAACCATATTTCCCTTTGAATTCTTTTGTCATCTTAGATTACAATGTCTCCAAGTCAAGCCACCAAATAACCGCTCTTTGGCTGTTTGCACACCCCATTAAATAGCCCTGTATCCCTAGATATTACACACACAATAAATGTTTTCCCATTTTTATAAAAAGAGATTTAATCTCTATTCTTCAAGCTGGTCTGCAAAGCATGTCTGAGTAGTTCTATAACAAAAAATACTGTCGCTGCTTCAATAGTATCAAGTAGTAACACAACAGTAAATTTTCTTCTCATTGGTTCATATGGTAAAATGGAATTTTTTTAACAATAGCCAAAAAGGCATATACATTTTTTCTGTACTTTCCTTTCTCCTCTTGTCACACCAGTACCGGTAAATGTTAGCATAGATGCAGAAAAAGAATGCTTGGTGTTTAAAAAAAAACAAACAAAACCACAAAGCAAACAAACCACAAAACACAACAAACACATATAGGAAACCTTAGTGAGCATTTGCAGGCTTTATCTAATCACTGTCAGTTTGCAACATTGCCAACAATAAAATCAGCTTAAAAATATTCAGTAGGCCACAAAAGCTTGCTACAGGAACATAAATAAAACTGAGGTAATATGTAAGTATACGGTAATACACTGAAGTATGGTTCTTTCAGAGTTGCCCTAGTTAAAAAAAAGGAACCATCCTAAATCTGTGCTTCCTTCCAGCATACGCACAGGCGAGGTCTGAATTAAATGAAGCTGCTCTAACTTCAGATGCAGATATCACATTGCAGTGGAGTTAAACACTGAAGGAAAAAAGAGTCTTTATATTTTTTGAGCGCTTCAAATAAGATCTCATAGAAATGAGACAAAACAGGTTTTATGGTTCAGCCACACTTAAGACTGGTCAGCTGCTCTGCAGAGAACCCACAGAACGTATTACAGCAACAGAATGGGAGCGGAAACGGGACCAGCTGTGCTTTCTTACAAACCTGGGGTTGTTTTAACTACAAAACTTTCTTTATGCCTTTAAGTTTCTGTGGGACTCTCTGCCATTCTGAGAAGCAGATTCAAAACTCCCATTTCCACAACAACAAAATCCTTGGTTTAGTCAGATTTATATTTTTTTTATATCTCACCTATACAGCTAAGTGCAAATTAATCTTTCTTCTCAGACATACCACTTTCCTCCATGCCCCCAAATCACATGGCCTAATAACAAACGAACCAGCCAACTGCTGGAAATGAAAATGCAATCAAGCCTTTTTCATTCAAAACTCTTTAGTCATCTCAAGTGTTCCTAGCTAATAAAACACAGATCACCATCACATTAAGAACAAAAATCTTTTCAATATTTTTCAAACAATTATCCACTCCACTATTCCAGATGGAGAGTTTATACTGGTTTTGCTCCTGATTCACATTCAAAATTTTCAAAGAAGAAACAGAGAGAAATACTTCAGTTCAAGAAAATCCCTCAAGTAATGACTCATTTTTTGCATGTATTGGTGGAAGGTCCCCAGAAGAATAAAAAGCATCCATTACCAAGTAAGTATGTTTCATTTTTCTTGTTAATTTCATCAATGCAATGCAAGTACCTCAAAGTACTGTTTACACTAACATTTAATAATGCAATTGGTAATTTCTAAACACATTACTTAAAAATCTTCCCACTTGATACTATCTGCTTCTCTTTCATTTCATTATTTTTGGGGTACTTATTAGAGATAACCTTCTTCAGTCCACAATCTTCAGACAAAGAGAATTGTATTAAGGAAAAAAAAAAAAAAAGAGTATGCATATAGATATGTTTATGTATACAAATTTATGTTAATGTAATAATGACTGGATGAGTCCAGATCAATGTGCCAGATGAGACAGTTATGCATTTTTTTATATAATTTTAATTAGGTTTTGTTAATGCTTTTCAGATTCTTATTTTGTAAAAAACAGCTACTTGAAATTAATTCTTCATCTAAACTGCTAATATTATGATTACACAAATAATCTGTTTATAAAGAGACAAGAATTTTGAAATAAATTGGTTGTGACAGGAATTATTCACCATATAGTGTAATTTTTCAGTTAATGCACTGGTAAATTTTGCAAAAATCTATTTTTCAATGGGCAGATCAACATCAAGAAATCAAAGATGCAATGAACTATGATAATGAGACAAAGAACTGAGGATCTTACTCAGCATTCCCTCCTAACTCTGAGGATAAGTCTTTTCTCCTACACTGACTTAAAAAAAAAAAAAAAAAA
>WKFP01013602.1:0-121776 GCA_011057875.1 Pterocles orientalis | reverse complement strand
GTGCAGGACCTTGCACTTGGCCTTGTTAAATTTCATGAGGTTTGCATTGGCCCACCTCTCCAGCCTGTCCAGGTCCCTCTGGATGGCATCCCTTCCCTCCAGCGTGTCCACCACACCACACCACACCACACAGCTTGGTGTCATCAGCAAACTTGCTGAGGGTGCACTCCATCCCACTGTCCATGTCTCCAACAAAGATGTTAAACAACACTGGTCCCAGCACCGACCCCTGTGGAACACCACTTGTCACCGGTCTCCACTTGGACATTGAGCCGTTGACCACAAATCTTTGAGTGCGGCCATCTAGCCAGTTCCTTATCCAGCAAATGGTCCTTCTGTCAAATCCGTGTCCCTCCAACTTAGAGACAAGGATGTCATGTGGGACTGTGTCAAAGGCTTTGCACAAGTCCAGGCAGATGATGTCAGTTGCCCTTCCTCTAACCACCAGTGCTGTGGCTCTGTAGTAAAAGGCCACCAATTTGTCAGGTACGATTTTCCTTTGGTAAAGCCATGTTGGTTGTCACCAATCACCTGCTTGTTTTCCATGTGCCTTAGCATAGATTCCAGGAGGATTTGTTCCATGATCTTGCCAGGCACAGAAGTGAGACTGACTGGCCTGTAGTTTCCTAGGTCTTCCTTATTTCCTTTTTTAAAAATGGGGGCTATGTTTCCCCTTTTCCAGTCTGCAGGAACTTCACCAGAGTGCCACGACTTCTCAAATATGATGGATAGTGGTTTGGCAACTTCACCGGCCAGTTCCCTCAGGACCCAGGATTGCACCTCATCAGGTCCCATGGACTTGTGCACCTTCAGGTTCTTTAGATGGTCTCGAACCTGATCTTCTACTATATTGAGAGAGAGTGACAGATAACACACAGTCATTAGCTGGCAGAGCATAAATAACTCTTGACTAGGTTATGCCACCTGCATGGCAATAAGGACTAGAGAGTGGAAAACTTAGCTGGTCCTGACAGCCTGAGGCCCCATGTTGCTCCAGGATTGGTCCTTTCTGTTGGGAGTAGCACCAAAGTGCATGCATTTCTCCTTAGGAGAAATGAGGTCTCTGCACTAGAGAGGCATCTCAAGTACCGGTTTTCAGCAACTTGAGGTAAGAAGGGGCAGGAGGAGATAAGTCAGGACTGCTTCCCTTGTAGCCATCATCTTGGGTAGTTCCTGTATGTCTGAAAGGATTTGAACTTGCTTCTCTAAAACACAAGATGCCAATGACCTTACAGCTTCACTGTCTGCAGATTGCAGCAGACACTGTTATGTCAATTACAGTGAGATCAAACCCCACAACCATATGGGTTAGAAGCTTCTTGTTAAGGATAAAAAAGATAGTTCATAAAAAAAACCAAAAACAACCCTAGCAGATTCTCATTTAATCATTCTAGAGTTGGAGATTTAGGCTTGCATCTTTAATTCCTGTGTCTTAATCCAATACTGAGCATTGTATGTGCACACCAAACATGCAGAAGAGGAGAAGAGCTGTCACTGCGGGTGTGTTCTCAAAGCAACAGGGACAGAGGTTGTATGCTAGGGAGAAAACTGAGTGGTACCAAAGGTGAAAAAAAAGATGGGAAATAAAGACTGAATAGCAGAGCACGTTAGGGTAAAGAGGTTAGATCACACGTGTTGGCAAAGAGTGGATAGTAACAGAACAGAATGCATTTAAAATATTAGTGAGCTTTGAAACTCTGGCACAGGCTTTATCTGAACTGCAGATTTTAGACACCTTAACTGCTGTCTTACAGTGAGGACCATAAAACCATTTCAGCTCCTGGCAGGGTTTAGAGCAGTCTTAGGACTGCTCTGAATGGTGTTCAGTTCCAAAACTGCCTCAGGCTGCATTTTGCAGCTAGAAGCACTAAAACACAGAAGTCAACTTTAGGATGATGTGCTGAAGAGAGTGCTAGGCTGCTCGGCTTGTCCCCTCAGAGGTACAGCACAGGCAGCTATTTACTGCCACAGTATATTTAACATTTAGGATACTCTCTGAAGGATGTTATTCCATAACATCAGTAATTTCAGTTTCCAATTTCATCGCCAGAAGTTAAGATGGCTGTCATACACATTTTGAGGCAGGGTAATTTTTTGCTTAAATATACCAGTGGGTGTCTCTGCACTGCACAGAACATCCCTGCCTCTCCCTTTGCTTGATTCAAACATCCTTCTCTAGATCCAGGGACTCAGCAAAGCAAAACAGGAACAGAAAATGGACAAAAAGCAGAAACAGTGCATTCAGCACCCTGTACATGTGTAATCATCAGCTGCCCGTTATTCCATAACACTCTCTTCCTACAATCAGTTTATATCTGTAGCTCATGCACATACCTACATCCCTGGGTACTTGCTTCCTGTTGAGGAATTTGCTCCCTGGAAAGAGGCACAAGTCATTTAGGATCTGACCATAAGGATGAAATAGCTGCAGCCCACAGCGCTCATGGAGGAATAACAACCACTGACCTCACCTCGTATTTCCTACAACAAACACTCACAGCATCCACCATGAGAGGAGGGGGGTAGGGGGCGGGGGAATATGAAGCAGGAACAACAGCTTTCTGTTATTATAATAAAATGGGGACATAGGCCAGCATAAGCTTTGTATACCCCTACCCAGTCTCGACAATCTTTTAGAGGATTTATAAGATTAGAAGCCCCTATTGTTTTGCTAATGGCTGTTTATATGAAAAATGGCTTTTCTTGTGAACATACAGAAATGACCATATGTTACTCTCTATTCCGGTGCTGCCTTGGACTGCTACTAAAAGCAAAGAATAAAAATCATGTTCCAACTGCAAGTTTTACAAAAAAGAAACAACTAATTTGCCCTTCAACTCTGTTGCTGTGGACTAAATGGGTAATGCACTAAAGTACCTTAAGAACACTTTCTTTGAAAAATCTTGCTGCAGCTTATGCTGCTGCAAGAATCACTGAATCATAGAATTGTGGAATCATAGAATCACGTAATTGTTTGGGTTGGAAGGGACCTTAAAGATCATCAAGTTCCAACCCTCCTGCCATGGGCAGGGACACCTTCCAGTAGACCAGGTTGCTCAAAGCAGGCTAACAATGCTAACGATCCATTTAAAAATCCATGGTTATTTGAATTCCAGATGTATATTTGCAGAGATAATTTTAACTCTGACTGTATCCAAGCCTAGGATCCATAAAGTTGACACATGCAAGTTCCTTTTCATTGTTCCCAAATGGTGCAAAAGTATTTCCCATAATATTTAAAATTTTCAGATGGAAATAAGAATTTGAGAGTCAGACACCACCAATCTGAACACTACTCTTGTTGAATTCCAAACTCTCCAAAGTGAATGAAACATGTCAGAAAGGTAATTTCAATTGTAGAGCTTAAAATAGAGCATATGCCAAGACTTAAGGTTGCAATTAGCTTCTGTATCTTACAAGCATGTTTTCAATAGGTTGTAGTTTAATCATTGAGGCTATTATTTCCTATGCTTTATCTCTTCCATGACCCAGATATCTCTCAAAAAATGATTCAGACTTTTTTGAGGATGCAAAAGGACAAATTAAGTACTTTTAATGAGAAACAACTTTTCTAACCATCCTTTTAATGGGAATGCTGTCCCTCTATCCCTCCACAGGAGGAAGCAGGAACTTGAGATCTGGCAAAAAAAAGAGTAGCTTGGAGCTCAGACAGATTTTACTGTACCAACAAAAATATTCGTATCTGACAAAGAACTGGAGCAGGAGAGAAATTAAGGGGATGACATGAGAGTTTGTTTACACTCTATTGATCCCTGACTGGTACTTTGAGCTGTAGACGCCAGCCCAGAGCTTGGAACTTTGGACATTAGGTTACTCTAAGTTATGCTGGGGTTTTTTAAGAAGTAGTTGCATCAGATCATGTGTTGGGTGAATACAAAATAAGCTGTTCCTCTCAACTTTTCCATTAATCTAGTCCCACAAATTAAAACGTTTAACTTTTCCACAGAATTCTTTTCCCTATAAGCTATTACCAGGATATCAGGTTTGTACCACTAGACAGGTGACTCGAGTGTCACTTCAGAGAAGCAGAAGTCGCAGTTCCCAAGGGTTCTCCAAGGTTCCTGGCTTTGAAACTTTTCTTCCAAAAACACAGGTAGGAAAAGATTATAGTGTTTTTGTTTCAATGTATGCAACTGAGATACGAAATTATGTGGAAATTCCTAACCAAATTGCAAATATCTTGGCAACTAAATGTCCAACTCAAAATATTAATAGCCTCTTTTTTTTCAGAAACGCTAAACATTTTCCATATTCTTTACAGGGAACTGTGAAGATAGAACAGATTCCCCAAAATCAGGCCTGAGGCTAGCACTTGAAGCTGGTTGAATGGAGAATAAAGAACATGTCTGCTGTCTTTGAAAAAAAAAAAATAATGACTGAAGTGGCCTGCACAGTAACACACAGTCTGTGAAAGATATGAAGCTTAGTTCTCTTATCTTGCTCACTTGTTTTAAGTACTTTCTGCTATTTGAAATAATGCAGTGTAAGGCTTTCACAAGAAAATGCACAGATTTCAAAGAAAATCATTCAAACCTCAGTGATAATGCACACATAATCTTCACTTTGTCCTTTAGATTTTGCTGTTCTTTCAGCATATTTTTTTGGAGGAATATATGTAATGCATATTTGTATGTTACTTTTAATTTCCTTTTTAAAATAAAATATTCATCAGATACAAAAATAAAGTATTAATTTACTTCAAAGGAGAAGAACTGCTGTGCAGCAGGCTTCAGCATATCTGCAGAGGCTACAGTATGCTCCAGATTTCTGAAGATTATTGAACGATTCTTTGATTATATTTTCAGAAGCTCCTTTTGAAGGAGCATTTCTGATGGAAGGCTCCCAATCACAGTAGGTATTTGGGTGTTATGTACTTAGCATTAACTATTGGATACTTTCCACTGAGGTGTGATGGATGTCTTGGGCTTTAGCACGTTTCTTTTTACACTCACTAGCCTGCATATTAGCAGTGGGATAGCACATATTAGCAATGTGGGATTTAACCTCTATTTTTCCTAAATCTTATCTGAAATAAGATGGGAGAAAGAGATTAGAGCTAAAAATCATATGGCTACTGGTAGCAGTGCTGTTAGTTGCCATCAAGGTCTCTAATGAGTGGTTTCCTTGTTACTGCTGTTGTCTTCAGCTGGGAAATACTGGCATGTCTGCGTCAAGGCTGGAGTGCTGCAGTGCTTGTGAAGCCGCTGTGAAAAGATCTCAGCATTCAAACTTCAAACAACCACAACATCAGCTTGGTGGTGAAGGTGAGGCCAGGTTTACTGCTTGGCAGTGCAACCCTAACACATTTGCCTTATGACCATCAGTACAGGAGATAAGGTGCATCAAAGTGATGGACTGGTGGTAAGGAATTTAGAACAACATCGAAATACATCCCCAAAGACTTACCATCATCATCATGTAGTTTTAATTCTTATTTCATGAGCAGAACAACACAGCTTAAGCATCACATTCTCTTTGTGTCTTTGTTTTCGTAATATCCTGTCTTAGGTGGCCTAACCCCAGCTTTATCAGGTCCATCAGTTGTACTACATCTAGTACAGTTTTTCTTTCCTTCTGTCCAGATTGTACATTGTGTGAGTTCCATGATGGGCTTTTATGTGAGCAAAGTACATTCTTCAAAGCACGCTCAAGTCCTATAGCTGCAACATAAGTGACATGGGAATTTGTCAGATACCTGGTGGTGCTTATGACAAGGCTAAAACCCTGAAACCTCCATAGCTGAAATCTGGGTGCTCACCTTGTCTTCACTGCATGCGCATATAGGTAGATAGAGATACAGATTTATATATACATATACATATACATATACATATACATATACATATACATATACATATACATATACATATACATATACATATACATATACACGGGTGCATGCCCCTATGTACAAATGAATTTAGAATGGTTTTGGTTGGGAAGAAAACAATGCAAAGGACTATGTCCTAATTTTCATCCAATACAGCTTTTTCATTTAGAGCTTCAAAAAGTGTTTAATCTTCTCAGCAATGTACAGCTAAACTTAATTTAAAGAATTCTCATGGGACTGACACAAATTGGTTGCTCAGCAGTCGAGATCATCTAATAAAAGGCTAATCTTTAAACTACAAAGACCAAGAACTTCCACTTCAAAAGATTATACTTTTTTCAGCTATGCTTTTTCAAGCAAGGTGTTTTCCTTCTAAAAGGACAAAAAAGCAAAGAAATAAAGGGAGATGGGACAAAATGCATACTTTAAAAGCTTTCTATATTTTAAAGTAATATTTTTCATATATTTTACAATTAATTTTGCCACACTTAATGGATGTTAACTGTGGATTAGAAGAGATTACCAATGAGAAAGCTACTGAAAAAAATATTCTTAAACGTTTGATTTTGTGAAAGTTTAATTGACGTTCATAAAGTTATTTGCGAAACTTCAGTCATAATTATTGTGGTGTATTTTGCATAATGTGTTACAAGTTTTCAAATTTCGAATGTTTTGATGTTAGGGAATGTGTTATTTCCAGCAGTGGAAGATGGAGCTGTCAGGATTTCCACCAGGAAATCTGACACAACTGTCAGCAGCCAGCAGCATGCCCTTGCAGCAAAGAAGAGCAACAGCACCCGGGGCTGCATGAGGACGAGCATTGCCAGCAGGCTGAGGGGGGCAATCCCCTCTCCTCAGCACTGGTGAGATACATCTGGAGTGCTGGGCCCAGTGCCGGGCTCTCCAGTACAAAAGAGACATGGACATACTGGAGCAAGTCTAGTGCAGGACCATGAAGGTGATTCAGAGACCGAAGCATCTGACCTAAGAGAGGGCTCGCTCACTCTAGCTCTGAGGGCTGGGATGTTTTAGCCAGGAGAAGAGAAGGCTGAAGTGAGTCTTATAAATATGCATAAATATCTGATGGGGGCTGAGTAACGAAGACAGAGCCAGGCTCTTCTCAGTGGTGCCCAGTGACAGGATGAGAGGCAGTGGGTACACATTAAAATGCACATTTAAGCATTAGAAAAACTTCCTTGTGGTGGGGGTGGTCAAACACTGGCTCCATCCTTGGAGATACTTAAAAACTGCCTGGACATGTCCCTCAGCAACCTTCCCTAGCTGATCCTGCTTGAGCATGGTGGTCGGACCAGATGATTTCAGGAAATCCTTTCCAACCCCACAGGTTCTGTGATTCTGTGGTTAGGATATTGTCCTGTGTGGGTTTTTTTGTGCAGAAAATTCCAGCTTTTAAAATATAATGAATACAATTTTGCAGTCTCTACATATTCAGGACATGAGACTTTTCCACATAATTTCAAGATGTGGTTCATACAATACATTCAATATAGATATACTTAAGTTTTGCTTAACAGAGCAACATTTTTAAATAAATATATGCATGTCGACACATATGTGTATGTATAATATAATGAAACACCAAAGACATTTCTTATTTTCCAAAAGGAACAAAGATTTAATATAGGTTAAATATGGCCATAAGTATTTGCAGAACTGAGGATTTTAATTTCTCTTTAGGTATTATAATGCATTAATTACAGATACTGTAATATTTCTACAGATTGAATTACTTAATCCTTCTCTGAATTACACCCTCTTTTCTGGGTGAAATACGTCATGACAAGCAACTCTAAGCTATAAAAACTGCACAAGTAATTTCAGAAGCAAGCAGAAAAATAATATATACGCACAACCACACACAATGTTTCAGGTGCCTAGGCATTAATCATGTTCGTGATCTTCCCCTTTCTTTTTGCAGAGTACACGATACTTGAATCTTTTCATCGTTCACTGAATGTATATATTAGGAAGTGTTTTGTGGTTTACTGCTGTCATGATTTGACCCAGCTAGCAACAATGAATACCATGTAGCCGCTCACTCACCCTACCCCCACCTGGGGAACAGGGGAGAGAATTAAAGGGGTAAATGGAAAAGAGACTCGTGGGTTGAGATAAGAACATGAGCCTCCCTAATGATCCCAGAGCAGAGAGAGTCTCAAAACTGCAATCCCAGAAAAGAGAAGAGCCCGAGAATCTGAGAGGTGGATATCCAACTAAGAGAGTGAGAGAGAGAGAGAGCAAGAGCAAGATTGGACAGAGGCTCATCTATATGCTGGGCATGACATGCATGGTATGGAATATACCATTGGCCAATTTCGGTCCCAATCCTAAACATAAAGTAGAATCCTAGTAACTGGGGCTGTGCTCCCTCCCAGCTTCTCCTCCACCTGCAGACACTGGCACAGCAGAGAATCTGAAAAGTCCTTGACTGTCCTGGCAGCAACTCTAAACATCAGGATGTTATCAGCCTTCTTCTCAGCACAAATCCAAAACATAGCCTCACACTAGCTACTGTGAGGGAAGTTACCTCTGTCCCCACTGAATCCAGGACAGCTGCATACAGTGGCATGATTGGATGCTATATGGTCCATTTCAAAGTAGACATAAACTAGTTTTCTGCCATTCAGAATGGGTGGAACTGATTCCTGTGCTCTCCTAGAGTCTCATGGTCCTTCTAGAGGTCTTTCTGCTAACATGATGTTTGCTAAATGTAAAAGCTATCTGAGTCTCATCTTCTCAACAGAAGATCATTAACCTGGGTTAATAACCTCATAAATTTAGGCAACATGGATTATAGGCACATCATATTTTCAGTGTAGTGGTTTCTTACCTCCGCTCTTTAAGATTCAGAATAAAAATTGATATTTATAATTTCTGACTGTCGGAATTTCTTTCCTTAAGGTGAATCCTTCCAGGGGCTGTAAGAATGACATTGACAGCCTTGTTTATCTACCTCTCAACTTTTAAATAATATTTGGTAGAACTGATGTTTCACATTTACACTGTGTTTCCATTACACTGTCCATGTGACCATTTGAAGAGCTCTGAACCTGTTGGCCAGATTTGAAGTACTGAAGTGACACAGCTAAATTTTTACACATTTAGTGAAGGCAGGGCAGAGTGGAAATACTTTGTAAATGGCTTGATTTAAGGAAAAGCTGCATTATATTAAAGATCATAAAACCTGCATGAGACACAGCATCCCTATAGAGGTTCCAAATTCAACATAAACTGCACTGAGGATAACTCATTAAACTTATCCACAAAAAAAATCTGTCTCTAGCGCTGTAGGATTAGTGCAGTACTAATTCAAAACTGAGATTTTTCATAGAGTGAAATACAGGGAAACAGCCTGGCTTTAGACAGTCCAGTCTGCTTGGTACATAAACCATGCTGAACTAGTGTCCAAGCTCCACCACTACCTGATTTTGTTCTTACACTTGGTGCTTACATGCTTTTCTTCTTGATTAACAGTAAACTGTGACAGACAAAAGCCAATAAACACAGCAGAAATAAAAATTCAAAAAGAAAAGCAGTATTATCCATATAACATTTCATTTAATATCAACAAGGCTATAAAAATAAGTGAAGTCAGAAATTACAGCTCCAGTGATGTTAGTATTTGTTTCTTGGTGGTTTGATGCTTTTTATGTTTAGCAGATGCTATACCTCAGGGGTAAAAAAAACCCCAACAATTACAGTTTACAATTAATGCCTCTGCAGTTCCTAATGTTTTAGTGACTAATCACAACAAGCTGCATCATTACACTGCAGTACACACAATTCCTCTGTTAAAAGGGTAGTTTAGAAAAATAAATTTATGTTCAGCCTAATATCCATCTGTTTTTTAAATCCAGTGACATTCTAGAGGAAAATACAGAAACTGTTCTGAACAGTAGTGGACTGTAGGACAGGATCTGTGGGTTGTCCGAGATGATTCCTGAGAATCAGGAGGCAACAGGCAAACGGTGTCAAATCGCTGCAAGAAAATCAAACACCAGGCTGGGACTTATAAATAGGAACGTGAAGCTGCAGAACGTGTGAGCCAGTGCTGAGTAAAATGTGGAAGAGAAGGAGGTTCACCTGTTGTTCAAGCCCATAGTAGAGAAGACAAGAAGTAATGGCTGTAAATTACAAGAAGGAAGCATCAGTTCAGTGGTTTGAAGTCTCCAACCTGGGAGCTTTGTAAAAGCAAGAACAATCTCTAAACCTCATCTTGCCTCAGGAATTTGGCTGCACTAGGTGATCTCTTTAAAGCTCCTTCAGCAGTGTGATTGATTGCCTTATTGATGTCTAAATCTCAACTGCAATTGATGTTTAAATCTCAGCTAGACTGTTTTCCTGTAGTAAAAGCCTCAAGCAATAGCAAAACTGAGTCCTGACTATCTTCAGTACTTTTTTAGGTTATCCAGCCCATAGCAATATTGTATTCTGAAGCTGTAAAAGATTATTTTGGCCGTATTACCCTGCATTACCTGAATGATGATGGGAACACCTGCTGCTCTCCGCAGAAAGATATTGCAACGCAGGCAGTGGTTACTTCATTTATTGCCGTGCCTGGGACCTGCTCAGCCGTAGCGTGACCTGTCAGTTAGGAAACACAGAGAACTGCTGAAAATGCCAAGGCAGTAGCCAGATTCATCTCATCTACCTTCCTATGCCTGCGGTATAAACATCTACAACTGCACCACTCATGTGAATCTCCATTCACGGTGAACAGAGAAAACTTGTCAATTTCAGGATGCAATTCATTTGACTTATTTTAGATGTCTATATTGGGGTGAGATGAACAGAAGTGCTTATTTTTCTCCATTGACTAGATGGAGACTAGATTAATAGCTCAGGTGGGGAAATCTGCATGGCAGATATCCTCATTTTCTAAGATAAATTCTGTCTGGTGTGGCCATTTCAGAATCCAACAGCATCCACATGTCACTCCAGACAAAGTGTTAAGGTCAGGTTAATGCTAAATCGGGAGTTATATATTCCTTAGCAGATTATTATATTTTCAATCATTTAAAAAAATTAAAAGGGAGGATCAGTTCACCTCACTTTTCTAGCCCTAAGAGGTTCCTGGAAAATGGCTGCCTTTCCTATTTCAGAATTTCCAGTAAAACACTTATTTTATAATTGAGAAAAGAGCAGAATGCATTCTTTAGTCTCAGTCTTTGGCTTTTTCGTCCTGCTTTCCTCTACAATATCGTATAGTTTTGTCTTCCTCTGGACTCAACAACTGTGTTAAATAAAATAAAATTGAAATCTTACCAGATGTACAGGTTTTTGCCAGTGCCTCCCTTGAAAAGCCATTGTGACTGGTTCCTTAATCCCTGGCTCTTCTACCTCACTCTTCTTCCCTCTTCTCACCTCCTCCCTCTTCAGCATTTGTCCCCAATATATTTCACTCTCATATTTATTCTAGTGTTTTGTTCTGGAATTGCCTGTGACAGTCACACCCCATGCTAATGGCCACAGTGTATGTCCCTGATTAGCAGAAGCATTTAATTGCCAAGGTCCGTTCTGAATATTACTTTGCGCAGTGCTGGAGTCACTCTCAGACACTCACTTGCAGGAATAAAATACAAGAAAACACACAGCTCTGGGAATGCTAGAGACAACGTTTTCTCAAGTGCATACAGGATTGATTGATGTCTGATGACTTGAGGATCCAGAATACAGAAGCCAATCAAGATGGACAAAGACCATCCTCTAGACCCCTGAAAATATGCACAGCATTGGACTGTATTTCATTAAATCTTCTAAAAAATCCATCAAGGTTTGCAGGAAATAGTTCTTATAGAAAACAGAGTAAGTGCCCTGATGGAGTAACTAGGGATTGCAAGAAGATTTTTGAGAATTCAATTTATATTAGTCAGATACGTTGGAGCCCTGAAAAATCAGGCAGAACCTTTCTCTGAATGACAAGGGGTTATGCAGCGGTCCCTAGAACTTCGTTATAAAGATGTTTTTAGATAACTCCGTGGAACTCGTGTTGAGATGGAAGAAGACCATATGGAGAAAGACTGCAGTCACTGAAATTGCATTATAAATAAACAATACAGACACAAAACCCAAATGCACAGGTGGGTAAATAAGCAGATTCCAGAATGCCACATGGTTATTGCTGTCTGGACTTAACACTGAGAATGACACTGCATCCCCTTTCTCTGACTTAAATTGCCTTCTAAAAAGAAGCAGGTGCTCCAAGCTAGAGAATCCAAATTCCTGGGAGATATTCCGTAAGGCAGCAGAAATACAAACCAAGCAAACAGAAGATCTGGGAATAGAGTGCAGATCAGAAGGGAGTGCAAAAGGTGCTGCTTATCTGCCCAGATCCTGGCTTAGGTTAGGCAACATGCAAATTGTTCATGTGTGGGTAAGCAAGGACTTGCTGAAGATCGCTTCTGGCTGTTGCCAGGCTGCTCCTGATCTGGCCATCGCAGCGGTACTGGTGCTGGAGAACTCCAGTGCGCCATGCAACTGGCCCCAAAGCAGCCGTGGATCGGTTACATGAGGATAGGTTTGAGACGGCAGCGGAGACACCATCATGCTGTTAAGTGATACTTTCTGCCAGACCCAGTAATCTCTGCAAAATGCTGCAGCTGTGCGCCAGAAAGGCTCCTTCCGTGTACACACCTGATATCAGTAAAGCGCAAAAGATAGAATTGCCACTAATGACTGAATAGCAAATGAGAATTTTAATGCCAAATATGAAGAAAGCAAAAAGTCAAGACCAGAAGCCAGTGTTAGGTAATTTAAAAAAAAAAAAAAAAAAAAAAAAAAAGAAAAAAAAGAAAAAAAATCCACCAAGCTGGCAGTCTGGCAGCAGTCTTTTGAGCTCTATACTGATTTTCAGCTCACAGCTGCTAAACCCCAGCTGCGCACACCCTATGTGGCAGCCCACGTGCTGTTCCTGCAGCTTTCCAAAGGCCACCCTTGGTGAGCTGACCTGTAAGAGAGACACTGGGGAAGGAATGCAGTGTTTCCTGCCTGACCAAAAGGAAGGTAAAACCGCTGAAAATTGTTTAAGGCTTTAACGTAGCCCAGCTAGAAATGACTAGCCAGCAGTCTGCTTGTGAGAACAGCCGGTCTGATCACACCGCAGGTTAAACATCTCTAAAGCCGATGAGCTCTCTGCTGCTCTGCTGGTGGAACTAAGAAAAGCAAATCTGATCTCTGCAGCATTACTGCTCCTTATGCAAAGGAGATTTTTCCAGGTGTCCCTCATGGGGTGACTTTATTATCAATGCCACCTCATACTTTGCATTAGGAAATTTTGTTCAAGTTGCGTATGTTTTTTCCAAACTAGATTTTTTTTTTTTTCAGACATATGGCTTGACATTTTATGTGCTCAAATGCCCAGAATTCCTAAAATGCTTATGTTTCTCTTTAGGAAAGCGTAGGACTTTAGACAAGAACTTGTCATTTGAGAGGGAGGTAGCTTTTGTACTCTTACTTCTGTACTGTTGGCTCAAACTCAGGCAAACGGACTGTCCAAGTGAGTGAAGACCGCTGCTGTTTTACAGGCTAAAGGTGTAAGGAGTCAGGATGCAATAACCATGACTGAGACTCTCAGGGTGTATTCAGAAAAAAAAAAATAAATTAAATGTGCCTGATCTCTGGTACAAAGACCAGCTGGCCTGCCATTGCGTGTAGCATCATTATATGTTCTTTCTCCTTACAGCAAGGGGGCCTCATTGCCCCTGCCTGCTGGGAAAGGTCCCTGGCTGTGCCAGTTTCCGAATGGTGCCGGTGAATTGTTTGTCAGAGCGCTTGTTGGCCCAGGTCAAAACTGTGCCGTCACCTCAGAGTACAGATGGGGGAGTGTCAGTGCCCTGAGGCTGTTTCATTTACTAGTACAGCTTTGACCTCAGAGCTCCTGATCCCATGTGTCATCCTCACATGCTTCATACTCTCTCTGTTCCTAAACAAGCTCGAGTTGCATGAGCAACATACAGAGCACATATATTGGCCCAGAAGTACCAGCGGGAAACCAAACTTTCCTTGAAACTCCTCCTTTTGCCCAACCTTAGGAAACTCTTCTCCTCATTTTGACATGCTGCCGTTGTGCTAGAAGCAGCCTGACTTGATAGCTGCTAGGTTTGGTGTGCTGGGCAAAGGGATACTGGACCAGACAGGGCAAAGGAAGGCACTGGAGAACTACCACTTAGAGCTGCCGGAGAGACTGGGAGTGCCCGAGCAGGTGGACACAACTAGGTGCGGTCCTGTGAGCAGCAGCCCTTATTAAATAGTGCCAAGCCATCCACAGAGTAGCTCATATGCGTGCTGAGACACTGCCTTGGTGGAGAAAACAATCTGTGGTCATACTGTCAAAGATGATTATAATCCGTGCATAAATAGTGCAAATTAAACTCGAAAAGTTTGATTTTACCACCTTATAGATTTTCAGTGTTTGTCCTTCCAACATCAATAATGTAGTTCTAAAGCAGATTTTCTGGCTTATTTGTAATTTAAGATAAAATGCATGAATATGTATTTATCCTTTATCTGTACAAGGATGCCATGAGCATCCCAGGTGCTATGGCTAAACCAAAACACTCTAGGAAATGCAGTTTAGAAATCAAAAATTTAGCTAACAATATTTGCAGTTAAATAAGAACTTTTGTTTGTTTCAGATAAAATTGCCATAGACCATCCTTCAAGCAGAACTCTGGGAGGATGGCACATGTACTTTTGCAGTGCTTTGTTTGTACCTGCAAATGTTACCAAATTATAGCCATAGTAATGAGCTGCTGAGCAGCATACTGCTTTAATATTGGAAAAATAAGGAAGCTGTGTCAAATTAGTTTAAAACTTAATGAAGTTTTAGATATGGAAATACAAGTGATGACCTCTAATGTGCTCAGAAAATACAAATGTGATTTGGGCCTCTTTTAGATAGTAATTAAATCAGATGTCCTATAAATTAATTAATGTAATCTAGCCTTTGCTTTGCAGTAGGAAGACAGGGGATATTCACAGATAACAGGTCAAACAGGGAGACTTACAAGGAGACAACATTTTAATACAGAGCTTACATTAGATTTTATTTGTTCATCAGACCCCATATTCCAGTTATGAGATTTGGAGGCACAAGATGTACTCATTCTGTCACAACTGCATAAAACCCCCTTATTGTTCGGCATTGGTTGTAAGTGTATATTAAATAAAAAGCTAATGCAAGATTAAAAAATGGGGTCAAAATCAGGATGATTACTTTTTTTTTGTCACATCTGGCATTTAGTAATTATATCAGTGTCTTAAAATGGAAATAACCAGTTCCATAAGAAATGGATTATCCCTGCATGTATCATGGGGCAAATGCTCCCCTCATAATAAAAAACTGTTCCCTTATCTCCCAAGAACACACTGGAGATTCTCCACAGCTCCACATACTTATTGGTGTATTTGAGTCAGAGCAGCGATGAAATTGCAGTGTCACTGTGAGGACAGAGGTTTACATCACTAGCCGACATGACCACCCTCTCCTGACCTTTATTTTCCTTGAACCTTTTGGACCTGTTGGTCAGCAGGTGCTTGAAGCAGTCAAGCAGGCTGATGGGGGTTTGGCTTGATTCAAGAATGGAAAAAATGGCCACAATTAAAATTCAAAATGAACTGTGACCACAAGCTCATTAAAGGAGCAATTAGATAAACTGTGTGGTTTTGCATGACTGACTGTTTATTTGTGAGAAATGCTCCCAGTGAATATCAGCTATTAGTAATACAACTGATAACCATTCAAACAAATTATTCAAACAAAAAGTTTCTTTTTTTTTTTCTACACAAAGAGACAAGAACAAAGAACTATGTGGAAATAGAGTGTTTCTAAACATTCTTCTTGGTTGCTTCTGAAGTTGTGTAGGAAGGTCAATAGCTATCACTATCAGCTCTGCAGGTCCATAAAGAGGAGTCAAAACTGTCTCAAAGACATGTCAAAAAAGGTGTCTGCACATAGAACTGGATCCCATGTAATTCAGGGATCTGATGAGTGTTTTTCCAGCTTTTCTTATGATAGAAACCTTCTATTAGAATAATATTTTGCCCAGCACAACACATTCCCTTTATCTAGGGACTTGGCAGGGGGAGAGGACAGAAGCTCTTCAGGCTGTGGAAGTCGAGTTTAATAGGATTCACAGAAGAGATTTAAGGAGCTAATCATCCTTATAGCTGCTCAAGTCCAATTTGCATCCCCCAGAGCTACTAAATTTTTTAAGCATGTATTTTTGGCAGCACTCTCCAGCAAATATCTCCCCTTGGAGCACACTGAATTGTGTAGGCTGTATCACATAAATGAGCTGTTCTGCCATCTCTGTAACCCCTAAATGCCAGTGAGATGTACAGCTAGGTATTCCCTAATCTCACCAGGCTGAACCTAGTCTTAGCCTTCCACTTAATAGAGCCAGAAGAGGGGCTTGGTACACAGTGACACGCAGCAGTACAGTGCTTAGATGCCAGGATCCAGAGTCAGAACTGACTGTACTGGGTTCCCAAAAAGTACCATCCAAATATGAGGAAGGCTCAGGTGTCTACACCAGGATTCCAAGCAATTGGCACTTTCACCCTCTGCCAGCCCAATGAAATACCATAGATGGCAGTATGTTTAATATTCCATACATTTATCTATATACATATATATTTCTGTGTGTGTGTATATATATGGCAAAAACAATTTAAAAACGAGATAACTGATATATTTTGGAAGTATTCACTTAATAAGAATTTCTGCATTTTGCAAGTACAAAATACCTTGTTTCTGGGGAATCTCTCATCCTGAAACCCTTCTCCTTACACTTGACGAGAAAGACATGTAAATTGAGATTGCCAAGGACGCCTATGGACGTGGATGATAAATCTGTACTCATTCATATAGATTTCGGAAGTAATTTCACAGCAATTTTGAATGAGATTATTTTGAAGGTTTTGGATTTATTTTTTTTGTGGTGCCATGTTGATCACGTGAAAGATGTGCAATATCACACACAATAACAACAGAAAAAATAATTACACCAGTGGACTACTAAAGGCTTATTGCATCACATTTTTATAACAGTAACATGTTAGATTAGAATATCTGATCGTGTTTGTCAGACGAAAGCCAAGACCCGGTAATCACAGTCACTGGGAGCTGCTTCTGCACTCCTACAAAAGCTGCACTCATTTACTTTCAAACTTGTGGCTATGAGCCAGTGTAAATGGGCAGCCTAAAATTATTAAACAAGGAACTGCTTCTTCAGTTGTGAGAATGTCTCTGGCTACAGACCTTCGCTAGCTCCTGCTGCCATTAAATCAAAAGCCTGATGCAGTTCATAGCTTTGTGTGGGAACTTGCTCAGACTTGCTTCATTTCTCAGGGCTGAGCTTTCAGATCTGCACAACTTCTACAATATTTGTAAACTGCTGATGGTACAGGACCGTCCTCCTCAAACATTGTTTTGCAATCCAGTGAGAAAAATAATTAGCATAAGGATATTTCTGTAATTCTAGTAAAAAGCTTTCCTCATGCTGCTAAAACATGTTTTTAATTGGACTCACAAACTGAATACATTTTATATAATTGCCTTGGATTCTGTAGTTCAGCTGTTAAAAATCATTATCCCGGCTGGCCCCTAGCAGTCTCTCCCCACATCTGACCAGCCAGTCCTGAATACAGACACGCGTGAAAGGGTGCCTCGTGCTCTAGGGGCTGCTGGAAATACGGGAAGCTATCAATAGCCAGCTCAGGCTAATGAAAGCACATCTCTGCAGGGGCTGAGCAAGCTGATGATTGGTTGTTAATTATATGGGGCAAGTTCAATTGCATTTCCCTGTAATAGGTTATGTCTGTTTGACCGTGATATCTACTCAGTTTATAGACCCATTTAATTACAGTGCATCCTTTGTGCTTGCAAAATGCAGAAATTCTTATTAAGTGAATAATTCCGAAATATAGCGGTTATCTCATTTTTAAATGGGTTTTGTCAGTCATAAACTCCTTAGGAATTTTCACTGTATATGAATGCAATAGGAATAACAAGGTATAAATACCATTTCGGTATCTAATTTCTCTGCTCCAAAAGAGCAGTTCTCAGCCTGCTCCATGTATATCTCCTTTTTATCCTTACCTTTCTATTTCTACCACATGAGCCATCTGCGGCTGCTGCACAGAGCTCCTCTGCCCAGCTCTTTCCTTGCTTCCATTGGGATTGATTCAGCCTCCCTTTTGAAACTTCTCTGCACAGAGCTTTTACAGCATTGGAGGAAGAATATGGTGTCATCCACCTCAATGTCTCTCCTGCTGTCAGCACAGCAGCCAATACTTTTTTTCTTGATATCCCATCCTACATGAGTTTTGTCTGACCCCTCTTTACGATCTCCTCCTCCTTTGTGACTCATCCACCTTTCTCCTGCACTTCAACTCTGTTTTCTTGCAGTGCCTACTTAGTGTTTCCTTGGCACAATTCAAAATTTTACTATTCTCTCCCTGTCTTTTCCATTATTTAGCAGTAATATTTTATTTTCCTTAATACTTTTTTTCTCTGTCCAAATATTAGTAGTTCTCCTGTCAAATCTATTTTTCTGTCTGTTTTTCTCTCTTTCTGTCTCTTGGAAAACGAAAGTTGTCTTTGTTACAGTAACTGGAGCTCTTTTGAAGTGTTTGGCCTGTATATTTTACACACTTGGTAACGTAATACAGAGACCACGAAATTGGAAAGGGACTGTTTTGGACCATGACAAGATCTTTTGCCACTGCAGAGTCCAGGTTTGTTCTGTTTCCAAAGCAGAGGAAAAGAGTGCCAGTCAAGCAGTAAAGGATGTCTGCTCTAATATGTTTGCTTTGAAGTCAGAGCTATGGGAAGCACCTTTGCCCATCATACACGGTTTGAACCCAGTGTCCTGGTTTCAGCTGAGACAGAGTTAACTTTCTTCATAGTAGCTAGTGTGAGGCTAAGTTTTGGATTTGTGCTGTGAAGAAGGCTGATAACATCCTAATGTTCGTAGTTGCTGCCAGGACAGTCAAGGACTTTTCAGCTTCTCTGCTGTGCCAGTGTCTGCAGGTGCAGGAGAAGCTGGGAGGGAGCACAGCCCCAGTTACTAGCCTAGGATGAAACCTGAGGTTTAGGATTGAGACCCAAATTGGCCAATGGTCTATTGCATATCGTGCACATTATGCCCAGTATATAGATGAGGTTCTGTCTGGAAGTTTGCTCTCTCTCTGTGTCATCTCCTTCTCTCTTGGAGTCATCTCTTTCTCAGTTGGCTCTTGGTCTTGGACACTTGGGCTCTTCTCTCTTTTCCCAAATTACAGTTTCGGGACTCTCTCTGCTCCAGGATTGTTAGCTGGGAATGGACTGAGCCTTGGCCATTGGGTGGTAAGTTGTTCTTATCTCAACCCATGAGTCTTTTTTCCTTTTACCCCTTTAATTGTCTCACCATCCCCAGGAGGGGGGAGTGTGAGTGAGTGGCTATCTGGTGTTTGCTGCTAGCCGATCATGTTCAAACCACAACACCCAGCCAGTCTATAAGCAGTGATGAATGGCTCAGCTGCAGGTCTGTCTTCCTGAAAATAATTTTGTATATTGCTGTGAAAACATTCCAGTTAGGCAGTCAGCCGTGTTATCACAGCACCAAGCTCTGACCCTTGGGTTTATATAGGCACTGCTCAGAACTAGAATCTCAATAACGTCTTTTTCCTAATCTTCTCAGACCTTTATACAGCTTCCAAATCTGACTCACAGTAGCTGTATTCAGTGCCTTGAAAAACCGTTCCTATTCATTATCATCCCTCCTCAGTCTCTCCAGTACTCCTTAGGTTGCCAAATTGCCATCAGTGCTTTTACTCTCAGTTTGTATTTCTCTTCTTGTCCCATTGGCTCAGTTTCTTTTTGTGTTCTGCATTTTTTTAAGAATCATGATAAAAAAAGGTATCATGCATTTGTTTGAAATAACACCTTTTTGAAGTGGCACGGCCAGCTGCAAGCTAGAGTGTTTATTTGCTCATATTCTGCAGCCGTTCATCAAAGTACAATGCTATGGAATCATATCCCTAATAGCCATGGACCCAGTCTGCGAGAGGGCTGCTGAACCTCATCTCTTAGGGGTGTCAATGCACAACAGAACTGGGCTCTGAGGGAGCCAAAGGGTCAGGATTCAGCTTTTTGTTTTGCAGTTGTGTGGGCAAAACTAGAAGTTTTATGAAAAGTTATTTGTTGTCCATAATTCATTGATTTTGGATGGGACCTAGAGATTCACACTTAATTAAATACTAGGGGATGGAATATCACTATCAATATAATATTTAAAATTTTTGTATTACACCCAGATGTGTTTGTAGCCATTTTATCTTCCTGGGCATACTGTCGGCCCATTTTTCAGGTATATATCATGATTTATGCCCTTTCTCTTAGAGTGAAACTTATTTCACTGGAGTAATCATGGTTTCCAGTCTATCTTTTATCAACGACATCAACTCACTCACCAGCCTAATGCTCCATTATCCCAGGAACATCACACTGTTGTGGTATTACCTTTCCCTGGAGGAGGCTGAATTACTTTTATTACTTCCTTCTTGAACAACTGCTAATCTCTTTTCTGGAGTTCTTCCAACAGTACGATTATTCTTCTGACACGACTGATGCAAATTGCCCTTGCCAGGATTTAACAGAGTGAAATACCTGTCTCACTTTCTTCAAGGACAGAAATTTGATTTCCTGTAGAATCTGTGATTTTAAAACAAGCATTGGGCTTTGTGCAGTTTCCCATTTATCCTCCTGTTTTGACGAACTTGCCCACATTCTGAGTTTCCTGATGCCAAATTGCTAAGTACTGGTACCTACAGCCTGACTCTGTGAGGGTTTACAGCCTGTAAATCCCATTGATTTTTGTTCCTATTCAAAACCTAAACTACCCAGAATTTGTTAAATTCCTGTTTTCCTGAATTAATTCTCTGGACTGTGACTTCTTAGTTTGCTAACCTGAGCTGCTACTTTTAATTCTAACGTTCAATACAGAATAAGTTTTGTCAAACCAGTTCCTGAACTTTATCGAGGTACAAAGAAGCTACATCTTCTAGGACCGAGAGCTTAACAGCAGTCACAGATCACATACATATCGCACCAAGCCTTCGCCAAGTTAACACCGTGGCTGCACACTCAAAACATACTGCAGAGACACTCTCATTTCTAAACTAACAAATTAAATTCCCCTGGGATTAAGCAGTAAAATTTCAGCAATGGACTGCAATATTCAAAATGCTTTCAGCTTTACCATTGAATACAATGCCTATGACAAGGTTCAGGACTTCCTGAGGTTGGGGAAGAAGTCTAAGGACTAAGCAAGAAGTCTAAGAAGTCTAAGCAAAACCCTTTCAGTTCTTGGGGGACCATAGAAAAAGTAAAGCTGGTTCTTCCTGCTGACAGGGGCTGATCAAAATAAACATTCCAGACAAGTAAGTGGATCGCTGCAAGTCACACAGGTCCTGCCATCTCTCCGTTCCCTCTCCTGGTCTGTAATGTGCCTTTTTACTCTTGGCAGAAGTGTTTAAGAGATGTGCCTGAGTCTAATGGTTGGCTGCCACTCACGAGAACAGACAAAAATAGAGAGAAGAGCTTATCAGTATCTCTGTGAGAAGAAAAAGATAAAGACAACACCTACGGGGTTTTTTTAAACAACTTAAGTTAGATGGGATGGGCTCTACATCATTTTTAGTATCACTTAACACACTGGGATCTCCAAGAGCCTCTTTGTGCTGTTGTAACATAAATAACCACAACAGCTGATTCCTCCCGGTGATGGATCTGATCTCAAGGAAGAAAATCACAGATGTAAAAGAGTAGAAAAAAGAGACAAATTTTGAGATGTTTTCCATGTTGCCCGGATTCTGACAGTCCAGGTTTCTCCTTTTAACAAAGTGTTTATAACTGGCTATTTCAAATCAGTTTAGTCCAACTCAGCTTGGTGGGAGCGGGTTGATATGGACTGGCTGAGGAGCAAGTCCACTCTCTTTCACTACTGGAAGGGTACAGGCACCACAACAGAAAGCGGAACCTGCTGGGGAAAAAAATCAGCAAAGTATATGGTAAGAGCAGTGAAAATCTGGCAGTCTTTCCACTGCCACATAAATTTCAAAGTCTAATGGGTATCAATTATTTACCATTAAAATTATTAACCACAGGAAGTTACTGGGTATCAATTATTTACCATTAAAATTATTAACCACAGGAAGTTACTCGTTTTGAAACTGAGAGCATACATGTCTATAGTCTCCCACCCGTAATTTGACTATCCAAAACGTGAGCAGAACTTTGTCTTCTTTGATGCTCGGAGCTGGTTTCAGAGTGGTGGGGGCCCTTGAAGAGGCTGCGCCCGTGGCTGGACTCAGTGACAAAACTGTGCTCTCAGATATCAGGTCCATTAACAATGACTGCATTTTTAAATGGGGAGTGTGACTTATTTGATTATCCATTTACTCAGAACATGATTGCTGAATACCCTTTAGAATAAAGTATTTAAATCAACCCAATTCTCCCCGGATGTCTTATTAACTACTATTCAATAAAAGAGTGGCATTTAGTTGGCTCGAAAATTGTTTTTTTCTCTCCAAAAAAAACATTTGAAGGCATCACACAAGTGTACACGCGGCAGTGGGCAGGAAGTCTCCTTTTTAGGTTTGGGCAATCAGCCATTCATCTCTGCTTTATGTTTCCTCAAGGTTAATCCTCCTTTCACTGTGTTTTAGTGGCAATAAAGTTTTTCCAGATGGTTTTATTCTTGCCTATTGATAGAAACCCAACGTGAAGATCTCACAGATTCATTTCTTTCTTTAGAAATAAATATATCTGTGGTCGGAAAGCCTTGTCTAGGTCACTTACACTTTCCTTATCTTTGCCCTTTTTCTTCCATTTGTTGCTTACCTATTTACTCACCGTCCTTGCTCCTCCTGTGCCCTCTTCTTTGGCACGTTTACCCCTGTATCCTGCTGAGGCATTAGTGCTTGAATGAATGTGTACATGAAACGTCCGCTACATTTGATACACCTACATCATATATACCAGCCACCCTATATGCATGCAGTGCATTCATGCCCTCTGATCAATGCACTTTTTCCTGGTCATCGCTGCTGTTAATTCATATCTTTAAAAATTAAAGTATTTTGTTTACCTGGAATAGCCACTCTCAGTGTCGTTGCATAGATGTTCATAATATCTTTGAAAAACATGCTTTAAACATACAGATTTAATAGTGGCCATTTCTTGAGTCTCAAGCACGTAAAAGAATTTAATTGCATATTGTCTTAAGAAATAGATCATGCCATCCAAGACAGAGAGAAGAAAGCAGTCTCCGAGAAAGTAACCTGAGGTAAAACTCTTTTATGATCACAGAGCAAAAGCTGAGCACAGCAGTAGGACACACCAGCCACACGAGGTCAATTAACACCATTACGACCTCCCTGTATCCTGTCTTTAGCTGGAGAGAGTCTCCAACACCTCAGAGAAGAGTAGGAAGTTCTTCCTGGTCACCACTTGTGATTTTATCTCACACCGGGGGCAACACTCTCCCATCCGCTTTCTGGTGGATATGGGCCCATTCTTCTTGCAATAAGAGCTGGTGCAGTCCCGTCTGCATTGCCTTTGGGAGTGGGCACCTCTGGGGCCCTGCAGAGCCCTCGCTGAGCCCTTCACAAGCTGACGGTGATGCCGTGGGGCTGGTTGGGGCTCCAGGGGATGCCTCTGATTAACAGCGCAGACAAACCTGCTGAGGCCAGTCAACAAGGCTCCAAACGCGTGTTCACATTAGGACTCGACTTCAGTTGTTTGCCCAGATGCAGAATGATGCAAATTGACATGTTTCAAAGTTACATTGAGCCTTAGACCCTTGTTTGAGCTTTCTGAGAAATGACGACTGAAGCTATCTGGGTATATGTATATTCTAGCAGAAATACATATATACATTCTGGACATGGTTTGAGCACACCTGTGGAAAAGGTAGGGGTGCAACTGGTAATTACACCATCACATTACTGTCATTTGGTCACATACAGCTAGGCTATCTGCCATTTATTTTAATCAGCTTATATTTCAATTTTATCTGTGGTTTTATTCCAGAACACAGCTCCACAAATATGATTTGGACTATCACTTCAAGGTTAGGCATGTGTGCAGCTTATTAGGATCTTAGAAGGTGGAAAAATCAGTAGTGCATAGATTAGTGAAGTTGACAACCCTTCCTGCAGGGATGATGCACGGACCCAAACCAGAACTGAAGCAGAACGCCTGGGGCTATTCAGTCTGGACAATAACCTTTCAATGAACATATTTATCCAGCCAAACCACATAAAAACCTTCTCAGTTTTAGAAGAGCTGGACCTATGCATTTTCAGTTTGTTGCCTGTTGTTGCCAGGAGCAACGAAACATGATTTACAGGTCACTCCTGAGCCGCCCTGTGTGATTCACAGCACATGGCTGCGGCCAGCCTGCTACAGACTCTTGTCTTGTGGGACACAAGCTATCAAAACTAAAAAAACCCAGGTCCACAGAATAGTTCTGTTTAAGTGTGCTGTTGACCAGCGTGTGAAGTAACAGCACAACAAAGTAACACGCTGTAAAATCACCATCATCTGTTTATCAGGAGCTCAGTAATGAGTACTAAGGGATGGTGGTACAATATATTCAGGGGATTAATTTTCAGTACTTAGTTTGATTGTCTGTCCTACCAACAGCTACCGTATCGAGCATTTATTACACATAACAACATGAATTAGACATTATCTAGTGACTTGATGTATACAAAAGTCAGAGGGGTCAATCACTATGGCAATGCAAAATTGATCCTGAGAATGGCACATGGCTCTGCCCACCAGAGCATGTCCTGCCTAGGCAGCCATGGGGTCATGGCTGTCCCTGTCACCCTCTTCTGTCATTAGCACAGTTCCCTTGTGACCAGCTGTTCCAGGCAAAGAATAATTCTGTAAGGGTTTAGGCACATAGCCCTAGGTAAGCTCCTGCTTTGGCCATCTCCTTTCTGCCCTGGACCAGAGTCACTGGACCCTTTCTGTAGCAAAAGCCTGATTACCAGCGCCAGCACCACACCAGCCCAGGACCTGGATACTGGGTGCTGCTGGTTCCCTCTTTTTTCTCATCAGGTAGGCTATTCCCATTCTGCAAAGGAATCTCATCAACTAATTCACTGGAAATAAATGCAGCACTTCCTTCCAGTGTATGAAAGCAGCTGTGCAGAGCCATTCCCATGATGAGGACCCTGATGACAGTGGGCAGACTGGTCTCTTCTAACCTTGGTAAATAGTCACGCCTGTGTGGAGGCAAATCTGTGTTGGGAAAGGGAACGATGATCCTGCTGATTCAGGTGGGTGTCTTCACGTGTCTTTGACCTGCTATCAAGTAACATGCTCCTCTATTTGTTTTTGGTGGCCTGAAAAAAAGGTGCGCAGAGCCTTGGTTTACTCTCTGTTCCTTCACTGATTTGTAGAAATAACTCCAGATGAGTCAGTTCCTTATACCCAGTTATTGAAAATGTGTAATGAAATATTTTCTAAGACAAAGTTAAATCAAGGGGCCGCAGCCACCCTTCTTGCAGGAACTGTTTCCACTGGGCACCCGGTTAGGGTGTGAGAGGTTCACCTGGCACTTTGAAGGGGTGGAAGAGTGGGTGTGCTTTGAGCATTAACCTTCCTTTAGTGACCTCCCCTCCTCTTTGGAGAGGTGGTGGGATTCAGCAGCAGAGAGCCCGGCACCTCTGGCAGCCTTGGAGCAGGGGCTCCTCAAGGCTGCGCACCGGGAGGAGGAAATGTAACACAGTGTGAGGCTGAGACATAAATTAATGACAAAATTCTTAGCAAGGCTATAATTTCTTCTCCTATAGGTCTCACTTTACATTATCTTCAATAGAAACCAACCTCTCTCAGAATTTACTGTCTTTTCTCTCGAACTCGAGTGATCCACATGTTTCACACATTAGCTTTGATTTCATCAACTGAAGTAGCTGAACTTTTCAGGTTCAAAACCTGTGTATTTTTATATTAATTCAAGTCTCACATGGAAAGCTTATTTGAATTTAAAATCTAAGTTACAGTGAAAGAATACTGCTAAATGCAGGACTAGGCTGCATCGATTGTCATAGCTGATTTTCGACAGACATAGTCTTATCGTATACGGCAATTTTTCTCTGAACATCTTATGGAAAACCTCATCAGCCAGTGATGAATGGATGTAAATCACTCTTGAAACCTATCCTACTAGATGTATTAAAAAAATATGAATGCCTGACAGGCAACCAAAACAAGAACCAAACCTGCAGACAAGCTTGAGAAGAGTGACAGGCAAATTAATCTTGTTTCTTTTGTCATCCTTTTCATGGAACATCAAATTCCAGCCAATAAGAATATAAAATTTTATCTACAATAAAGAATGATGTTGCAATGATTCTCCCCCAGCTTTTGTGTGTAGAATTAAAATGTACACTTTGAGAACAACCCTCTTAAAAACATGGACTATGCCTCTGCAATGGTCCTTTCACATTATTTTTATTATTACAGATCTTCAGTGAACAACTGATGAGCAATAATCTCACCAAAATTAGCTTCATAATTAAAACGTTTTGCTTTTTCAATGTTTGTAGGGGAATTGTTTTCAGTTGCAGTCTGAAACACATTATTTAGTAACGAAAGATTGCGGTTCTGCCTTGTGGCTGCCTCCAGCACATAAACTGGCTGCGGCTGTGATGTCCCTGCTGGAGGCTGCTGTCATTAGTGGAAAAACTCTAACACTCCATTAGACAGTTGTTCACTAAAGAAATATTCATTATGCAAACCTCTGCCCAAAGACCTGCCTAAAATGCCACCAGCAGAAGTGTCAGCTGGTGTAAATGAACACAGCTCCAATGGCTTGGGCAGCTCCGTCCGAAACATCGATGCTGGGTTCTACTTCTCAGTATCTGTGTTCACACCACCACCAAAAAAGAAACAATTATTTGTCAGATTGTCTTCGCTGTTAATAACCTGTGGCTGCGTTCCCATCTCTAACCTCAAACACATTGTACCGATGTATTTTGTATGATGCTGATACCTGACGATTTTTCTGTCGTTTGATTTAGAGTCGAAGTAGTGTTCTGAAAACTTTTGTTCTCAACACTTTAGGTTTTCTTGTTTTATTCCACTGCCTCGATCTGTGCAACAAGTCTCCTGCTACAAAGCTGTGCGCACCCTGCAAATGCCTTCCCCTTCCAGCCCTGGCTGCCCCGTGACGCCCATCCCCAAGGGCACAGCTTCTGTCCTCCTCGCTTGAACAGGCCCCGACGCGCTGCGATGTCTCCTGCAGGCAGAGTCCCTCTGAAGACGATGCTGTCTGACAACGTGAATCAATTCAGTGTTTCTTCATCTCATTTCAGACCGACGGGGCTTCCGGTGGTGTCATACTGCAAAGGCGCCCTGTGTTGCCTGTCCTGATGAAAAGGGTTAACAGCAGCAACCTTCCCGGACACGCTTTAAAAGGAGGGACTGAAGGAGCACCAGAGCAGGAGGCACAGCGGAGCAGCTCCTGCTGCCGCGCCACCCGCCCTGCCTGAGCGCAATCTGCTGCATGACAGGCTATTCCCATCTCTGTGCGTCAAGATCTTAAGCCTTTCTTCTTTGACACAGAGATTAAGGGCAATCCTGACAAATTCAAAACCAGATCAAGTGTGGTACTTCAGCGACATGAAATACAAACCACCCCTCCAGCTCTGCAGGTTCAGCTGTGGGCACCGCACTGTCCTTTGCTGAACCTATTCTGAGTCTTCACGTGAATTGCAAAAGCTGAGCTACTTGGCTGCTAACGAACCCAATCAACACTTTTTTTTTTTTTTTTTTTTCAAAATAGCTGCCAGACACGGGTACCTACAAACACTGATCTGGGAACTGACAAACTACCGAGGCTTTTGCCTGGTTTCTGATTCTCCCTCAAAAAGGTGCTATTTCTGTGCACCTTTGGGGTGCTGAATTTCAGACCAAGCATCCCTGTCCCACACTTCTTACCAATTGACTTTTCAAACAGCTATTCTACCCAAAATGTCCCTGTAATTTATGATCATGGTAACAAATGGGTGAATTAGAATAAGGTTGTTAATATTATTGCTTACACAAATAGCACTATCGCTTTTTGCAAAACAAGAAAATCATTATGAACTTCTGTCTAATTTGCCAGTATTTAATATATACTCTAATACATAAGGTATATATTAAAGTATACATTAAATATGTATATCTCTCTGCATTCACATGGGATGTGAACTTGGATGCACTGCTTTGTGCAGCAGTTTTCCCCAAGGTTCTGCTAACGAACAACTGTGACTTCCCCCTGGTGGTCAACTGTTATTTTTAACCGCTAATGATTAAAGACTGGGCTGCCTCTGACATTGAAAAAAGAAATTAGTTTGTTTCAGAAAAATACATACGAGCTTCCCTTCTGACAAAGTTTATGGTCAAAGCATCATTTTAATAGAACACCAGAGGCTGGTTTCTTATTAAAGCCAAAATATGTAACCAAGCATCACTTGGGAAAAAGCCAGGAAGAAAATATAATCTCAGATAAATAAAAGTTCTTGCTGGCTAACCGGCTCACTAATTGTTCAAGTTATATAATTACATCTAAAAACTGGGGCTTTGTGGACCCCTACAAAATTAAAGCTACAATATCCACCTGTAACCAGTTTTCTAGTGCTTCCTCCTGTGGTATTTATGTTTAGAGACCGTAAGACAGCCTAGCAAAGGACACTTTTCTTCTCCTTTCTGGAAATCAAACTATTCCCATCCATGTCAGATTTTCCTTTCATCTGCCCTCTGACTTGGCCAGAAACTGTTTCAATTAGCTGCCTGTCCTCCCTCCCCTCCCTTCTCTGCCTCAGTTTTTTTTCTGAAGAACCTCTTTGAAAGCAGTGATTTGGAATTCCAGGTTTGGAACCTTTGTCATGTAGACTCTTTGATTTACCAAACAGTCTGTATGGCTCCCTCATATCTTCCTTATCTTGACAGCCTGGAAAATGAACAACACTAGTCAAACTCTGAAGCAAAGGGAAAGGGGTGTCTTCAGTCGACCTTTCCCTGTACCTGCAGAAAGCAGTTACCTCCCAGGAGACAGTTTTAGCTTGCTTCAAAAAGTAAGGACATTAAAGCGATTGCAGTGTTCGTTCATCTGTCTGCCTGAGTACTTCCCTCACCCCAAACTTGCAAACTTACTGGCAATTTTAAATTAAATTTAACATAAGTCTCAAAAAAATCAGTAAGTCCCCATAAATCTCTCGAAACAGTAGCTGCATAAATAGAAAAAACCCCAAACCATACAACTCCCAGGGAGAGTGAGTTGCTATTGATCTGTCACATGCCATCTGTCAACCAGAGATCGTCCGCTCTGCACATGGTGGGTTGTGCTGCTCTGCACTAGCAAGGGCTCCTGCGGCCCCTGCCATGGGGCTGAAGTAGTCTTTGGCCACTTTCCTCCTTTCCCTCTTCAGGCCAGCTATCTGACTGGCTGGTTCTCAAATCTTTAAAAGAAACCTCAAATATTACACCTTTGTTCTTTCATTTTTCCTGTCCCAACCATTACATTTTTGCTTCCTCTTCTCACTACGTTGGACAGGCTAACTCTTCATGCCGGCATGCCTGTAGGGCCTCTTGGAATATATTTGGAATATATTCTGAATACTGCCATCTAGAAAACTTCATTGGTCTCCTCGGTCCTACTCGAAGTCCTGTAGATCTTCACAAACACAAGGCTGAGCACAGTACAGAGCTGCTGCCATCTGTCAGGTAAGACGATGGGTTTCACAACCAAAGCATCCCTCTTTGGAGGCCTTGGGAATGGGCAATAGGGCAGCACCCTCTGGAAGACACATATCAAGCATAGTTCATTATTAGAGGTAAACTTAGTAAATTCCTTAATATTCCTCAGCATTGAGACCTAGCCATTTCAAAGAAGTCAGGCACCAGAATTAGGCTGTCAGAAGGCTCCGGTCTGAAGCCCTAGGCACATACACCATGGCAGGCTGGGGACCAGGCATTTTCCTTCCTCTTCACTTATATCCCAAATGGAATAGAAAGCCAGGCAGAATTAAATCCAATGTACAGTAGCGGCTTAGATTTTGACATGATGTCATGTTTTTTCAGCTAACAGGGAAACGGCGCTATCTTCTGAACTTCATACCTCAAGGCGGGAGAGAACAGGACGAAAGCCTGGCTGGCTCCTGGTGACAGGAGTCACCTCCTGCCCTGCCTCACTTCCAAACTGCAACATATGCAAAGCCCTTACTTGTAGCATGGCTTCAATTTTATCCTGCAGGGTCTCCCTGGAGGATAAAGCCAGTGCTGCCAAATTCAGCTGGGCAAACTTCTCCAACCCCAAATGAAGACTCTATCTTTCAGTTATTACGCATCACCCGAATTTTTTATCACATGTACTGTCTGTCAAAGTCCTGTGACACGGATTTATCTTGACAGTTTGGTCTAAACTTTCCGTTTCATGTGTACAAAGAGCAGCAAGAGATCCCTCCAGAGATCAATAAAAGAGGTCCCGTTGGATTTATTTGAACCCCAGGGGGCATTGTTTGGGGGTAGAGTCCTTCAAGTAGCACATTCAGGTATTTTCATCTTCCCATCATATACCAGGTGCTGCTTCTGCAAGCTCTCTGAAATGCTCTTTTCTAGGGTAGAAGGAAGGGGAGGACTGAGAGGGAGGGGGGCAGAAACACAACAAAAGACAATTAATTTCCAGAAATTATAGCAATCTCATCCTCTTCTTGCATTTCTCTCTAATTCTTCTTTCAGAGAAGAAAACCCTTCCATACAGTGGAAAATATTTCATTGTATATTATTTCTATAGGTTCTGTCTTAAAACGGCCCAGACAGCATATGAGGAGAACTCGGTTCCCACATCTTTCGGTACTTTGCCTCCTGTATGTGGAGCCACAAGGACACTGTTTTCCTAGGAGCAATGTGAGAATAGAAGATTACAAGAAAAATTCCCGTTGGGGTATCCTCTTTAATTCCCTCCGGATTTATACAGTCACTTCAGTTAGAATAAAACCAAAAGCAAAGGTGTATCACTAAAAGGAAAATGTAGCAACTGGATGTATTAGCACAAAGAACGTGTTTCTCCAAATACAGTTATCTTAGGAAATCTTTTGTCCCAAGAAAGCCTGGGGAACTCAGATCCCTTTTTAGGAATTCTTTTCAGGAATTATTCTTTCATCAAAACAGAAACAGCTGTATTTCGTATCTCCCAGTCAAAGCATACTGCTGGAAAAAACAGATTTCTGTACAGAAAAATAGGCAGCCTGGTATCTGCAGGTGCCAGAACTGAGCCCATTCAGACGACAGAAGCTGGAATAGCCAGGGGTTTCCAGTTACATACAGGTGGCTCAGAAGGATGACAGAATGGCTTCTCAGTCTGCGATAAAACCCCTCTTTCGAGCATCAAGGCCAAACATCAGCTTTCTGATCTATCTCCTGAAGCGTCTGTATCTCTATGAATCCACGGCTCTCCTGCAGTCTTCTCTGCAGAGCAGCTGCCCTCCTGCCCAGTCTGTTTCCATCCGTACACAGAACAGACAAGATACGAAAAGAGCATTGCAATGGATTTTGCATACTGTGAAATATGTTATTGAAAATTTTCTCACTTCATGTACTGTTTAAAAACAGAACTTTGTATGAGAATTTTGTCCAGAATTTTGTATGTCAGGCAATTCCTTTAGGACACAAAATCCTGATTTGGGATCCTGTGTTAGGGCTCTTCATTTTGAATGAACATTCTTATTTTCTCTTATTCACTCTTCCAGGTATGAAACATGACTGTTTATTTTTTTTTTCTTTGCAGAAATATGACTAAATGAAAGTAAAATGTAAATAGCAGGAGATTCCAACAGGAAATGGACAGACAAATTCAATTTTTTTCAAATGGTAGCATGTAAAGATATGCAAATTTCCATAGTAATTTGGTTGCAGTACAGAAAGTCCTGTAACATCATAGGAACAACTTCTGCCAGAGTTGTTCCATCATTTTTCCCACTTTGAATTCTTTATTACACAGTGAGTCAGATGTGATTTTTACCGTTAAACAGAAGAAACAGTGAAATTTTAAAACCACATTTATTTTCAATACAAAATCTGTTGCACTATCACAGAAGTGAGCCTGTGTGTTTACCCCCACATGCACAGATAATTCAGCATCTACAATTAAATAAGAGTGAAATTATATTTCTCTTTTACCAAAACCACTGGCAAATCTTATTAAGAAATGTTCTCTTTGTGCTTTGTAATCAATGTTTGTAGAATTAATTTCTTATTTCGGTTCCCATTAAGAAAAATGATCAATGGAAAGCTCGACAGTGCGAAAGAAGCTTATTACAGCTAGCTTACATTTGCGATTACTTCAGTTGTGCTTTACCTACAATATATACATGAAAGCTGCAAGGTGTACTATGGTCGAATGTAACGCACTGGGAAAAGTTCTGAATGTGTCAATGAGGAATCCGCAGTAAATAAGCAGAACAGCTCACTATTTCGTTTCCACAGCAAAAAAAAAAAAAAAATTAAGTAGATGCTTTAAAATACCATGCACACCGTTGGCTATAGTACTTCTCACACAGTACAACATAAGCTTTCTCGTTTTATTTGTCTGTAACACCTAGAAGCATATAGCATCTACACTTTAAGTGTATTTACAAATTCAACAAAATATCTACATATAAAAAGCTTACTTAAAATTAAACTTGATGCAAGTTATGAAAAACCAATTTATTGGCAAATGAAACTGAGCATTCCTTCAACCATAGGTTGTTATAAAAATTTATATTTGGAGGTAAACATTTGATTGACATAGGATGCGAGAAAATAATTTTGCCACCGATAATGGTAATCCTTTACCACTAAACCATATTAGCACTTGTCAGATTGAATTCTGTGGTTCCAAGCGGTAACCCCCACACTGCTTCAGGGTGTAGGTAATTACAAAGCTGCCACACTGATCAGGCCGGGATGCAAAGGGAAATACACTCTTGCTGGTGAGGTCGATTGGCTTGGTTTTTTAACAATTTCTTTTACAAGAGCTTATACCTTGCTGTGTTAGTAAATAATTTAATTCTGTTTGTGTTTTGGTTTTTCTAAGGCCATGAAAACATGTTGTGCTGTAACTGTCTGGAAAGCATCTCTTTATTCTTAAAAGGAAAAAAAAATCATACTCTGTGCAATTTAAAATATTTAAAACCTTCCATTTTTAGCACAACAGTTTCATAACGCTTTTTCTTTTTCTTCGCATTTTTACTTTATTTGGCAATGACAGTAGTCCACTAATCACAGTTTACTGCACCAACTGATTGAGTAGCACAGCATGTTATGGAATGCATATTGTAGAAAGGCACTGAATGTATTTTGCCCTGTGTTTTCTGGAATATTTCTCTCATTTTAAAGTTTTTCTTTCAGTGACTGTACAAATTCCAAAATGCATTGCAATGCATATCTTTTATGCCCTAAAATCAATCCAATGTGTTTTGATGTAAAAATAGAACACTGTACTGCTGTAACACTTGAGAGATTAAAAAGGCTATAAAGTAAGAGGAGCAAAGAGCAGATAATAGGGTCTCATTAAGCATCAGCAAATGCAAGTGTCATACTTAAATCATTTAGCAATTATATACTGTACATACTGTTCCTAACTGTCTTGCAAAAAGACATATGATAGCTAGACATTAAGTCACCAATTTCACAACAATGTCCACAAAGACATTGAAGTTCTATATAATACTACTATAACACTCTGACAATGAAAACAGAATTCATATCCAGGGATTCAGCTGAGGACTGCATAACAAATTGCCAAACCATGTTTTTATAGTGTACACAAGATTATCTGTGAATTGTGTAGCATTTTGTTTTTCCATGCATTATACTGTTTTGTCAACAGGAAACAAAATAAGTTGATGCTAAACTTGTTTGTGTCAGTTCCTTTAAAAAAAAAAAAAGTAAAAATATCCACAAATTGAAGAAAATTTGAATTTCATATTTTGATTCATACTACCATACCACTCAATGTGTCGTTATGCTGTGTAATTGTATTGACCTGCATATTCTCATAGCGTCAACATCTTGTGGTGTGGAGCTCTGTTACCTGCACGTTCCTAGTATGAGAAGGAGGATGTACAAGTGCTTCAAACAAACTGAAGATACAAGGGGAGCGAGTTCTGTGGTTACACAAATGAATTCATGGCGTTTACAGGAGAAGGAGCCTCAGAACTTTCATTTCCTTCTGCAGGTTCTTTCTCTTTTTTACCGCTATATTGTCCAATAAAGGAGCCATCCTCATTGAACTGACCATTTACACCTTCTCCATAGTCAACTAAACTATCATCACTATCTTCTTTTTTCACAGTTCTGTCTGAAGGGGTTCGGCTTCCTTTTTTTAGAGGTTTATGGTCCTCTGCATCACTGGAGACACAAACAAACAAACAAAAGGAATTAACTAACGTATTATACATTAAGATAAAATTAACCATGCATGCAGATTTTATAAAAGCATGTGTGCAGCCCTATAATCCTTTAGTAACCCGCATCACATTGTACAGACAGATCAATATGATGCAGTTGACATGAATACATGGTGTAGGAATGGTTTAAACAGAGAATGTCTTCAGTGGAGGGAGGGGGGTTTGTGGTTTGTTTTTTTTTTTTTCCCCATCGTGCATGACTTTTCAATGATAAGACTTGTGCCCTTGGCTCGGAAGCAATTTAGATGCAACTGCAAGCATTAAAATGTGGGTTGTAAAGTTATAAAAAAAATAATTTATTTGTTCTCCAAAGTAACAAGCTTATGATGTGCTGTGAAGTTAGTCTGTTAAACTTCTTAATTTCTTTGACTCCTTGAACATGAATGAAGAATGAATTTGGTTAAATGACATATACTCATTTTCTTTACTAGTATAAAGAAAATAAAAGTGCCGCATTTCAAATAATTTGTTACATAATACAGGCCAGACTTGCAATTTTCAGCCTTACCTTTCAAGAGACCTACATATTCCATTAAAAGGGTGCAGAAGAAACAAATGAAAATAGCCTAAGAAGAAAAGCAAAGTCCATATCCTGATAGTGATCACTATTTTATCAATAATAAGTTGCTCTTAAAATTGCTAAAACATTTACTGTATACAGGCAAAGCAACAACTTAGCTTACAGGAGCTAGAGCTGAGCAGTTCAGAGCATGCGTAATTTTTTTCATTCCTCATCAGATCAGCTTCCTTATCGTTATCCATCACTGCTAACACGTTCTGACAATGAGGATGGTGATTTGGAGGACAACAGAAAAAGGAAAGGGAAGAAAGGCAGGGAGGAGAGATCCCTGTAGCAAAGTACTGTGGTCTTCCCCTTGGCAGTGGAAAAGCTGCAGCCCCATCAGCATACCCAACTAAACCTGCAGCTGTGGTAAGCTTGCATTTCATGAAATAGATGTAGTCGGGCTCTTTTCAGAACCCTTTACACTGCACTTCAGTTTCAAGATGAAGATTTCGGCAGCAGCTCCAAAGCATTTCCAATTCAAAACCACTATTGCCAGCTGCAGTTATTGTGGGTGTAGTTATTTACCGTGTCTTAAACAGAACATATGACTTTATTTGTATAAAGGAGTAAGTGATTTTAGTGTTTTTATTTAAAGGCTCCCAGCTTACAGAAATTATAAGGAAAAATGTACAGAATATCAAGGAAATAAAAATATATTTACAGTATCTACCATATTAGGCTGAATACATTCAGCAAATTATTTTAAGTGTGTAATTCCTAAAAGTGAATCTTAGTTCTTCCAATAATGATATTTCTGTTTTTTTAATTAATATCTTTGAATAACAAAAGAAACCATATACAAATATGTATATATATATATATAGCATATACAAGGTCACACAGATTATATTGCGAGTAGAAAACCATCTCACGATTGCTAGAAAACCATTACACCAGTTTTCCATCGATCTTTTTCTCCTCATCTCATCACCTTTTTTGGCTTTTGAAGACTCCAAGTTATCACATTCTAAAAGAAGTATGTCTCTAATATACATATACTTACAGAAAAAGAATATCAGAGATTTTATTCTTCTATGCATAAACAAGAAAGAAGTGGTAGGAACATCTGTCTTATTAACAGAAGTGGTTAATGCTTTCTGGGGAATACCATTAAGTAAAGAACACTGCATATATGGTTTGCTGTTTAATTTTAGGTGAGTAACTTTATAACTGCTTCCACCATAATATGTAAGAATGGAAATAAATTTGAATTGCATTTGTACCTTATTCCAACTGGTCAAGAAACTCTGTGCAAATATTCTAAACTGTGACCCTGTTCACTAGGCTGGAATATACAGTAAATAAATAATACACTATCACTGTATTAAAAATATCCACATTTTTGTGTTTAGTCCAATAAAACGCTCAATTTTCACGTATAAATTAGATAAATCTGGGTATAGGAACTTCTGCTTTGTGTTGCTCTTAGGGCTTTCTTGCTTGTATTTTTGTAAAAAAAGTTTATTTATAAGTCAAACAATGAAGAAATAATTACACAGTTAGTTGCATTGTGTCTGTGATTTCTCTGTTTTTCAGTAAGGATGTGGATTCTACTGCCTGTGTAATAAAAAACAAACAAACCTGCAGATTTACCCAGGAGTGTGCCTGCACGGAGGTGGGTGCTGGTGTCAGAGCACAGTTACAGCAGACGCAAAAATTAAATCTGAAACTGAGGATTCCCTCCCTTTTTGCACTATACAAGTTGAGAAACAGGTTTTTCCAAGACTCTGGCAGTGGAAAAACAAGTGGGATTATCCAGGGTGCTTTCTAGACCTTGTTCAGGAAAAGGAAACACATGCCATGGTGCCTTTTATTCTTTACCAAACTGGGTTATGACTCTTATATTAGATGAATACAAGGTTTTGGTTGGAAGGGAAAGAAATCAAGGAAGAAAGAGGAAAAAAAAATAAACCAAGCAGGAGAAAGAGAAAAAAAAGTGAAGACATCAGAGTTTTGGACAATGCTTTTGTTATCCTCGGGGTGCAAAACAGAGAAGGGACCCTGGTGCTCTGGCAAAATGAATGTATTTTCTGTTTGCTGCCAAGAAGCAAACTGCAAAAGCCACTGAATTGCATCATGAATATGGATGCCCAAAAGAGCTATAGAGCATTTTAAGCTGTAGAATATGTAATACTACATTGCAAAACCATGGTAAGCCATTAATTTTGATACAGCATCTGGAAGCTTTGCTAATCTTGCTTACAATTGTTCATAAAACAATTCCAAAACACAACCAGGATAGATCATAATTTTTTTTAGTTTTCACTTGTGGTTTTGCTTCCTGACTTTTGTACTTACCTAGTGTAACATTGTTGACATAAAAAATAAAGTGCAAATTGGGTTGACTAAAATTACAGTGGAAAACTGAAGAAGTTTTTGAAAAGTATCATGTATGCAGTGCATACAACTAACTGTGAGACAAGTACTGGGAGGGAACAAAACAAGAGGTGGGAACGGGTATGAATCCTATATTTACATCAGACAGCCATGAAAGTTAAGTGTAGTGATACTTTTACCATTTGTTGTCTTACAAATACGTTCCGTATTAGTAGATTTTTAAGGATGAAAGTTCCTCAGTGAAGACTGCCATGTACCAGTCATTTTGATAAGTACTGATATGTATCACACATTTCTTGCCCTTTCAGTAAGAACAGTATTTAATATTAAAGCATATTCTAAAAGCACGATTTAAGTATTTTTTCATGAATGTTTGCTAATATAGAAATAAAGGTTTCTTCTTAGTTTCATGAAACATCAAACTTGCAGCTAATGACTAAGAGATATAAGAAGTACGGAAGCGACAATAATGTGTAAGTTCAAAGCACAAACTTATTTTTTTTTAAATTTCAATTTCACAAGCTCATCAGTTATTGAAAGAAATATGTACCTTGAAATCTCCTTTCTTCTTTCAACTTTTCAATTTTTCTTCCTTAGATATGGGTACATGCAGCAACCAGTCAGAATGGGGAAGACAGTTTTACGATGCCTCTGCAGTCCAGCAGGCAACTAGTTCCCACTAAACTTTGCCACATTCATGGACATGCAAAAAGACTCAATATATGGTTAGCAATGTACTATTTTTCCTTATAACACAACTTTCAGATGAAAGGCAACAGAAACCAAACAAAATGGGTAAAGCATTCTGGGCTATGGGACGCAGAAAGAGGATACAGAAGATGAAAACTGCTGGCAGTAAATTCCTTCTTCAGGTCAACAGCCCAGAAATGTTTAAGTATAAGCAGTCACGTAAAGCCACAGACGTATGTTACACTATGACCTCCCTGCACGCCCCAGGCGAACCTCTGCCCCAACACCTACCAGGTTTCTGCTTACACTCCTAAATTGATAGGACTGTGCAGGTTAAAAACGCTTTCCCTACACACTTATGCACCTGATCAATCCAGACTTGAAAACATTTACTATCTCTAATCTGGCTAAGGCATAAGCACACCTATATTATTTTCCTGAGCGGTTTTTACTCTAGCATCTCTGTAATACAAAACTTTCAGTAGCTGGAAAAACTAGAAGATTAAGCTCTGGCGTTAAATGGCAATGGGTTGAAAAAAATGTTAGTCAAAGAACCTGACTTGCTTCTTGTGAAAACTTTAAAGAAAAATCTGCTTGAGAGAAACTCAATCAAACTTTCCACCTTTGCTATTTCTGGTGGAAAATTATACAAAGCACTCATTTAAAAAGCAGTGACACAGATGTTCAAGAATTAAAACAAGAACCACCAAAGAAAGCACGCGTGAGTAAATGAGGACACAGTAAGATCACTGCCAAATCCAATTGGACTATTCAGAGACAGGAATTCTCCAGACAGTCCATTGACATTATCTCTTGTGCTAGAAAGGACCAAGCTTAGAATTATGGTGCTGAGGCACAAATCATTGCTAGGTCCCCCGGAAACACACCTAAGCTTCAATAAAACTTGAATAACTACAAGAGAAAAAAATACTATTGTAGTTACAAACTATATCCTCATTGTTAATCAACCCAGAATAAGAAGGAAAAGTAATATGTTATCTAGCAACCTCAGAACCCAACACCAACCATTTCCAGAAAGTCTCCCATAGCATATCCAAGAATTTCTAGGAAAAATATTGGGCGTGTCAAAACATTGAAGAAAAGAGGCAAAATAATTCAACAAAATGTGCAAAATCCTGTGGAACCACACTAGCAGTCCTCCTACTGTACTTGCCTTGTCCTGTTTGACCTTCCTAAGAAAATATTCCAGATTGCAATGAGACACTAGACTTTCTAACTTCCTGTGAAGTTAACTAAAAAATGCACGCTTGCAGTCTCTCCCTGCTCATGAATCCAAAGGTCTGTAGATGCCATAACTTCTTAATTTCTCTTGAAATTTCTCTGGAAATTAAGAGCCCAGGATGGAAATTTAGGCTGATTTATACACTGACCTGAACAGGAGCTCTAGATAGTCTTTAATTTTATTTTAAATAAACACGCATTTGTGGTACTTCTTGTATTTCTTGCAGGTTCTTGGTGTAAGCATCGACTGTCCACAATTTACTATCTGTCTTCTACAACTCAGGAAAACCACTGGGACTATAGTGCAATCAGTTTGCTATAGAGGCACTGTTTTCACGTTCTGTGGCTCCTAAAACACCGCATTTCCTAAAGCATTATTTCCTTCATTAGTTTGATATGGCAGGAAAATCCAATGTTGGCAGGTTCTGCAGAAAGTATGCTCTTAGATGAAACTGAAGAGTGCAGAACTTTGAACAAGTCCAAGCCATCCCAAGAATACTGGGAAGCCTAGAAATTGTATATGACAAAAACCTCCCCCAAAATTGAGAACTATGACTTCTCTAGAAGATCTTAATTAGTCACTAAGATTTAAGTAATCTAATAATTTAAATCTTATTTTGAAACAACTAACTTTCTAAATATTGGGCTTTCTTGCCCAGAAATACTGAAGTCTATTCAGTACAAATTTCCAGGTCTTTCGCTCTTCACAGTTCCTGAGAAGAAAGCAAGTCTATGTTCTTAGAAAGTTCCTCTTGACAGTCTGGTGTCTCTCTGGAAGTTAGATGTCCTTTTGTACTTGGCATGGAATGACTGTGAGACCTTATACTTCCCCTTCCCTCCTTTAAACTTGGGAGGAGAACGAAAGGAGATCAGACACTTGTGAGGATAAGAAAACGAAGAGCTTCCAACAGAGCTCTTTTTTTTCAGCTGACATAAGGAGCGTTTGTGTTCTGAGAAATCCTTCATGATCTGGACCAAGGATTCACCAAATAGCTTGCCGCCTGTGTATGGTAAAGACAGCAGTTTACATTTCAGATCCAACGATGATGGCCAAGGCCGTAGCCATATAGCTCTCCAGGCTACAGTGAGGCATGCCAGATTTTTAACAGTGAGCCTAAGAGAATCCTCAGCTGCATCATGGATAAAATCAGCTGCAATTTTACATAGCCTGCGTTTCATCTGCATGGCACCGGATGGGACCCATTTCTTTTTTAACCTTGCTTGTTCTTCCTCCAACCATATTAGTAACGCTCTAGAAGCGTAAGTGCAGTAGATACATACTCCAAGCTGGGCTGCAACTAACTTGAAAGATCTTTTAATTGCTTCCTCAACCTTTCTATCAGTAGGATCTTGAGGGAAAGCATCTATATCATCAGGCACTGGAAGTACAGAATGACCAGTAATCAACACCCTGTCTACCTGAGGCAAAGTCCCCCACAGAGCAGCTTTATCCACTGGAAGAGGATAGAGCTTACGTAGGACTGCTGGGGGTTCATGCTTTGCTTCGGGATTACCCCAAATCCTACAGACAAGATCTTCCACTGCTGAATGGATAGGAAGTGCATTATCTACCTTGCCTTCTTCAGAGGGAACAGGCAGTTCTTCTGAAGCACATTCAGATTTCGAAGATTTTAGCATTAACACTCTCTTTATGTGCCTGAACAGATAATTCTGATTCTCCATGTCAAACTTACGCAGAGGATCTGGTCCTTCTTGGTCTTCTGTAGGGGACTCAGATGACACCTCCTCATCTTCAGGGGATGACTCAACCCCCAAGGCCTCATCAGCCTCAGATTTCTTCTTTCCAGAAGCTGTTTGATCTTTTAAACTGTCCATAGGGTCAGATTCACAAGTTTGGGAACTGCTCCCAGTTGCTTCTAGAGGAACCACTGGAACTTCTGTAATTGGTACCCTGGGATGCTTTACTGAATGGGCCCTAGCCTGTGCCACAGAAGTTATACTTTGTCTGGCTGCTGTCAAAGCATCCTTTAAGACAGTAGCTAGCTCAGGCAAAATTACAGATTTCATTAATGAATTCTTTTCAGATTCAGAGGAGTGAGTAGGTCTTACCTTCCTGTGGTAGGAGCTCTGAGAGTCTTCTGAATCTGAGCTGTAGTCTGGTGTGTGGCTGAACCAGTGCTGGAGAGAAGAATGCTGCCTTGCCAGAGAGCCAGGAATTGTGTTGCAGCTGAGGGGTTGCTGGAAAGGGGATGGCTGTCCTGCCTGAGAATCTGAGCCCTCCTCCAACCCCATTATCTGTTGCTCAGAAGCGTGATGTCTATCGCCATGCCTGTACTTCCATTCCTCTGACCTCTTTTCCTCTCGGCAGAGGGAAGCAGAGACAGAACTAACCCTTGCTAGCTCTGCAGACTGCCTAGCCCTCCTCCTGGTGTAGGAGGTCTGTGATCTGGTGCTGGAGTATTGATCCCCTGACCTTCTGAAGAAGTTGGATCTGTCAGATCTCACAGACTTTGCTTTGGTAAAGACAGGATCTGCTTCAGGAGAATTGGCACAGCTACCTTTTCTTTTCTTTTCCTTGTCCAGTGTCTTTCCTGTCCAAGCAGGCATGGACCTGAAGTGATGAAAAAAGTTCAAAATACTCGAATTCCTAAATCTTACAAAAATTACTTTTTTTTTTTTTTCAAGGGAAACCCTATACCCTTTTTCCTCAAAGAAGCACTGCATCAAATCAGTGCCATGTGAGGCAGACAAACTGAGAACTGAGTGACTGCAGTGATGCTGGGCTGCAGAGAGTGTGCCAAGGTATCTTCTGTAATCTGACTGGTTGCTGCTGTTTCCCTGTCTCTAAGGAAAAAAGAGGAAATCCCAATATACACTAATTACACAGAAACACATTTTAGAAAGGAGTTTTTGCATGGTAAATAGGATGAGCTCTTTCATGTGAACAAGTCTGAAAGCTTGGCATGCATCTGTCCACATTCACCAGACATGAGGCACATAAATGCATTATAAAATAATTTAATAAAGCACTAGATGATTCTATAGATTAACTCAAGCCACTTAAATATGGAGACATACATTCAAATCTTGCTACAGGTCACACATGAAAGCAGACTTGAATAGTCTTATTCTAGGCCTGAGAAAACACGTATGGAGTTCACATCATTTGTACAATTCTGTACGAAGGTCAGTTTCTGCTGCTGAAAGTTCCAAGTATCGAAAAACAGATGAGCGATAAAGGAGAATGCAAACTGGACTGCCTAGGAAAACTTATACAGTACTTATCGACATCTGCTTCCAAGCATTGCTTCATACTTCCCGTTTTATCAGATGAATTTAACTAATTGATATGCACTTAATGGTGTAATATCATACTGTTCCGAACTCATTATCCTAAGAACAGAGTATCATGCTTTTTTTTTTTTTTTTTTTTTTTTTTTTTTTTTTTTTTAATCAAGGAAGAATAAACAGAAACTGCTCTTTGGCATTCAGAACTGTAAATCTATTCCAGTCAGACAAAGATGCACATTTCCCTTATATGAAAAAGCTACGGCAACAGAGTGGATCCTTAGTGAAAAAACATGATTTTTCTATGTGTGTTTGTAAATGTCCCATCTTCAAAATAATAAAGGGCTTTTACAATGCTTTTGACACAGGAATGCACTGTAAAATCTACTGTAACACCCATATAAAATATAGTGGTATTGACATATTTATAAAATAATAACACTATTTCCTGTACTAATCAAAAAACAACAAATAAAATGCTGCTTATTTAATAAGCCATACTCATAATTGTTACATGAACAGACTTGCCAAGACATGCTTTTTTGCGATGCCAGGAGATTCAGCTAGATTACGTTTACAACAAAGGAAGAGAGTCAGGAATAAGAGCTGTGTCGCAAGCTTTGAAGCTGCTTGCTATGTATCTTGTACCGAATTACATGAAAGGGAGATTTGTTTTTTCTTGTAGGACAATCCTTCACCTCTGTGTATAACATCACTTCCTCGCTATTGGGTTAGGTGTTAGTACTGGCAGACACTTTAAATGTGTTTTCCAGGGAATGTAACACAAGGTTACCTTTATTAGTCTTCAATTAGAAATGTATTTTCAAAATCAAAATGCTAAATGTGCCCTAACTGAAAGGATGGACACTGTATCTGGTATTTTAACTACCTGAAAGATGGGTTTATAAATAAGGATTCCTCACTTTAAGACAATTGTGTTTGAATCTGTGTTTCACTGTGAATGGCTTATTCGAAGCTCGGATGTTTTATTTCTAATGAAAAAATTAAATGCTATCTATAGTTCTATGCAACACTGGATACAGAATCTTTGCCAACACGGAAAAAAAGTTAGTTTTGAATTAGTAAGTGTGATATTATATACAGTACATGTGTGATATGTACAGTGAACAGGACAAACCACATCAGTTGCTCACCTGTATTCACCAAATGTTCCATCATCTTCCTTCATAGGCTGTATTTCTGGATCAGCATGTGCATCCTCCTTTTCCTTCACTAAAATAATTGAAACAGTAATTTTTATCATTAAACTGCAAGACAAAAAAATCTTAAGACCTCAATTTCTCAAACTGATCACATTTGGCAGAAACATGGTTTGAATAAAACTAATTTTTTGAACTGGGGCCTTAGGCTGTGACTTGTTTTCTTTTGAAGGAAAAGATCTGTTAATTAGTTAAAGAATTTTATTTTTGTTCAAGTACAAAATACTGCAAGCCATTCTGCATTAGTAAAACTTTTTCTTCTCATTTCTAACACTAAAGTTTTTGTTAAAAATCGTACTAAAATACTTTCTTTACTTACGCTATTAATAAATTCAGTTATTGAAATCTGAATAATTCAGTTTTACATATCCATGCACCATATTTCCTCTTGATATTCCTCTTATACTGATTGATAACCCTGAATCAGATTCACTTGCGTTCACTGTTCACTTCTGCTTTCACTTCATGCACTGAGGCTCCAGGGAATTTTAAACAGTACTTTAAGAATTATTGATATTGTAAAAAATGGGTGTGGTCTGTTAATTTTTCTATTCTATTCACGATCAAAAGCAAAGCAAAACCACCTACACTGGAAACTAAATTTAACACAACTGTATCTCTTGCACATCCTTCTAATAGGTTTAGTCATCATTCACTGGTGGGAATAAATCCCATGCATGTAACTTGTCCCCATAAAAGCCCTATGGAGCACTGTGTCCTTTCACACAAAAACCTGCTAGCACCTGAGAAGATAGATGTTTACAGAAGACATATATTCCTGTAAGTTAACCTTGTTGACAGAGTAAAATAATATACTGACTTCTAGAATTATCTTTATGGTTTGTCCCTTTGCCTTTTCACTTCTGTTTTTCTGGCTATTACTCAAATCTTTCCCTTCTTTAGCAGATACAGTGATACAATCCAACATACAATCTCTTATCTTTTACTGTGGTAATTTCCACACTTAATTTGTACATCATTAGTTTATATGTTGTTATTTAAAATTATATTAATAATTCCTGAAAGTATTTTCTAATTCTATTAATTACAATAACATATAACACCTTGAAATGTATCTGGCTGCTCTAATTTCATACTGAAATAAATTATTCCTTTTTCCAAACCATAGGCAATCTCAAGATGACATGCTAAAATCACAATGAAAACGAGTTAACAACTTTGTGCATTTGCACTGTCTGTGGAGCAGTACATTTGCAATGATACAAGAAATACAATTAGCTAGAGTCACTGATATAAACACGAGCACATACTGAATCCAGAAATCTTCTATACAGTCAAGATCTACCTTCATATGTGTGTGCATATGCACATGTATATGTGCATGAAAAAAATTAATACCTTACATCTAGCAATTCTGCAAAAGCAGGGAAAAGAAGGGCATAGCAGGGATCTACACAAACTATTGGCAACCTTAGCATCCAACTGCCTTCTTACTCCAAGTCCTCCCTAGTGTCTTCAGTGTCATCACTTTACTTGTTTCATCCTCCTAATTTTCCTTCTCTTTTCTCAGTTCTCTCCACTAAGAGTCACTTTTCCTATATTCTCTTTAATCTCATTTTCTCTATAAAATAATTAAATTATTAGGAAAAAACCTAAGATGATGTCTTCATCTGTCTTTTTTCCCTGGGTATAGGTGGCTGGCACCGAAGATTCCAGCTTCAAATGGTAGCTTCAAATTTGGCTGCAGAAATGCTGAGGCTGAAGGCAACAGGGATTCTGAGGAGGAGGGCAATGTATGAAGGGATTTGTGCTATGAAACGCATTCCCAGTACATTAAAGTAACACGGTATGTTTCCACACTTTCTGACCAATTAAATTCTAACTCAGCTCATTTTAGGGGGTTACACCCATCGGTATTAGACTTCAGAAAGTGGGGAGGAGGCTGAAGTATCTCAAACAAAGCTCAAACCTCCCTAGAGAGCTAATGCAGTAATACGACCCTCCAGGAACGAAGGAGACACTTTTCTTATGCTTAAATGGATTGAGGTTTTCTGCCAATAGGCAGATTGCTCCTGACAAGCCCACCAAATTATAAGACTGATTTACCATATACACAATGTAAATGCAAACCAGCAGCAAACGTAATTTCTCCAGCAAACCTGAGATCTGTCTTAATGAATTACCAGTAGATGATTTTTACTCTCGTTATTTAACATACCTGGATATTTGCCGCCCTTGTTCCTCCTTATGAAGCAAACAATCAGTAAAATCAAGATCAGAAGAGCAACAGCACACATAAGACCAATAAACCATCCTTGAGTAGCGATGTCTACCTGCCGACTTGCCATTGCTAGAGAATAAAAGAACAAAAAATTAGATTTTTTTTTAATGCATTTACATGCTGTGCTAATTCAAACAACTAACAGCCAGTATACATTGGCCATTAATTAGGGAATAATATTGTCTGTGAAAATTAGTATTAAAAAACCCAGTGATACTGTAATTTGTGAATATTTTCATTATTTAAAATGTTTCCAAGTACGTGTGCATAGAACTTACTCTTGAGTACATAAGAATTCTGCCAACATTTAAGCTTAGCAACTGCTTTGCAAAACCTGTGCACACACTACACTGCTTTCCACAAACCTCAAAACTATTCAACCATTTCACATTAATTAAACTACTGAAATGAATCTGCAAATTATAATTCATATAAATAACACAAACACATCGATTGCATTCTCAAAATGAATAAAAAGCCAATACTCATTAACTAATTCACTCCCATTAGTCTGAAATAGGGAAACAGATGGGTCATTCAAGACCCTAACAACGAAAAACCAACAGTGAAGCATCCTTTAAAGCCTTATTTAGCATCATGTTTTCATGTCCTCAAACCCACACCTCATCCTACAATTTATCATTATTGCCGTGATTTAGTGTGAGTCAGGACTTAACACAATGCAACTGGGAACTCTTTCCTTGGCTGACCCTCACTGTAAGATAACGTAAATGATAAGCAAACTACACAGGAAACACTACAGTCACTAATAAGGACAGGAATGATCTGTGTGGTCTAGGGGTTCCAACACAGCGGGAGGATTTTACTGCCGAAGCATATTTTCTATTCCCCTCTTTGGAAATGCACTAGAGGCAACTGGCCTTAGGATTTGCTGTTGGGATTGTGAGGAGTGAGAGGAATTAGGGATGTCTGCAACAGACAGAAGAAGACAAGAAATGGAGAAAGATGTACATCTATCCACATCTGTCTTGTTCATTCTTCACCTTCTCCTCCAGTCCCCAATCCCCAAAGTTTGAAATTCTATGAAGAGTTGCCCAATAGACCTCCCTCTCTATTTGGGAAAAAGAAACAAAGATCACCTTCCCACATGAATTAGGAAAGTCACACACAAAACACTTCCTATGCATAACTCATGGCATTTTGGTTCAGCATTTGTTGGTGTTTTTTCTGGCTTCATGAGATAAGGTGTGGGATTATTTACAGCTGGCACATGTCCCAGTACATTTCCAGGATTTTAGTAAGGATCAATAGTAGTTCAGATTTCAGCTGAATAGACACTTTGAGCTAGAATCAGAATATATTTGAGGACTTCAGACAGTCTCTTTGTTCGGATGCTGTAAGTACATCAGCCCTCATGGCACAATATGTTTCATCCCTATCTCCTAGGGAAGCTCTGCAGACTTGCTTCCACTAAAGTGGAGGACACATGCATGAATAGCTCCACACACAGGAATGTGAAAGGAAGGGCTTTATTTAAGGAAGGGCTCATAAAAACAGAGAGAACCTATTTTCAATGGAGCACTGATTTTTTTTCTTACTACGATTCCAGGTGATACAGCATAAACTCTTCTACTCAGAAAACATATTTGATGACAACTGGGAGCAGCCCTGTGCTGGTGCTGTCCCTTGAACAATACCTGAGCCTTGCATGGCAGACAGCTAGTTAAGAAGAGACAGAACTGGGATGATAAACATACTAACAATAAAATGCAACAATATTAAATTACAGGCCAGAATTCAAGGCCATGTCTCAATGTTATTGTAAAGACAGAGAGGCTGTGAGAGCTACCTTGGAAACATCAGCTCTCAGTGGTCCCGGATTCCTGAGTTCCATGGACTGTATGAAAACTGCGTACCTCTGATGTCTGGAGACAGTATCTACCCTCCATTCCATACGGAAGACCAATGTGTATTCCATTTAGAAGTACTAGGCTAAAATTAACTCTTTATTTTGATGCTTCTTTTTGGTCTTAGTGGGTAAAGTTATTATTTGTTTATAATTTAAATAGATCAATGAATTAATGTGTCTGGTTATTGTGGAGCTACAAGTAGGAGCTTTCCCAGGCTTTGTTTAAGAATATGCTTTCTGATATTTTAGAAATTGATGCTTTCTTTTATGCACAATAATTTTAACTATTTTTGCATAAAAATGTCTATATGTTATATAAATACATAGCTTATATACATATATATGTTTGTATACCATATATAAATATATACATATAAATATATATAAGTGGCAGTCTTAAAAAACAAAATCACAAAGGCAATCTTCCCTGAATTACAAATCAAATCAAATAAAATTTTGTTTCCACTTTAAGGTTAAAATTATTCTAAGTTTTTCACATATGCATTCATAATAAGGCATTAAAGGTTGTATAATACATACGTGACAAAACGCAAAAGCACATGTAACATTCAAATGTAGTAAGAAATAGCACCAAGCAAAACAACTCATGCATAAAAATATGCAAGATAGATGGGGAAGAGTAAAGATGAAAACTTACTTATGCAACCTCCGGTATTCTTTAACTTATCACATTTCTAGTAGGAAAGGGTTTCTAGATCTCAGTACAACTTTAAAAATGGCACAACATTTCCTGCTTACGCTAAGCAAATTATCTGCTGCAGGCAAAAAGACATTTACTCTTGGTGACTTGCTAATGCAGGAGTCAATGAAACACCCTGTACTGGTATGCTCCAAAAGACAAACCCGAACACTATGTAGATGCTCTATAAGAATGCTTGTCAAAGAAAAAAATGTGGGAAGTCTCATATACCAAATATTGCAGTTTCATTCCTAATTAAGGACATATTCCATATTACAACATTCTCCTCCTTGTCCACTTTATTTTTTGCGGTGTTTAAAAGCTTTGACCTAGTCTGAAGACAGTGTGACACAGTATTTTTCTGTAAGAAATATGCTATGTATATAATTTCATGCTGGACACTGAACCCTTCCATTATCAAGAAGCAGAAGAGAGTGTCTTCAAATTCCCTTCCACCTTAACTACTCAAGGATATATGCCAAGGTGACTGGTACATACAACATTCCTTATCTACTGGCTCAGAAAGATGCTTTTGGGAAGGTTTCCATTCAGCTTGTTTTGAACTACACTACAGTCCTGATCCCTGGTTTACTGCTGCTTTGGATGTGTATTTGCATAAAATTGTACATATCTGCTTTTACACCACTGTCTCTGGCATAAATAACCTCTGTGTTTAGCCCATACATATTTTCTTGGCGCTGTTATTCAGCACCGTGTTTTCAAAGCTTTCCTGCAACATGATAAACTGTGAACAGAAATGGAACAAAACAAAGCAAAAAAATTATGATTTGAGAAAGTGCTCACCATCCAACTGGTATACTCATTATTTACTTTGTTGTCTGATAATTATTACATATTGTTCAAGCATATTTTCGTATTTAAACTACTTTCTTAAATCATAACATTTTGCAGTTGGTGAGGCTACTGCCAAATACAATGCACTGACCAAAACGTCTGGAACGTGCAGCAGTGGCTAGCAAATACACAACAAATAATAAGAGCTGACCAAGAACACGCTGTGATGGCAAAGACGCATTCAGCGTAACATCAAAGAACTTCCAAGAAAGGCCCTTCTTCAAGTCAAATGAACAAGCATTACTGATCTGCTGATGAAGAAATACGACTGAAATACGTACATAAGGAACTTAAACAGCCTTCCTGATTCACAGGATATAGCTGTGACAGCAAAACTGATACAAAACCAGCATATGATTGGAAAAGGAACATTACAAGTAGGAATCTCTTAACACTGATATAAATATATTACGAGACATCAATTTGAATCTGCATTTCTGATTATGCAAACATTTTAGCTCAAATTTTTTTGTATTAAACAACAGACAAGTAGAGTGAATTGAAAGGATGAAAAGATTCAAATGTACATTAAAAACATGCTGGCATTATGTAGGAGTTTATAAAATAATTCAACATTGCTCTAAAAAAAAGAACATGCAAAGGTGCCAGCTACAACATTTCTCAGCTAGAAGCAGTTCAACGTGTCAGCACTGGGTCTACCACAATTCTGACTACAATACAGAACTGGTACGGTGTGCCTCACCTGGACCTGTCTCAAACACATCCTCTGAACTCCTAAAACCAGACAGGCCCTCAGCACCAACCCGGACTTTATATGCTGTTCCTGGTGTTAAACCCTTTAAGACAAAGAAGCTTCGAGAACCATTTACAATTTCTTTTTTCCAATCTTCTTTGCCTACAAAAATTTTAGGAAAGCAACATATTGGAATTTAAATTTTCTTTGTATTACTGAAAGTTTCTAGACAGAATAATATCAACAGTTACTTGACTAAACTATGGATTGGATGAAAAAAAAACTATTCCCTCAAAAAAATAACAAAGTAATATAAAATTACGACTTCAAATAATATATTGCATGCAATATATTGAAGAAAACATTGTACATGAATTACGAGACTGTTTTAAACATTTGTTCCATTGTACTAGAGAAAAAACTATTTATTCTTTAAAAGACTTATTAAATTTGTAATTATGAAAAGCATTAAAATAGATTTTAATCATTTAATTAAATTACACTGCTGTAGTTTCGGCCAGTATCTACTTTAGTCAAGAAGTTCTGCTTCAAAATCTGAACTTATCATATTTCCTGACAATTCTCTTGTGTCTTTTTCTTATACAGTCTCAGCTGCTTCTTTGACCAATATCCAGAAAAATTCTTCTATATTCCAATTTTCATATTGGTCATCTTTAGTCATAACTTTAGAAGGATAGACTGTTTGTATAGAAGTATTGAGGTTTTATTAGCTAATTGTGTTTTAATTACTATTACGAAATATTAAAACCTGTTTTTATGCCAATGAAAGTACATAAGTTGGTTGATATCTTATTTTAAGGTTTAATTTCACAAAGAATATTGTTTTGATTTGGTTTCTTATGCATTTCTTTTTTTTTCCTGCACTGGACATAATTTAGGAAAACCGTTAGATCTTATTTTAATGCAAGTAATGATATTGTTACGCATACAATCATTGCAGGATAAACAACTTAATGTAAACTACATTTTTAGAAGTTCATGTTCAGAAGACTTTATAAAATAATACAAAGGAACAAAGGCTCATATTCTATCTAAGCATCAAATACCTGCTACACATCGATGTTTATTAAAATGAAAATTATTTGATCTTCCCAATCAAAGCAAAAAATAATTCTCCTAGACATTAACACTGTTGTCAGTTTAGGACTACATTTACTATAAAAATCTCTAAAAATATATCTGAACACTTTAGCAAAATTTAATGAAATTATTTCTTACTGCCTGCTACACCATATTCAACATAAAAGTTCGCATGATCTGGTCCCTCATACTCCCAACTGATATTGGCATAGGTCTCAGCGGCAGCTGTTGTAAGATTTCTGATCCTTGGATAAAATGGTTGCACTGAATACACAATAAAAAAAAAAAAAGGCAGAATATGAAATTGTGACTTCATACATTAAAATAAAAAAATATGTCAATTTAGACCATACACAGGGAAAGTACAGTATATTTGTCATTGTTTCCATTACAGGAAATTAGTGACTAAAGTAGTGTATTTGGTAATTGAAGCTACTACACTATGAAATGACAAAGTAAATTCTATGTACTGTACTGAGCATGCCCTGTATCATAAAACCTGCCAAATACTTTAAAATATGTCATTGCCAAAACTCTGGAAAACATTATTTCTATTGATTTAGCAGTAAAATGCAGGCAGCTGGAAAGTGAGAACGTTGTCAGGGTAATGGGAAAGGGTAGGAGAGAAGGAGGTATGAAGGTGGTACACACCTCGCTTTATGTCACTGAATGGACTGCAAATGCCTCAACTGCAAGTCCTTACAGGATTTTGTCTCTACTGTATTGATAATGATAAAAAAAAGGAAGACAATACCCTTATAGAATGTTGGACGGACAGTGAGCATGACTGGGGAGGTTGCAAAAAGGGTTTCTGAATATCCTTCACCACCAGAGATAGTAGGAAAGAAAAAATAAAGAGTAAAAACACTTTGCATCAAAAAAGTAACATTTAAATAATACAGTAAAACCTTACCTGTTAAATGAATAGCACATGCACACGCTTAAGTTCATGCAGGATTCAATTACTTGTTAAAATATGAAACAGCTAAGTGATACACGTGTATTCAAAACCAAACTGAAGTGTGTGTGTACTGACACTTTTACTTTCGCACAACACTTCTGAGACCCGCTTAATTAACATTCTAGATTCACAGCACCTTTAGAGATTGGAACATCAGACATCAGATACCAGAAAGCCAATATCAAAATACTCTGCTGTGAAGTACACAAATCGCTGGAATGCAAGAAGCTGTTGGTTTCAAGGTACTGTGTCTTACTGTTGACGTTCTCGTTAGATAACAGAACTTTCCACGGGTACACGTAACGACCACACCTATGAAAAGAAGTGCTTCTCTCTTCAGCATCCTGTAATTAGCCACTTCTTTGCTCATAACTTAATTTTTTGTTCTCCCATTGTAATTGTTATAAATGGACATATCTTTCAATATTTTGGTTTGCCTAATATTAATGAAAAATAGATTTTAATAGTTCTAATACTGTAATAGCGCAGATACAAAGAGGATGCTCCTCAAAGGCATGAAATCAGTTTTCAATGAAAATGCTTCACTTGGTTTGCTACTGACATTTCTATCTCGCTAAAATGTCTTTTCTGCTGGAAACACCACCAAAATTACTTCCCAAAGGACCATGAAACATCAGAGGTGCAAAACTAGACTTGGTAAAGGCAAATGGAAGAATTCCAAAGGCTTCACCTACACCAGAAAACAAAATGGCCAAAAGCCTGTTCTCAAGGCAAGAGGTGCTGCACAGATTTTATCTACGTACTTTTTTTGTCTGTAAAACAGAATGGTCTTGTCCATACGGCCGACTGGAAGAAGTTCCAAATCAGGTTCAAAGAGAAAATGGCTTACTTTGGTGTAGTAAAATAAATAAATAAATCTGTATCCAAGACCCTAACACAGACTAAATAATAGAAACTATAGTTTTCTAGACAGGGTACTTATGAGTCTTTTTGAAAAATACCTAAATGATGCAAATTCCATCAATTGTCCTGAAAATGTATTCTCATGATTACAAATTTTCACGATATCAGACCTTTTTATCCCCATACTTGCATCAAATTTTTCTTCTTAACTCTATTCCAGTAGTACTCATTCAACTCTGCAATCTGTATTACTCCTCCATTTAATGTCTTTGTAGGTGAGTTGTACTTATGTATTTTACATATAATTTCTCTCACCAACCAAAAATAGTAAGGAATATATTATTTAAATAATAAAGAATATATCTATCTCTTGGCTAAAACCACCTGAACAAAATCAAATAGAAAGCACTGGATGAAAAAAAAAAAAAAAGCCCTCTAGGTTACTAAATCAACAACAAACCCCCAAGAAACACCAGAGCTAGGGCCACCTACGGGAAATGTAACCATATATACTGTGGTAACGCAAGGGGATTAGATTCTGCTTCTCTGTTCCACTTGAAGGTAGCAAGAGGAAAGAATAGCATGCTCTAAATTTAGAAAGGTGCAGAGTCTGAGATTGCAGACAGGACACATAAACTTCCTTCCTCATTTGCACGCCGGAGCAGGTGTTTGTTACAATCAGCATCTAAGCATTTGTTCTGTGCCAGGAAAACAACTGGTTTGTATTCTAAATGCAACTTGGTTTTGTTTCATTAAACTGTATTTTCTCAAAGCCATATTTTCCTGGAGTTGCTGTTCCATGAAAGATGTCTAATTAGAAGCACAACTGCATGACTGATATTTGTCACCAATGTTAAAGAAGAAACTATCAGACAGAAGAAACTAGCAGCAATAATCTGTTTCAAACTCTTGCAAACAGATGCCACAATGACACCTAAATTCTCCCTCCTCATTCCTGAGCACTTGGGGATGAAGGAAACCTCTCATCTTGTGTGAAAGACTCCAGATGACAGCTTCTGTAATACTAAGCAAATTCAGTAATCACCTTCCCTGTAAAACTTCCATCTCATGTTTTAAGGTCTTTTCCCACCTCCACTTACCAGTTTCTACTAAAGAGTTCTCTGCTAGATTAAAGACCCGGTATCTGGTAAAGTTCTTTCTGTTCATGTGATTGTATGTAACAGTTAAGTTGGCTCTGAAAATTACCTTAATTTCCTTGTTTCTAAATCCTCTCAAGGGACTGATTTATGCTTACATTTATCAGATGTACTCTTATCTGATTCTTACCAACAGCTGTTTGTATAGGTTTATCCACGCATAGTATTTGGTCAGATTTAAGTTCTGTTGTTTTTTTTTTAATTCTTTAATTCTTCCTCTTTTTCACTACGGCTTAGTCTAATTTTCCAGCAGACCTGGAAAGTTTTAGTTAAGTCTGTTAAATGTGCCATATTTGAAAAAAGAATACAAACGTAAGAAGATAAAAGACAGATGATGGATCCCGAGGCGATGAATGCCTGGAGTCGAAATAGTTACAACATTCAAAGCTTGTCTCCAATCTACTCTTGTCTTTTCAATCAGCACACCTCTAATTATAATTAACCTCTTAGTTCTTCAATATGTTTCCCAGCACTGTTCACAAATGCGAAATGTGTAATTGTCAGCTGGCAGAAATTCTCAGCATGTGCAAGTGCCAGTTGGCAGAAAGGGGGGTAGAAAGCTTTGTCTCGGGGAGTACTCTCTCTCTCTCAAGATTTAGTTCAGCAGAACAATAAATTAAATAATCCCAGAACAATAAATTAAATAATCCCTAAAGTGGCTAAACTTTGGAATTTTCATGAGATTCACCTGATTTCAAGGAAAAAATGGCAGGTAAGTGACCAGCACACATCTGAAGATTGGCATGAAATGGAAAAAAACCCCACAAAGCGATATATTGTACACAATTAGTTAAAATGCATATATAAAGAGAAAAATAAATTCAAAAGAAAAAAAAATGACACCCACACGCAGAGAAAGATGAAGAAAAAAAGGTAGTAGATTCTGCCAGAGCCTGTAAGACACAGAGAAGGGTTTTGCTTTTGTTTTGCTTTTTGACCTACAACTGTTCCAAGCCTTAGTCTAACAGTAGGAATCAATTCCATTTGTGGCAGTGAGAGACAGGCACTAGTCACTTCTAAGATTACTAAGGCAGCCATTTCAAGAGCATTCCTGTAGTGCAATAAATACAGAAGACAAAGAGGAAATGCAAGAAATCATTTTACCAATAAGCATTTAGTGTGGTATGGATTTTGCATGACGTCTGCGAAGCGAAAGGTATTTGCAGGAATTTTTGCATTGCAATAGTCATAATTTTATCTAGTCTAGCATGCAAAGCATCATCATTGTTCCCAGTAGACTTAAAGAGAGGACAAAGCAATGGTTATGCATAGCAGGCTGTACTGCAAGAATCCCACAGATCTATCACGGAGAAGTCCACAGGGAGAGAGCGGCTGAAGGAGCAGTACAAAAATACTATAATCAACTTGAAAAGAAAAAGCAGCTTGAACTTGTTAGAAAAAATAGGGAGACATTACGTGAAATGATTCAAAGAGGGAGGGAAAACAGATGGTGGGCAGGGAAATGATTTAAAGAACAGCATTTTGTATGGAACAAAGAAAATCAAGACGATCCTATCTTCTACAGAGATCAGAGATATGAACTCAGCTGAGAGTGATTTCTAGCCTACAGTGAAGAGCCACATATTGGAGATTCAGTCAGAAAAAAATAACAGTTTCAAACCCAGAGGCTAGACTACTTATTTTTCTCCCTTGCAACAGAAGCATTTCTGTCAATAATAGTTGAGATGTGAAGTTCACATGAAGAAGGCAGAGCAGACTGAGTACCATACTGACAGGAAGCGATAGCTTCAATTAAAGGCAACTGTGATCTCACAACCTTATTTTAACTGCAGTTCAGGACTGCCAGTTGCCAGAGCCTGCATGCAGACCTTACTTTCAAATAGAAATGTTGACTAAATCAAAAAGAAACTGGAAAGTGAAACAAGAAGACTTGTGAAACGTAGAGACTGAGATGCCATGGCACGACTCCCTACACTTCAGCTTACCACAAACACAATCATGAGCCCCTGGGACTGTTAATTTTAATCAGTAATTTTCATTTCTGCCAGGTCAAATTCATATTCTCTCCCATCCTCTATAGGCCAGTTATTTAAAACCTCTAATGGAAAAGGGTAGGAAAGACTTGACTCCAGTGATTGTCTCAGTCACTTTCCAGCTGATATAACAATTATTTTATATGTAATCAGGTTCTTATCCCCCAATATCCGTCACCTCATGCCTCTTGTTAGATGTCAATAAATAAATGGCAATATCAACACATACAGCTTATCTAATACCGGGTACAACACTTGATGTTTTACATATGCAGTTTTCAGGCACATTGCTAAGAAGAAAAACAAGGATTCTTTCTTTGTAGTGCCATAATTTGATCAAATTTAAGTAATTCCTAACATTGCAGTATTAGAAAGGAAAAAAGATGGTGCAAGTCAAAGGACTAACAACTATAACAGGATATGTTGCCCATCTAGTAAAATAATGTGTCTTACGATTTACTCATGTGGGCTGGTGAAAGAATAACACAGATGTCCTTTGTGAAGTTTCACTCGGAGAAGAAAAAAACCTCAGTTCTTGTAATCCGCCAAGATCCACTGCATTTCTGCCATTTGATGCAACTGTTTGTCTAAAGAACTTTTTTTATTAGGATGGTGCCCATATCAAAGGGAGATAATAATTTCCTCCTTATTTTGCCAACCATTTCAACAGAGCTTCTAAGTTTTATTCAAGCTACAGAAAACAAAATATTCCTTTATCTAAATCCTTTAGCCTTGACCTCATATTTCATGTTTACATCTAAAATTTTTATTTTACCTTATGGGAAAAATGCACAAAACTTTCTTCTCTACTTATTGGTTTAGAATATACTGAATATCTTTACTTAACACCAGTACAGTCATTATAATCAAACTCAGTTTGGACAAATACTAAAATTGCCAAGTGTAGCTAGCAGTAAGCGGACCGTGGTTACTTTCATTGTTTTTAAAGTAATCAAAGACATGCCTGTCTAAAAAGACAGCAAAAGACACACGGTGTCAAGAGACAAGGAATATATTCCAGGACTACAATAAAAATACTGAGACACTCTAAGATCCTTAGATTTACCATAGCAATATTTGCCTCCACGCTTTATTATATAGTTTTATTCTGAGAAGTGAAATATGTCCCAAGTGGCACAGCTCACTCAGGTTTAAATGATTTTAACTCCTTCAGGACCTTGTTTCTGGCTGGCCAAGCTGCAGGTCTTCAGGGGCAGCAAGCCAGTAGAAAACATCAAGTACAGAAATTTCAGTGCAATTTAGGCTGGCTGAATCTAGGACCTATTTTCTTCTTAACTTCCAAGATGAACGTGCTCAAATTGAAAGAGACGGGATAATTATATTGTTCTGGTAAGTTCTGCCCTTTAAAACAAAAAACGGAGATGTTTTTGGTACATCACAAAAATGCTGGGAATATTCACTAAATTTCACCTTCTCCTGGGTTTGGCTTTGGGTCCACATCCATAAAACCTGGATATATGTATAGGTCCTCCTGCACTTAACAGAGGACTAAAAATTCACTGCTGGATACAGCTATTTCTTGAATGGCCCGAGTATTTCTATCGTCCAAATCCACCCACTCATGAGACCAAATAATTTGGCACTTGATCTTGATAATATGATCCCCCTTTTCCTTCCTCATAGTCCCTGATCAGTAGTGAAACATTTAACACCTCAATGTACGTAACCATGGAGAACATTCGTCTCAGCCCTGCAGCAACTCGGATGTCCTAACAGATGTCATGGCTTTAGTTCCATCCTGTTTGCAGTTTCAAAGTTTTCTTTGCAATTGTTAAGAGGTAGATGCTACAGGAAAATGTGAAAACTTTGAAACCATAAATGGCACGGAACCAAACAAAGACATCTGCTTAGTTTTCAGAGAATCTCAGATGACAGCTCTGAAATGTGAGCTGCTCCAGCTGATCTTACGAATAAGATGCTTTCTGCCAGCCACAGACTAAACAGCTATAATTATACCTCAATTTCACACAGAAAGTCCATTTTTCCTTGCAAGAGTTTTTACAGTCAGCTATAAATAATGAGAACTTGATTTACATTTCTGCTGTTAATGTCCAGGACTATAAGCTGGGTTTGATTTTCCAATCTGTGCTGATTTTTCAGCTACAACTAGACTAAAAAACAGTACGAAAGACTTGTCATTAAAAAAAATCCAGAACTCCATACACTTAACAGAAATGTAATTGATATTAAAATGTACTTATATATCCACATATAAATATATATATATTATATATGCACAAATGTATACATGCATACATATACCTATATGCGTATGATTTATATCAGAGTGAATTAAGTTCTTTTTTTATCATTCAAAGTTCTGTTATCATTCAAAATACCTGATCATCAAGTGGAAAGAAAATATATGTAAAACAATTTATGCTCTCTCTTCCAAGTTTGTAAAGAAAACTTGTGCATTTCATGTACAGAGTTTGGTTTGGGATGTTTATGGTGTGAGAATCCGAAGCACAGATGTTAATTAGTGTCAATGACACCTCTGTGAGAAAAATGACACATATGGATATTCCTGAATTCAAAAATAAGGAAGATAATATATTCCCTCCACTGAAATATCCTTTCAAGTGCTCACTCACAAGTTCTGTGAATCTAAGACAGCAGGAAGACAATCTGATACTCGAACTGAGAAGTACACAGAGGGTAGTGTCAGTCATCTGCCTCCTATGCACAGTTGTCTCACAAATGAAATAAATGTGAGAACAGTGAGAACAAGAACACACCTACTTTTTAAAAACAAAAAATGCACATGGCACAGGCAGTAAAAAAATCTCCTTTGCAAAAGTGTTGTTTTTGCTACTCCAGCTAAACAGTGCTAGTGCACCTGGATCCTGAATATTTATGACAGTGACATACATCTATGAAACGGTCAGAAATAATTAGACTTTGCTGAAGCAAAGCTAATGAATTCCTTGAAACTCTGTGGCAAAATAAACAGATGAAAGGTATTAATAAGTGTTCTGGATTCCTTTAAAACAAAACCAAACCACAAATGTTTTCTTCCAGCACTGATTAATACTTTGTATAGCAATGTGTAGTTCAAGATTTTCTGTCCTTACCACTGCAATTTCCCCATTTGCAACACTGCAAAATCCACACATTAACAAATCATGCAGTTTCATTTTACCTTTTCCTACACCTACAGCAGGACGAAGAATACCAGCTTTAATGGAGGAAAACAAGAATAGGAACACTATATAATTAGATACAACACCAAAGGGAACATACATCTATAATTCCATTATAAACCATGAAAGCATGCAGACTAGATAAAAAGTATTAATTCAAATAAATTAGAAACAATCCACTTATGCTGAACACTGACAGACTATTACAAGACAAAAATTAATAAACATGCATTTACTAAATTTTGTTGCTCATGCCTGTTAAGATCCAGGATTCAAAATAAGTGTAGTTCATATGCAACCTTAATACACTATTAGAGAAACTGCATTGCGTACCAACTCATCTATGGTAATTCTTACAAACTATAATTTTACTAAGCATAAAAATACATGAAAAGATGCTACCAAAATAGACTTTTAATATTAAGATGTGCAAAATCATAAAAACCATTCCCTCTCAATTTCCCCTCTGCTTTAAATTACTCTTATTTTATTAAGCTTTTATATTTGAACAAATCACATCTCAAAAAGAGAACTGCCAAAATCAGATCTAGAATGGCTACAAATGTAAAAATGAATATATTATATAATGTCACCAGTTACTTGGGGCTATAGATGACAAATTTATTTCTGCAGCTTTTTTAAAGTTACAGTTTTTCCAGCTCTGTGAAAAAAGTTTAGACCTCACAGAAGCCGTTGCATACTTCAAAAAGAGAAATAATTTCCTCTACACATAAAGCTGCATCATTTCAATATCGTTCTCCATGACCAGTGAAGGTCAATGAAGCACAATAGGTGAAAGGAGGAAGACCACTTAAAATGTAAAGCTGCATGAAACTTTGAAGCCCAGAAAAGCCATAGTCTTAGATGGTGTAAGTTTACATCAAAAAGAGGGGCTTTAACACCTCTTTTGGGGGCTTCCACTACAGTAGAAAACCTTTGCACATCTTTTCTTAAAAACTATTTAAAGTCTTTTATTAGAGTTAAGAAAGCGCTAGAGGAAATTTTACAAGGGGCTATTTCCTTAACGGAAGGAAGGAGTAGTAATATTTTCAATAAAATTTGTAGCAGTTTTTAGGCTCAGTGGGTTTTCTTTATACATACCCATCTTACCTTCATCCATAATTGTTACTGCTTCCTCAGTTATCTGACTTCCTGATCCAACTGAAGTTTGTGCGTTAAAGTAAAACTTATACCGTGTGCTGTAATTTAAGTTTTTTAATATCAAGCTGCTCTCGTTGGCAGGAATTCTTATCTCTACCAAGGGACCTAATTCATGTGTGTTGTTAACTGGCACAAGAAAAAAAAAAGAGTTAGTTAAGAAAATTGCCTACATTATCATTGTGTTAAAACAGGCTTTTTTTGCTTGTATTTATTTGTTTGGTTTGTCTGTTACATTGTTGATTTCAGGTTATATGAATGACAAACTACAGTTTCAAAAGAAAGTCACCTTTGTGTTAAAAGGATCTATGCAAGCGGCTAAAATCCGGGAGATAGGAAACACAAGTTTTTAAAAGTTCAAGTTCCATTCTCATAAGTATCTGAATCCAAGGCAACATGTAAAATCATCTGAGCTTACACACATTTCAAACACTGATCATTAAAAAATTCTGAAATTCTAAACCAGCTGCCTCATAATCAAGTCAGTATGCTGAGGGAAAAAATGCCGAAGTGGTTTGTATCAAATGCCAAGGAGAAGCCGAAGTCGCTAAGTGGAAGAAAAACTTCCTTGTCCCATGCACATGAATCTCTTAATTTCCCGTGTCACTGCTGACAAATTTCTGGGCAAGTAAGCAGTGGCATGGGGATCCTCAGGAAGTGATTTATAGCTCTGATATGAACAAATGGCAAATTTACGAATTTTTAATTTTAAAATTAATATATGAAAATTGAAGAAGCTGACAACAATAAAACTGGATGTATTTTAATCTACTTCTAATAGTTTCTCTGCAGTTAGAATGTAGGACTTACAAGTGTATCTTGCTTCTAACTTGTCTGTCAATTACATGTAGGACTTCACTTCCAGTTTACTGTGAAGCATGGTTCGAAGAAATAAAAGTAATAGAAAAATGCTAACCTTGTACTTGAGCAAGTGAAGTTTCCCACAGAGTCATCTATATTGTCAAAATACATTAATCTTTTTCAAACTTGACATCTACAATGCAATCATCTCTTTCATACATTATAAATTTAATGTAACTTTTCTTAGCAAATGGATTGCTATTTGGTAGACGTATTGTCTAAATTAGAGTTATATATTCATAATTAACTTACTTGGCTGAAACTTCAGTATATATGATGTCAAAACACCATTTGGATAAGCAGGTGAACCCCACTCCAGAGTAAGAGAGTCCAACGTTGGGTTAGTAATCTTCAAAAAGGAGGGTGAGCTAGGAACTTTTAAGAAGAATATACAGTAAATACAAAGTAGATTAACTTAAAACAGTTCATGAATTATTAATCCTTAAGAATATTACTGTATTGAGCCAGATTATTATTTTATGATGTCCAAGATGCAAACTGAACAATTACACCCTTAGTGCTTTATTTCTGAATATACCACATTTCATTTATTTTCTAGCTTTCTCATTTCATACCTCCTTCAGGGGTCTTAAATACTTTGTCTGGGCTTGCTGGTCCTTCTCCTTTACCATTAACAACTCTAACATTCAGTTTATAAGAACTATAGGGCTCCAGCCCTGGCAACATTCCAAAAGTCTTGTTTCCCCTGAAAGTCAAGATCTTTTTTTCTACGTGCCGCCTATTCCTCCTGGATAGACTCTGCACTTTCCAGTAGTAAACCTAAAGACAAAAGAAAATCTACAGTGAGTGCTTAGGTGTTCTGATTTTACAAACTCCAAGCTTTGCCATGAATATCCATGAATTATAGGTAGGAATAACTGCAATTTTAATAAGCTCAGGTGAGACATAGCATACAGCTTTCCTGCTTCAGAAACAGACCTTGCCCAGAAACAGTCATTTCTACACAACTGGGTGAGTGCTATCACCTGCCAGTTCTGCTAATGCTCAAAGCCAGCTTGACATACGTTCTGCTTTGGAACTGTATTAGCATGCGATGGTTCTCATCTTGGCAAGTCCATCTGAGAGGTAGGACCCATTCATACCATCCATTCTTGCAGTAAGATGTCTACACAGCTTCCAAAGCAGACTTACACTTTGCCACCCTGTTATGTCACACACCTGATCATGCTATTCCCTGTGGTGTGTAAGACAAGTAGATATTTTTAAACGGGAAAGAAACCAAAAGGTTCATCTGGGCTGGAAAAACACACAAGTTCTGAAAGGACTCTGAGGTTCCAGTCATGGAATGATCTCTACCTAGGGACAGGAGGACTGTTCCTCCTTTTATATGACAATTAGATCAGACCAGAAAGCTGATTCTGGTGTCCCTTTTACTGATTGATTTTCTGAAAATCAATCAAATCTTAGCCTTCTACTGCTAACACCTTATCATTTCACTTTAATCACTGTTAGCTGCCATTGTATTTTACATGGGTTGAGTTCATGTTTTTCGACACTGCCAGATGTCATCCTGCAGCTCTCATCCTACCAACTAGTGCAGAACGGTATTTAGAAGCTAACAAAATCTTGAAGTGTTGGTACTATTAGTTTTGAAACGCATCAGGTACAGCTCATGATATTTTAAGAATTGTTAGCCAGTGACTTTTCACAAAGTACGGTATTAAAGCTGGGTCATCACTTGTCACTAGCCAGGCTGAAATTAAAAGACAGCTTTAATATAACCCTCAGAGACTCCGAGTCTGAGGAAAAAGAATCTCCATCTAAACTTGGGATGATGACAACTCCCTGTAACCATGCCTTCGATGGATAATACCTGATGTACGGGCAGACGTTTATGTCTATGGATTTTTTTTGTATTAGTAATTATGTTTAACAGAAATTTGGTGATTTGGATTACAAGCATTAGCGTTGCTGTAACTGGACTAATAATAAGCATTAACTTCACTAAACTTTAACTCTTTAATCCTCATGTAACAGACGTTTTCTTTTGGTTGCTCATTTGTCTGTGAAATAGCAGGTTGATACAAGACTGTCATCTAACAGATAAACATCTAACAGACTAACAAGTCCTATTTCTCAGCCAAGTTTATTATCTAGGGCAAAGCACCACACTAATTACAAACACATATGCTGTCTCACACAGAACTAGCTGAAGTCTCTCCGGACAGTGGCATTCTGTGCCAGGTAAGTGACATCCACATACCAGGAATTCACATTCATGAGGTAACCAGCTGTAACGCACTGAAATTCAGTTTCAACGCTAGTCCTCCACTTTATCAGTATGATGTACTTTTACTCTCCTCCAAATATTCTTTAGTCTTTTCATTTTTTAAATACTTCTTTTTCATCCTTTCCTTTAAATAGAAGTAGTTCAAATCAGTCTGTCTTACAAAGTAACCTAGTTCAGGCTGTGTAATTAGCCTGTTTTGTTAGAACGTATTTATTAGTATACTAGCAGAGGAGTGAAGAAGTAATTATTTTTTGTTTTATTCTATTGCTGCACAGGAAGTCAGTATGTCCTCTCATGCCACTCTTCCCTCCACAACCAGTCTACCGTGCTTCTGCATTTTCCACTCTTGATTTTCTTCTGATAGGCTTCTAGTGCAATCTTTGCCATCAGATTTTCCCTGTCCTCCAGGGACACCAGTTGCCCCAGTTTCTAACCTTGAAGTTCTTCTGTCTCTGATTATTAATTGCAGTCCTTTGTCTCCAACACAGCCTTCTCAGTTATCATCCCATACATTACCTTACACTCAGCTTCCTTCAATTATATATACATTCCAAATCTTCTGCCATCTCCTGTCTCCTTAAATTGAGTTTTCCTGGCCTCCAAAACGGCAAGGCACCCAGCACAAGCTAGCAAGTGGCCAGTTGCTCAGAATTAAAGATGTGATTAATCATATTATTTCAGGAGATGAGTAATCTTAGCATTAGACTTAGAAGAGACTCCTCCAGAAACTATTTCTCCTTCTCCTCTGAATATTCTTTCGGAATAAGACGTGTAAAACTATTATCATTTTTAAAATCTGTATAATGTAGGCAAACTTCACTGCAAACATCCCCTTTTTCTTTAAGGACAATGTCACAGGAGGCTCCTACTCCAAGGCTGGAACACTGCTGAACTTTAAATGAATTGTATCAATGCTGTTGCTCTTGTCAGCAAAACTTGTGAGCTCATTGAAAAGTAAGAGTCCTCTTGTATGTTACTTCAACCTCAATACAGTCTCATATAGGAGGAGTGATCTAATTTAATAAACACAAAGCTTTTGACTGTACTTACTTTGTACCCTTGGAGGTGTCCTCGGACAGTTTTTAGTGGAACTGGGTCCCAATGCACCTTTGCTAATGTGCTGTTAATAACATGAACCTGCACATTGCCTGGAGCAACCATTGGCACTGTGTGGAAAGGGTGCAACAAGTATCTCGTTAGAATGAGACATCACCTGAACATACTTTTTCAGAATGAGTCTTTGCATTGTACTTAAGGAGCAGGTTAGAAAGTTCCTATGTTAAAAAGCTGACCTCAGGATTAATACTAGAGTATTATGAAGCCTTATTATCTCCAAATTACTTCATTTTAATTAAAAAAAAAAACTACTATTCCCCTTTTTCAATAATTTAGTACTTTAAATACTCATTTAGGTTACACATCTAGTTGTTACTAATTAGCAGGACTGAGTCAAACGACAAAACTTACAGTCTTCCCCTGAATGTCCAATCACCTCTGATGGCTCTGGTGCATATCCCAGGTCATTTAAAGCTTGTACTTTTATTTCATAGGGAACAAAAGTTGGTGTACCAGACACAATATATTTAGATACATTTGCAACTACAACAGATGTCCATTCATCATCAACATCTTTCTGACGCCAGCTGACTTTGTACTGAAGCCCCGGTCCATTAGACTGAAAACCTTTTAAAGACTGAAACGAAAAGAAATATTTTTAAAAATATTCTGAAGCATCTGAAAAACGCAAAGTCACAAAGAAAATATAAAGATTCTTAGAATTTTACCGAAAATCAGTAATTTACCACTGTGCTCTGTGACAGAGAAGCACTGCTGAAATGCCAAGCTATGCAATTTAGCTTTTACAGGTCAGTTCAGTTGCTTTTCATCCATTGGTAAAAATCACACTGAATGGTGATCCTGGCTAATTCTCACGCAACCATACACTGTGATTTCTCTATACGTATTGTACTTTCAAATGCTTCTTAAGAAGTGGGAGAGGGAAAGACAGACTTACACCAACTCCCTATAAAGTGTTCCCTAGACAATGTTTCTTGCCTGGAATGGGAAATTGATTTTACATGGCTCTCCTTGAGCTCCTGTGATGATGCCAAGAGCACAACAGAAAAAACTTTTTCACAAAAGTTTTTTAGTGGAAAAGCGCACAATAATTTAGTTTATCACAAAAGCTGAGGGTAGAATTGGGATTCACATTAGAGTTCATTCTAAATATAAGACTCTACTTGAGATAAACGAAAATTTACATACTTAAGTTTTCCTAAATTGGCAACAAAACATCCTGTATTACCAAATCAATGACTTATCTTGAGAAATCACTCAAGAAAAATACAGCACCGTAAACTCCTATTTTTCTTTAATAATGCAATGCAACTTTTCCCTGAAAATGAAGATGGGGAAATGTCTGGATTTTACTCTTTTTCAAGAATGTTTTAAGCAAACAACACACTGGGTATTCTCATAGCATGTTCACAGTCAGATCACTATTATTTCTCTAAAAAAATGCTACTCACAGATCTGAAAACAAATGAAACCTCCAAAACCCAAACTTACCTCCCACGTTATTACCAAATTATCAGGTTCTGAGCCTATCCCTTGTACATTAGAAGGATTTTCATCAGGGCCTAAAAATAAAATATTTACACGTGAACAAGAATGACTGCTGTTTGCATTCCAAGCAAATGCAATAATTCAATAATATAGATCAACCACTGCTAAGTGGGAATAGTTATTTACTTGCAGATTTTGTCAGGTATTGCTCAGATGGTTCACTCGGCTGACTTCTGCCAATCTCATTGACTGCTATCACACGGAATGAGTAGTTGACATACGGAGACAACTTCAACTGTACTGTTGTCTGCGTTCCAGGAACTTCAGTCTGGTAATGCCATACCCCTGGTTCATGCAGCCCATCTTCATATTCAATCACAAAGTCTGTAAAGAGAAATTGAACCCAACTCTATCTCAAAACTTGCAACAATGTCCTAGATCAGGGTATTTCTGAATGAGCTAATCAGAAGGGAGGGATTCAATCAACATTTTTTAAAAAAACATGGAAATTGAAATAGAAGTACATAAACCAGAACAGAAATCTATAATGTGGATCTCAAAAGTACTGTCTAGGAAGAAATACAATAGAAACACTTTCATTATTTGTTATTTTCACTAATGCAGCTACCTGTCAGGTAACACTTTATTACAAGAGCTCTCTCTCAGGTACCAGATTTTAATGTAACAGGAACCCTTGAAATATCACAGGAAGAAAGTGGGATAAGATTGGAATTTTTATGTAAAATTAATATTTGTCTAACAAATATACTGGTCTTACTTGTATCAAGCTGACAGTAAATAGTGCCTGTACAATATTAAAACTCTCTGTGTGTTCCATTTGCTCCAATGAGAATGCCTTAGTGAAGAACTACTTAAAGGCAAGAACTAATACTTGAGGAAGGTTTACGAGAGCACTTTTCAGTACCTTCAAATTAAGTCAAGGAATCTATGTTAAGAAGCTAAATTTCTTGAGTTCTCTGTGTGAACATTACGATGATTACTGTTAAAGACTCTAAACAGTATATAACCTCAGGGATAAATAGGTTTTTAGAATACCAAACAGAAAATCATATTAATTACCAAAGATAAGAGGACTTTTTTTTCCAGCTGTAAAACAGACAAAAAATTTCCTGTATGATATAAAATTTTAGATATACTAATTTTACATGAGGATCAAATATTTGTGTTGCATTTCAAAAACTTTGCCCTATCTCATGTATAGGTGGGGACAAGAAGCCACAACATGATTCAGAATACATCCTGTGTGCTCTAATAAAGACATTTTGAGGGCCATCTAGAATTGCTTTTAGAAGAACATACAGTACCGCATAGAAATAATGCACAACAGTTAGAGGAGCCAAGCTGTTCAAGAACTGAAATCGGTAAGTAGTACTAATCATAGAGTTCTGGACTTAAGGCTTGCAGATTTCACCCTGACTTGAATAGAAAGAAAGAGGGAGAACTGGCCCAAAAATTACTGCCTGAGTTATAGCCGGCATTGTGTGCAGAGAGATAAAGGTCTTGGGATGGGCTGTTTTCTGAATCAAAGTCTTTGTCGAAAAGGTGAGAATATTACATGATAGAAAAAAAAAAAGCCACCCACAAAGTTTTCACAGCTTTTTGCTTCCCTAGTAGCTAGCATTCTTCCTGCAACTCTAGTAGAACTAGCAGACCTGCAAGTCTAGCAGAGCAATTTATAGACTTCAATGAAAAAATTCTACTTGAGCTTTCAAAGAGATTCTAGTATGTCAACTGTATTACTTCTGTTAAGGGATCACTCATAATTAAGTGTTATCCTTGAGTCTTGATCTGCACTTTGAAGTGATAACAGCAGCAGCAATAATGGCCTTATTTATGAAGCAAATGCCTTATTTTACAGGCTCTCACGGGACCATGCAGCAATATAAATTGAATCATAATTAAAACCAGCATTATTTAGTCAGAAGAGTTCAATTTCCAATATCAGAGTGCATACGCAACATCTCACATCTAGAAAAACTCTGACATGAGCCAACATCACTTAGTATCATCTCTTTTGAAACAGTGTGATCTCGTTTCTACAGAAAGGAAAGACTTGGGTCTTTTGGTCTGGCAAAAAATGAATATACTGATACAAGAGTATACAAGTAAGCCACAACTTAAATACCATTCAGCTATTTACAATAAACTTCTATATATTATTTTTTTAAAAATACCTTACTAGTTGACATACATTAGACAAGTCTGAAAGTGTCTAATCCCTTGGATAGACAAGCAAAATCCCTTGGATAGACAAGCAAAATCCCTTGGTGTTTTATTAAAATGTGATCAAACTCTCTGATGTGTTCTAAAATTTTTTTTAGAAAACTTCCTTTCCAGATGCTTGATCCTAACGGTTTGTGTTCTTGATACAGACCAACATCAGACCTTGGGGAGTAACACTCAATAAGTCAGCCTAACTCATTCGTAACATGTACAATGGTCTTGGCAACTTGTGACAGTTATTAACTAAAAATACACTGCATAAATAATTACATTAAGTAGCTCATAATGAAAAAGTTGCTCCAACAAATCTTTCTGATCCTATTTTATTTGGAAAACCAAAAGTAACATCCTTCTTCCTTCCTCCTAAATTCCCCCTCTATCCTCTCTGTTCAATATAAGCAAGAGTATCTTTCATTATGTTCTACTGGGGAGGAATAATAGCATTTAAGATCAATGTCCTGTCTCAAAAGTTTATTGATGTCTATTTAATCTGTCATATGAACAAAAACTATCTGGCTTATATTTTCATGAAGAATAAGCTTCTGTATCAGTCATGATGGGTAATCCCTACAGATACTGGTACTGATGCTGCTTTTAATACATGGGAATTACAAGAGTTAATGTACAATGTTAGCAGCTCTCTCCTTCAGAAGCATACAACTAAAGAACAAGTCTACTCTCTACATATTCATAAGACTGGACTGTCAGACAGAGCTCATACCAGTATCAGCTTCTGTGTTAGCTAGCATAGGTTTTTGGATCAAAAGCCCAGCTCTTGAGGGCAGGAAAGAAGTCTTTCTGCATGGCTGTACAGTAGAGAATGTTCCTTGAATTTTTGTTATGTAAATAAATGGCTACTGTAGGGAATGAATTTGCCATTCTTCCATGCTGCACACAAAATTTATCTCAGAAGAGGTAACATAAGGCAATAAATACAAACAAACATACTTGTAATGGGACTGTTATTTTCATCTCCTGGTATCCATGAAAGTTCAACACTTCTTTCTAGCTGACCTGTCAGTTCCAGGTCAAATGGTGGATTTGGCTGAGCTGTAAATCAAATTAAGACAATGTAAATCATCACACCAGAATATGTTGTTTCACCTCTGAAAAAATCCTTACATTCCAATCAAAAGAATTCCACAAATACAGCAGGGCAGATCTACTCACTTACGTAAGCATGACGTAATGACCATAAGCATGCAATTGTTACAAAACAGAGATAAAAATGGACAATTGATGTATTTGGAAACTTCTATATGTTAACAAGAATCTATATTTGATTTTATCTACATCTGACTGCACTGTGGTATAAAAATGTAATGAGATGCAAAGAAATATGAAACTCGTGTTTAGTTTATGTTTGAATGATTACAAGTGGTTATCTATTGTACCTAGAAATATTCAATAAAACATGGAAAATAAAGAAACATCCACATCAAATAAACTTTTCTAAAATTACTCCAAATATTTTACAAGTGAATTCAAAACAAGTATAGTTCAAATAGAAACAACTTCCAAGTTACCAAATAGTATATTTTTTTGCTGTATTTTTAAAAAATCCTGAAATACCAAGCAACCTATTAATATACATCCTCATAATGCATAAAGATGTAATTGTCCACTCCAAATTGATGAAAGTAATTCATTATATGATTTGTTACACAAAAATCAAGACTAACGAGTAGCCTCATTTAAGAGTACATAAGCATTTTCACTCTATGCGATAGGACTTAAATAAATGTGCTCAAGTCACTCATACTTTAGGCACATTATACTGCACTTTAAAATCAAAATTCAGAAAAAACGCTACCAAATTAAAGGCTGTAAACTGTCAAATTTAAGACTTGACCTGACAGGGGTATTTCAGCTGTAATTTTAAAATCCTTATTAGCAATTTCATCAATCAGAAACCAAACTGTTCAGGATGGTCCTCCCTATTTTATGAGTGAATTAAAATGTAGACAAGCTACGAAATAAAGTACATCACGCCTACAAAGTGGTCATCAAAAGCAATGTCAAAATAGATCATAATTTGGTTGGTGCAAGTTCTCTGACAATGAATTAGCTTTTCAACGAACAGGTGGATTTACCTTTTAGATCTTTCATTTATTATGTAACTATATTATAGTGTTCTCTATGAGACAAACATTATTACAAGGTAACCGACCTTAATTAAAAATAATTTATCACTGAAAATTATTTATTCCCTAAAATACAAAGCAACCTGCACTGTAAAATCCCAAAGTCCAATACTCCACTAATGAAGCAGTTGGTAAAACAGAATGAAACCACACACACACACACAAACACAGGAAAAAGGGAAAAAAAATAAAAGATGTTGCACTTTGCAATAGGCAAATGAGAAATATATCGGGCAGATGATATAGAAAGAGAACTTCGTATTAGTTTACCGTAAATGATAGCTGGAGTTGGGGGAGCAGCTGAAAAGAACATTAATATAAAGGATTTAATCAGTTAGTAGCCACAGAAACAGAATATTGTGGGTAGTTAAAGACTAGAATTATTAGAGACAAAGAAAAGTTAACTTATTTAAATGGTTGATTTTAAATAATACATTGATAATTTTTCACTGAAAAGTTATAAAAGTATTATTGACTATTTTACCAATTTTTTAATAAGGATAGATGAAGAAAATAAAGTAGGCAATCTTATTACAACTTTTAAATAAGTATGAGACGTTTGCCATATGTCTTTCCTGCATAGGTGTAACGTTACAAGACAATTTTGAAACACAAGCATACTTGACTTTGAATCTCAGCTTGAACTCAGGTAAGAATCATTCAGGACATTTACTTAAAACTTTCTTACAAATTGTGAGAAGGGTCAAAGTAACATATTTTACAATAATTTGGATTCATAGAAACTTAGCAGAGAAAACTAATTTTAAAAAATAATTGAAAAATCATACAACCAAGCACGCTCAGTCTTTCTGAAGCATAATTGAGCTGCGAAAGAGATTCCTGAGATAGCATGTTAATGTTCAAATACTCTGCAATATACAATCTACTGCGTAAGCTCAGATGGGATCCAAATAAAAACCTATACAGCATGAAACTGAATGTGTCCTGTAGCTACTGGGCCCCTTTGTAAGTAGCTAATTCAAAGGCAAACTTTAGGGTAAGACTCTATTTTTAAAAAAACTGAAACACATTTACAAATAGGTGATATTTCCCTTGTCCTGTCCTAAAGCTATGCTTGTGCTTTTCATTTTAAGTCTAATGCTGTTTTCATGCTTAAGAGTAATTAAACACAGTTCTGCTACCATAAATTTTGAGAATATTCTTACCAACAACAGTAAGCACAGCACTTGCTGAAACACTGTCCAGAGTAGTATTAACTATGCAAGTGTATGTTCCATCATCTTTATCAGTTACATTCATAATGGTCAAGTTGTCTTTACCAACTAGAAACCTGTAAATACAATAGATTCAGCCACTGATTTTTCAAGAACTGGTACGGTATTAAGAAACTTGCATAAGACATTATCAAATCCCATATACTCGTGTATTTCAGAAAATACCTAGACAGCAATGTAAGCTGTGGGACTATGTCAGCCTTTTCTACACTGCTCTTTACCATCTTCCCACAGTTACTGTCTATCCTAATGTGCTTTTATTTCAAAATACACTCAAACAACTTCTAATTATCTGTGATCTAGAGCAAAATTGGATTGGACTTGATGATCCTTGAGGTCTTTTCCAACGTTAATGATTCTATGATAAAATAGTCTTCCATTATCCCTTTGGCTTCTTATGCCAATTATCTTCGCCTTACAGTTGATAGACATCATTGTGTACAATTAAACATTTTTACATCTCATTTTACTTTGAATTCTGTCTTTATATTTTCACCACACTAAGTAAGTCCTTTAGTCACCAAATATCGGATAGTGATGATATTTATCAGTCTTTGGAAAATGTCAATATGTTCCTCTCAAAGATCAGGAAAAGGAGCAGAAAAAATAAACTAGAAAACTAAAAATAAAGGAAAATTATTTTGTCCATACCTTTCATCATCTGGCAGTTCATTATTGTCCTTCAACCATATAACTGTTGGTAATAAGGTAGAATCATGTTTTATTATACACTCAAATGAAACTTGGCTGTATCTCTGAATCACTTTGTATTCTGGCTGTTTAATTATCATTGTTGGATCTGAAATTTAAAATTACTATTAGATATTCAGAAAGTCTAAAATTCTATACTAACCTGTGATGACAGAGTGATTCATTTCTTACCTTTAACTTCCAACTGCACCTCATTTTGTGTCTTTCCTAATTCATTCCTTGCTACACATGTGTATGTACCAGTACTATCCTTTTGAGCCACCGGAATTTCCAAGGTTCCATTGTCATGGAAAACGTATTCACTTCCACGCAAGACGCTACCTTTCACTCCCTTAAACCTTTACACAAAAAGTAATATCATTATCCAACTTCATAGTTCAATTCTGTTGTACCTTCCACATTAGAAAATACAGACAGAATCACATAACGAAATTTAAACTTGACTCTGTTGCCATATTAAGCATATGTAATATTGTATTAGCATATTGTAATCAGCATATATTTTAAAATATACTATTTCTAAATTGCAAATAGAGTAAAAATAGTTTTAAAGGTTTAAATGTTTGTTTCCATAGATATAGCTGGCTCTTTTTACATAACGTAAGCACAACTACAGCTTACCATTCGATTTCAGGCTTAGGCGAACCAAAATAAGCACAGTCTAGCAATGCAGGACTATCTGCAATCACTTGATACAGTTTATTAGCAGGAGTTAGAATTCTTGGTGGTTCAGCTGAAAAGACAAAGATACCTAGATATAGATACGAAGATGGAAATACCGAACACTAAGACATCAAGAACGGCCCAAAGAATTATATATTGACATCCTTCTCTGAAGTGATTTCTGGTCTCAGTCTAGGTCCAAATACATTCTACTGCTGGTAGCCTGAAGGAGAATTTTCTCATAAAAAACAAATGCTTCTTCCCTGTTTCCAAGTAACAGGGATGGGCACAAAAGGCAATGATTTCATTTGTAAAATTTAAATCAAAATATACTTCAAGAAAATAAACTCCTGGGAACAGACTGAACTACATAATTCTGAACAAACCTGCAGGCAGAAAGAAGCTGAGATGTATTTTTGGAGAAACATCTACTTTTTTTTAAAGAAACGTGGAATCAAAGTTCTTTAATTTAAAAGACACTGTCTCTCAATCAAAGGATCTGCCAGTTCCTGCAGGAGAGTCTTTACAGGCCATTCTGCCTAGGATTTTGCTACTAGCTTTGTTAAATTCAGTGAGAAGAATTAGAGAGGCCACAGTATCTCACAGTATCTCATAACCAGAAACACATTCTTGGGAAGTCTTCAAGACAAATGCCTATCACGTCCTCTTGCAATAGCAATTCAGCAATCATCTATTTAACTGATCCAAAACACCCACAATCAAATGAAAGTGTACCGAAACACACTAACTTAAGGAATATTAAATCCTGCCTTATTTGCTATGCTTCCATTTGCTCGATTTACATTAAAAAAAAAAAAAAGAGAGAGAGAGAGATACAAATTCTTCCAAGTTTTCCCCAGCTTTCAGAACTATCCTTCTTACTTGGGAATAGTAAAAATGAAATTCAGGAATATCCTACAAAAAACAAGGTATGTACACCCTTGCCTTTTACAGGGCTTAGGAAATAGGTCCATTCCCACTGAAGACCTTAAGCAAGGCTTGAGCATGCAATCCATGTTGTAGCAGGAGACAACTAAATACGCAAGAAAACTGAAAAATATAAAATCTGTTTCTTACCCAGAACATTCACAAATGCATTTGCTAGCAAGTATCCATATTCATTAGAAGCATTGCACTGATAGACAGCACTCGACCTTTCTTGCACATGTGAGAAAATAATGGTATCACCATCGACCTTTCTGCTAGGATCTTCCGGGGCAACTGTTGGTGTAAAGAAAAAAAATATTGTTCTTCCTGAACCGCTGTTGGATGATACGTTTCATACTTCTGAAAAGAAGAAACATTTTGAAAAAACAATATGTCCTTTCTTCTATTTTCCTGGGTGACTGTTCACAAGTTAAAATGTGAATTTCAATATGATTAAAGAAGTTCTTCCAATTCTACAAATACTTAACTCAGGATGGTAGAGTTCCCATTTCTGAGGCCAAAGAAGTGAAGTTGAGATCATATTTTGCATGCATTACAGAGTAAAAATACTGATATGACAAGATTGAGGCAAATACAGACAATATCTAGAAAAAAATAAGGAAATATTTCTGAGTGTCAAAAGAAAATAATGTTAGAATGACATTGGAACTTTACAATCCTCTGTGACTTAAAGGTTTCAGCTTTTCAAACCAGTTGTTATACCATAAATAATTATCCAAATATAAAAATAGCCTTATTCAGTTGAAAACTATCTCAGAGTAAGATATAAGTAATTCCACACAAAATCAAGAGCCTTCACAAGAGCAGTGATTGTAATTCAGTAGGTGGCACTCTTTCCCTTATGTAAGAATTATACAATGTCACATCCCCAACTGTGCTGTAGTCGACTGAGCAGTCAGACGGCTCTTGCATCCCAGAAAAATTGAGAAATAACTGAAAATAAAATTCTGAGATATTACTGAAGAATAATAGCTGTCAAGTTATACAGCTGGGTGAGTTAGAGAAGTACAACAGACAAAAACTTGGCTCGTAACACTGCACTGCATAAAAATGCACAAATTATAATTTAATATTTTAAGTACCTATTAAATAAAATCACATCAAGGTATTGTTAATATTGAAACAATGGTGAAATTACTTCTATATGCATATGAAAAATAAATGCATCTATGCATAAATAAATGCATCATATTTGTTGCATCATCAAAATTGACATCTGTATATGTGATTGGAACTTGAGAAAATAATTGTATTTGTGGAAGACTTCTTCATATAAAATGAGTTCTCATTTCTTTGGATTCAGATAAAAGATAACTCACTAAATTAACATCATTTCTTTGTAAGTGGCAAAGCCTTTTGGTTCAGACAATATCTCAGTACTCATCTGTAAAGAAAAAGGATAAATTTCTCCTACATTTTCTCAAATCTGCTGAAGTATCTGTTACTGAATTCTCTAAGAGAGAAGAATGAAAGGGGACAGATAAAGGGGACCACAGCTCTGTACTCCTGCTTGAGGGTACTTCCATCCTGAGTGAACTCTAAGGGCAAACTGCAAGTCAACTAATTATATCAATTTCCAAGCAGATGACTTGAGAACAGTTTTCAACTCCATTTTTAACTCTTATCTTTCATCACTTTGAGTTCAAATCAATATCACAAATTCAAAAACTTCAGAAAGGAAGAAAAAGGTACTACTGGAATTTTAAACGCTTATTCACTGGGCTTCTAGATTGCTGGCACTTATTTTTCTCCTCTTTTGCTGTACTTCCCATTACGTTCCATGTTCCACATTGCTTCTTATTCTATGTAAATGACATTTTCATTAAAAGATTCATGGGCTGAAAATAGATGGAGCAGGTGAGCAGCCCAGCAGGCAGGCCAGCCAGCTCAGAGAAGCGGTCTGTTTCTGCATACAAATCACTGTTAAACAGAAAATACGCACAGCTGCCCTCCCAGGAGGTAGGAGATCTGCCCACACAGCCCTTCCAACCACGGCTACCTCCTGCCCTGGGCTCTGGGCTTTCCTCCACTCGTGTCCTCTGAATCCTGCAGCATTTTCTGCACACAGACAGAGCTCTAATGGGTGCACAGACTCCCCACCTCACACATACCCCCACACTTCATGTATTGCAAGTTGTTGGTAGGGCCCCTTCAGAGAGATGGAAGCCACTAGTTCAACCCTCTAGGGCTGAAGAAGGAACTGGATCTTACAAGAATGATCTAACCGTCAAATTATCACATTAAAGGAAGGGTAGCTGCGGTGGGTTGACCCCCAGGGGCCCACCAAAACCACTCTATCACTCCCCTCCTCAGCTGCACAGGGGAGAGAAAATACAGCAAAAGGCTCGTGGGTCGAGATAAGGACAGAGAGGGATCACTGATCAATTACCATCACAGGCAAAACAGGCTCAGCATAGGGAAAAACTCATTTAATTTACTACCAATCAAATCACAGTAAGATAATGAGAAATAAAAACAAATCTTAAAAACACCTTCCCTCCACCCCTCCTTTCTTCCCAGGCTTAGCTTCACTCCTGATTTCTCTACCTCCTTCCCCTCAGCAGTGCAGGGGGACGGAGAACGGCAGGTGCAGTCAATTCACCACAAGTTCTCTCTGCTGCTCCTTCCTCCTCATGGGGAGGGCTCCTCAGACTCTTCCCCTGCTCCAGTTTGGGGTCCCTCCCACGGGAGACCATCCTCCATTAACTTCTCTAACATGAGTCCTTCCCACGGGCTTCAGTTCTTCATGAACTGCCCCAGCGTGGGTCCCTTCCACAGGGTGCAGTCCTTCAGGAATAGACTTTTCCAGCGTGGGTCCCCCACGGGGTCACGAGTCCTGCCAGCAAACCTGCTCCAGTCTGGGCTCCTCTCTCCATGGGCCCACAGGTCCTGCCAGGAGCCTGCTCCAGTGCAGGCTTCCCATGGTGTCACAGCCTCCTTCAGTCATCCACCTGCTCCGGCACGGGGTCCACCCCAGGCTGCAGGTGTCTCTCTGCTCCCCCGTTACCTCCATGGCTGCAGGCACACAGCTGCCTCACCACGGGCTGCACCATGGGCTACAGGGGAACCTCTGCTCCAACGCCTTGAGCACCTCCTCCCCTCCTGCTCCACTGACCTGGATGTCTGCAGAGTTGCTTCCCTCACATAGTCTCACCCCTCTATCCACTGCTGGTTTTGCAGCAGTTTATTCCACCTTCTTAAATATGTTATCCCAGCCTTGGCCAGTGGTGGATCCAACTTGAAGCTGGCTGGCCTTGGGTCTATGGGACACAGGGGAAGCCTCTAGTAACCTCTCACGGAAGCCACCCCTGTAGCCAACCCCGCTATCAAAACCTTGCCATGCAAATCCAATGCAGTAGCATCTTCCCCTCCCACTGCTGTATTTAGAAAAAGAAGAGTTATTTGAAGTTATTACAAACAAAGACTTATCTTCAGTTATTTGAAGGACAGCGGGTAGCTGCCTGTTCTCAGAAAAGATCTTCAAGCTGCGGGTCCCAAGAGCAAAAAAAAAAAAAGAAAAAAAAATATCCAAACCTGAGGAAAGTATCATGTTAGTCAGTGATCCCTTTTGACTGGTCTAGCCACTTGCATGCTGAAGGGCATCAATTTTAGAAAGCTCCCTGTTGAGACTGGCACCTATTCAACAGTCTGTCTTCTGACACACCTCATCCTCCCACGCAACACAAACAGAACCTACACATCTTTGCCCATGTAGTACACTGTGTCTTGCAGGGCCACCTAAAAGTTAGATGCTGTATCATCCAGCTGCTTTACCGATCTTAAGCATGCACTGCTGCACTCACACACACAGAATGGCTGAGGTGGGAAGTTGAACCTTGTCCAACTGCTTGCTAAAGCAGGGCCACCTAGAGCCAGTTGCCCGAGACTGTGTCCAGAATTAAAATTTGGTCTAACTCAGCCTGGGAAAACATTAGCCTGTTTGCCACAAGGGCACACTGCTGGCTCATGGTCAACTTGGTGTCCACCAGGATGCCCAAGTCCTTTTCTCCTAAGCTACTTTCCAGCTGAGTGGCCCCCAGCATGTACTGGTGCATGGGGTTGTTCATCCCCAAGTGCATGACTCTCTGTACTTGTCCTTGTTGAACTTCATCAGGTTTTTTTCAGCCCATTTCTCCAGCTTGTCAAGATCCCTCTGGATGGTAGCATGACCCTCTGGTGTATCAGCCACTCCTCACATTTTTGTGTCATCAGCAAACTTGCTGAGGGTACAATCTGCTCCATCATCCAGATGGATGTTAAGCAAGACCGACTGCTGGGGTACACCACTAGCTACTGCCTCCAACTAGACCTTGTGCCACTGATCACCACTCTCTGGGCCTGGCCATTCCGCGATATTTCTATCCACCTCACTGTCTGCTTATCCAGCTCACACATCAACATCTTGTCTATGAGGATCTTATGAGAGACAGTGTCAAAGACCTTCTTGAAGTCCAGGTAGACAATACCCATTATTCTCCCCTCATCTACCAGGCCAGTCATTTCATCACAGAAGTTTATCACGTTAGTCAAGCATGACTTCCCCCTTGGTAAAGCCACACTAACTTCTGACAGTTTTCTCGTCTTTAATGTGCCTGGAAATGGTTTCCAGGATTAGCTGCTCCATCACCTTCCCAGGGATGAAGCTTGTAGTTCCGTGGGTTCTCCCTCTTGGTCTTCTTTAAGATACGAGTAACACCTGCTTTCTTCTAGTCTTCGGGCAGTTCTCCCAGTTACCACGCTCAATCAAAGAATATCAAGAGTGGCTTTGCAATGACATCTGCCAGCTCCTTCAGCACTTGTGGGTGCATCCTATTGGGGCCCATGGACTTATGCATGTCCAGTTTGCTTAAGTATTCTCTGGCCTGATCCCGGTCACATTACAGGACGGCTGCACAAAAAGGGGAAAATGCTTTTGACGCATTTGACAAATCTGAGTTTGGAACTGATAGCCAAAGTAGCAAAGAATTATGTAAGACTTAAAATGGGTTTGTACAATTGGGATAACGAGTGATGAGGATTTGTTGCAGGAGTGCTGTTGCTGTAACAGACAGTTGAACACGTACCCTGTAACAGCCAACATCTAACCCCAATAACACTGGACATGGTTATGTCCTTTCTGGAAAAAGACCTGTTTGCCTGGTTTCACCTATTTTTTCCATCACTTTGTATTATAAGACAGCTTCTTGACTCTATAGCTACGTACAGCATATTCCTGTACACAGAAGATACAGCGTCCATGAGATATTTTTGTCATTGTTAGTCATCAGCACCCTGAAAATCTTCTGTTCATCTGAATGCACACTTCCATCTGTTTCACAAACTTTAGAGAGCCCAAGCCACTACTTTTGTTAGCATGTTTAAATAACCACATTATTAGTTTTTTCCTGCAAAAAAGGCAGAATGAGATGTGCTTTCTGAACAGAAGCACACAAAACACACTATTATGCTTAAAACTTGAAGGAAAAACCCCCCATTTTGCTGAGATGTCTTACCCTTTTCTGTTGAAGTTTTTAATTTTTTGATTGATTTTAATCGCTAGTCAATGTATATTTAGGCAAATTCAGGAAGCTAAACACAATGAAGAACAGAATGACTATCAACAGCTGATGCAGTATATAACATAATGTTATCAGTCCAAATAAATGATACAAACTTCAGCCTGATCTGGAAGAAAAATATGTATGTGGGGCAGAAAATTGTTAAGACATTAAATTGGTCTACCAACTTCAAATTCTTTAGCTCAGATCTTTAAGCTCAGTGCAAAAATGGAAAAAAAAATCCATTGCTTGGAGTTATGTTTTTTTTAACTTTAAAAGGAAGCATTTATTGTGAGGATGGTCAGACCCCGAAACAGGATGCCCAAGGAGGTGATGGAGTCTGTCCTTGGAGATACTCAAAAGCTGTCTGGACACTGTCCTGACCAGCCAGGTGCAGATACCAGCCTGCTTTGAGCAGGCAGGTTGGACTAGATGTTCCTGCCACCCACAACTACGCTGTGATACTGTAGTTTTAAAACAACCTAACAAACAATGTAGACGGAAAATAATTCACTGGGAAGGAGGCATATACCTTTGATTGTGATTCTGTAATTTGCTCTTTTTTGCAAAAAAAGCTAATAACGTGAAATTCATTGTTCCTGAAACCAGAGTTCCTGGTGTTGTTACCACATTCTGAAATACAACAAAGTGAGCATGAGATCCAGCTGACATCAGAAGTTCTCAGCTCTGCTCACTTAAGACTCCAGGTCCCAGAGGGCACTGAACTAGGGTGTTTTTCGTTGCTTGAGAAGTATGATGTAACTTAAGGGCGTACTTTTTTTTCCAGAAACATGTGGGTTACAATCATAGTTTGTAGGATATGTGAGTACTGTTTCCATTCTATAATGAAAATACTGATGTCATGCTCAAATGTTTTACTAGAGATTCCCTCTGGCTGAAAACAAGCTGGAAAAAAAAAAAAAAAGGAACAAAATGACTGCTTTTCCCTGTATCAGTGAGAACACATACACCTTTGCCATGTGTAAGAGCTAACCTTACCTAGACCAGTAAAATGTCAGAGAAAAACAGTGAAAACGGAGAATAATTTCTCTTTAGAAAACAGCAGAAATATTCACTACTGTCTTTAGATGCCTTCATCTTATTTAGCAAATCAAAGTTATGGATCAAAAGTAGTCAGTTCTGCTACGCATTCACAGTGACTATCTATGATTGTTGGATAACGAATTTAACAACACAAAGTCTTTTGTTTAAGTATTATAGTGCTTCGTCACTCATTTCTTCAGTAAAGCCAAGTTATCATTTTGCATCAATAGCAGAATATTAGTTTCTCAGACAAGCTGAGACAATTGATTTAGATTTTTATACTGAACATTTGTTGTTGTAGTTCTAGTATTACTATAATTCTGTCCTTAAGATTATGTACAAATAATAGTGAATGTAAATGGGAGCTTGAGCTCAGTACTGACTCTTAAGCCATGATTTTCAACAGCTCTAACTTCAGAGATGACTTTGAAGACCCTGCCATTGTGGAAAAATATGAAGAAATCAACGACAGAAGGTCAGGTGTTCTCTGGTGTGAATGTAGAAAAATATGGTCCTTGTATAGTGATGCTCATGTAAGCTTTTCAAGTTCTGACAGGATCACAGGATCACTTCTATTATAGGAACTTTTGCTAGAAGTATCCTATCATTCTTCCTGATGTGCTTCATCCTCCAAAAGCTCACATTCATGAGTAACTTATTAATATAGTAACCACTTTCAAAACTAGAAAAGTCTTTCTGTGGTTAAAACTAACTACAACTGAATGACTGAAATGGGATTTTTGAAGTATTATTTGTATAATTTCGGACATTTGTTTTCAGACAGATTAGCTATGACAACCGGGACTTAACATTATCAATCAACCAGCCAAGAAAATTGGGAGGAATATCCAGCGCATACTCATCAAGGTGGCTTGATAAGACAAGTCCCTCATGGAGGGACCTCCTGGTTTTCTGTACATCATGAACCATACGGTCTATGAATGACCATCCAGTTAACGCCCTTCTGGCTGTAGCTTACTTGCCTCATAATATGAGCCCAAACCAGGGACTATTATGCAAGACAGATCTGTTCTCTCAGACCTCTAATCATATTGCCCAAGTACCATATCACATATTAGAGAATGTTAAGTGACAAGAATCCCTTTTTCTCTGGGACAGGTGATGTGGGCTGGAAGCCACGCTTTTGGAGTTGAACTGGTAGTGGAATAGCAAGGGTGAGCAGTATAGTGCACCACACACTTGAGAACTTATAGGGTTAAAGCAAGACTGAACCTAAGCAAGAAAAAAAAGAAACTTAAGTAATCCAGTTTTGCCTTACTCTACCCCTTACAGTGAATTGATAAAGATTTAATTCTGGAAGAGATGGGACACGGAAGAAGATGGCCTCTTTTCCTTCTCTTACCAACCTTGCTTGCTCCTCAGCAAATGAAATGCTTGTTTCCAAGTTTCTGATTCTGATACTACTGTTACCTCTGAAGGGACAGCACATTATTACCTGCAGTACCCATGACTGTCCTTGTGCAGAATAAAAAAAAACAAACTGATTACCAAAGGTTTTCACATCTGCAGTTCCTAGACCGGATGAGCAGTTTCAACACGATGACAGCAGAAGCAGTGGATAAATGCCTTTCCTGGCAGTCCTCTCCTCTCCAAGACCAAACTCCTCTGGGCACCAGAGTCCAGCAGATTTCTCCCCACCCTCCCACGGCTGCGGTGAACAGCTTGTGTGTTTACTCACAGAAAGCACGATGGATGATGAATCTCTGAGCCAGGGATTATCAAGGCCTTTCACAAAGGAAATCCAAGGGCTAATGTTTCTCCCTTGAATTCAATCTGATTACTAATGAAGACTAGCTAAAACCTAAAATTCAATGTGCAATGTGATATAAACAAGTGAAGAACATGTTAAAGGAAGATAAACAGTGCCTTTCAGTGTACTACTTTGTATAAATCTGAGTGTATTCAATATTTAATAGCTCATCATGAACTATAAACCACTGAACCAATAAATTAGTCTTTTGTGCAGTATTTGCAATGCCTTTCTGAAGTCCAATTATGAAAGTGCTTTCCTTTCCCAATTAATCTGGGTTGTTACTTTCTTAAAAGTTGAGATACTTCATGCATGGTTTCCCTTCTGTAAAACGATGCTGAATATCTAAGCAGTAAAACACAACGGATTATGCAGTGGTATAAATAATGCAGATCTTCAGTGTTAATTGATGCACAAGGCAGGGCAGAGTCATGGCCTGAACTTTCAATTGCTACTTGCCAAAGTAATTCTAATTGACCTCAACGGGACTGTGCATGTGAGTTCAAATTACTCCTGTGAGTAAACATTAGGAGGTTAGGTCCTTATCACTCCAGTTTTTCTTTTAAGCATTACAGTTGGAGAAAATTAATTAAAATACTTCAACGAAACTTAAAATCTTCCTTTAAAAATGTCTTTCTGCTTTGATTAATATAATCCGGAACAAAATTAATGCCATTACAATTTTTCTTCATAGGCGCTTAAGACACACTATATTTTTCTTTATTCTTCCCTTTTCCCTTTTGGTATCTAAGCCTCACCCTTTGACTGAGATACGGACGAATGGTTCTTTCTTCAACATTCTTCCTTCCTTGTCTGACTCTATTACGGAAAAACAAAACCGGAAGAATTAAGCATCTCCCAGTTGTGCTTTCCAATAGAAAATTAAAGTATTGCAAACAGATTACTGGGCCACAGGAGGCACATTGTGGGATATATGATAACAGCAGGGCTTTGAAATTCAAATGTAGCTCTTCTTCTTTGAAATCCTGCCATGGGTGTAGCTCTCTCAGCACTGCCCTGAAGCTGAAACAGCTGCTTTAGTTTCCTTTTACAGTGATTTACTAATCATCCAGTTGGAAGAAGAGGGGCACAATTTTATAATTTAGTACCAAGTGAACAAAAAGGCACACTGTACTTGGTACTTTCCAGACCAGCTTTTGATAACAAAAGCACAAAAATCTGAAGAACTGTACTTTCTGTGATCATGATGCTTTTCTTTCTTAGATGCCCTGACAGACTCCGTGTATTGGAGCATCCAGTAATCTTGCACTTAAATATTTAAGGTGCATAAAACTTCAGCTATTCTCAGCAGAGAAAGTGACCTTTAACATAAGGCTGAGACACAGTTATTTATTTCCTGTGTTTTTTTCTTTCCTGCTGTGGTTGAGTGGGTAATTTAAGTCAAGTTTCTGAATTTTTACTGAGTTCCCCTCAATAATGTACTGATTCCTCGAGTCCAGCAAGCCACATCTGGGAAATTTGGTGGCATCCTCCAGCTGCTTCTGAAAAGTCTGTTTCTTAGTGTTCTGTGCTATCCTGCAAGAATGCAGAAAACACCATTGTTTTTCTGGAAAATGTCTGTCATTTGAACAGCATGTCCTACAGCTTTGACCAGGAAGCTGCGTGAGGCAAAGGTGAATCTTACAGCCAGGTGAAAAAGATTTTACGTGTCAGGAGGCCAAAAAGAAGAGTTAAACTATCAGGACAGCAGAATAAAAATCTCAAAACAAACCATTAAAAGTTAATGGTCACTATACAGAAAACAGTAAGGAAGACGAGACCACCCAAAACCTAGAAAGGAAAGAGCAGGACAGGTACCAAACCTTGATTATAAGGCAAGCATTATGATACATTTATGTAAAATATATATACAATATAAAATTACTTATATTTTCCTGTTTTCCTGTAATACTTACCATTGTCTGATGAGGTGAGAAATGTTGGTCAATATCAGCTTACGTAACTTATTTAACCAATGGAAACTTCTCATTCTAAATCTCATGGGAAAGATCTCAACTTACATTTAATTAGGATCCCTGAAAGAGGTTCTTTGCTACATATTTCTATCTGTTTCAACATATAACCTTACTTTTCCCCCCAAAGTTGCATATTTTTCTTTCCAGTTCAGTTCAATCTCTCTTGTATCCCAAATATTTTGAATATATCTAATGAGAGTTCTCATTTACCTGTTGCCATTTCCTAGATTCTCACTGTAGAGAATCCTCCTCCCTGTCCCAAACTCTCTGACATTTACAGAAGAGTTAAATCAGAACTAAACACCTCCTGAAACCCCTGAAAGTTACACTGTCATACTTCCAATAGGTCAGCACAGACCAATATTTTAGATCACATTATCTCTTACAAGTCAAGAGGGCAGATTGTTTCTATAATATTGTTTCGTGAAAAGGATAAAGGCAGAAGGACCAAGTACGATTTCACAGTGCAGTCTATGCCAAGTGCAAACCCAACTGACAACACACCGCAGTGTCCTCCGGCAAATTCCTCCCAAGTAAAGTTGTGCTATATATAGCGGCTATTTTGGGTCTGTCATTCAGTGTTGCAAGTCATAATACTGCAACAATTAAGTGACTCAGTCACCAATTCAGGGTGGTTTTTCTTACCCATGCACACAGAAACAGCTGTTCCGCTGCCTTAGGGGTTCCTTTTCTTTGACACCCACTTGGCACAAGCTGTTTGCCAGGCACTTGCTGACGCATCCAGTCACTTTTGCTGCTGCTGCTGCTTTTTAGTGCTGAAGCCTGGAAAGCTCAAACGTACTGTACGCTGCAAATCTAGCAAAAGTGCTCTGTAAATCCACAGAGGTGAGGACTTGACTTTTTATGTCACCTTTAAAATTTCTAGACAAAATTAGTGTTGCAGCGGGGTGGCAAAGGAGAGATCTGGCATGGCAAAACAACGGTAAAAATTACACCCTGGTAATATCCCTGTCAAAGGGGCACGGCACAGCTTTGTTATTACGGCCCCAGCTCTGCAAGGATACTACCAGCAGAACAGCAGACAGGATAATCAGGAGTGTGGTCACCAATCTGAGTGCTCTCAAGCACATTAAAGGCCCATTTTGTCATTGCCCTTTTATGAACCATGGTATTTTTATCACCTCATCTATAATTAAGTATTACCTGTCAGGCAGAAACTATTCAAATACACGCTCTTCATTTATATTTGTAAAAACACCTTGATATTTCTCATATTCTCTTACTCATCCACCCATAATGTAATTAAGAATCTTACTTGCTATGGGAACGCCATTTGCTAACCAGCTTATATCAGGCTTTGGGTTGCCGTTTGCTCTGCAGATCAATGTCCCATCTTCTCCAGGAGACAAGACCAAGTTTCTGGGTGCTGTTATCCAGTATGGGGCAGCTGGGGTTAGGAAGAGAAACACAGCAATCGTTTTATGTACAGAAAATCACAAGGCACAGTCATGGTAACCAGAAGACAATTGGCTAAACTGAGCTGTTGGCTACCTGCTGCATTAAAAAGGTGCAGCTTTTTACTCCAAAATTCTGAGATAAGCAACAAGAGGTTCTTTGTTTCATTTACGGTTGCCTGCTTTGAATTTGCTCTTCCTAAAGAAAGCAAAATTTATCTGAGTATGGAATCCGCAGAGACCAGAGTGGTCTTTTGATTAACTTCAGATAGCCACACTCACAGTAGTTAGGCTGTTAGAAATTAAGTCAGGTTTGATTACACAAAAAGATTTTGCGCCAGGGGTGAAATTCAGAAACAGCAAAATCCTTAGTCTCGCTGAATTCAATTGGTGATTGCAGTGGGGCCAGATGTTTACCTGAGACAGCTGAAAACACACAGAGATCAAACTGGATGGAACACTGTCCTTATCAAAAGATATTCCTCTGTGTCTCTATCTCTTTTACACTAAATAACCACAAATAGCATACGATATCACATCTTGCAAATGAATTTCAGATTTTGTATTGATGGACAGATGCAAACAGAAAATTAAACTTGTGTTCTTAAAAAGGAGGTTGAACATGATCATGGCATGATGCTGGTCTACAATAAACTAAGTGGCTACTTAGCATGCAAAGTAAGCACTACAGCTGATTATTGTGATGACTAATTAGCTGTCATTCCAGGTTTTTTTATTTCACGGTATTCAAAACATCCTTACAATTCTTATTTGGACAAGCATACTGTAAGCGCTTTTAGAACGAGCAAGACTTCATCTTGGTTAAAAATGATGAAGACAGAAAACCAGAAAAATGTCAATTAAGAGAGAAAAAGGAAGAAGAATATAAGACCGAAAGACAAATAATAAAACAAAGACAAACTGGGCTATACGAATGGAGAACAGAAAAGATGGAGAAAATAAGGAGATGAAGAAGAGAGATGGGGAGGAAGATACAAAAACAAGGGAAAGAGGCAGTGTAATGGCAGCTAATCAAAGGATCTCAAATAAATGTTAGCACTGGAACTAGCTAACAAATTATTTTACTGCTGTTACAGTATGGTCTCAATTTAGCCTGTTGCTTTACAAAATAACAAATTTTAAAAAAACAAAATAAAGAGATTAGAGATAGTAAAGTTCTTCCAGTGGTAGAATTCAGTCAGTTTAATGATCATTTCTTTAGTTCGTTTTTGTTTCCGTTTTTTTTACCATTATCATTCTTCCTTTCACCTATATTTTATCCTAGAAAGCTTTACTCCAGTCTTGCATTCTGGACAGTGACAATATTACATTTAATATTACCTTTCACAGTTACTGAAATGACATGATGAGCAGAACCTAACATATTTCTTGCTATACATTTGTAGTTCCCAGAGTCAGCTTCAGAAACATCTATGATCTTGAGAGTTTTCTTAAAGTTTTCAAAAAATGTTCTGTTGACTGGCAGTTCCCCCCCCTCTTTAATCCAGCGGATTACCGGTGTGGGTCTGGAGAAGCAAAAGCACAAATCAAATTTAGGGACTCGAGAAAAGAAAGGCAAAATTTCAATACATTAATTTTTCGAACATATATTTTACAAAAAAAAAATATTTTAAGAGCCTTTACCCAGCTTTGGGAGCATGTCCAGCAAATGTGCAAAATATGTCAGCGTTTGTTTCTAGGAAATGACAAGCCTCACTAACACTGTAAATGACCATCTGTTCTAAGGCTTAATAACTCTAGAATGTATTTGTCTGCTGATTAATCTAAAAACTTTAATGGTTACAAAATTAATACAAGTGTATTTCAAATCTTAGTGCACTTATACTGTTAAATAGATGCTTATGGTACTTTAAAAGGTAGTTTCAGATAATTACAAGTTTATAATGGTCCTTCATTTGAGCAATACTCTAGTGCTTCATGAACGTCATAAATTTTACAGCAGAGCTGTAAGGAGAGAGAAGTATTTCCTATGAGAAACCAAGAAAAAAATGTCAGTGCTGAGTCAAGTATAGCTACTTGTCACTGCACCATGTCTAAATCTTGGCTGTGCCCCACGTTGTCTATTGAAGTTGACAGTTGTCCAAACATATGGAGATATACTTTTAATATTACAAGAAATTACAAGGTGTTACTTACTGAGTAGAATGTCCTCTCTCAAACTGTAATGATACAAGGCAAATATTCCCTCACTGATTTTTTTTTTTAAATTACACGGTGGCTAAAGACACATAACCATATAATGTATCATATTGTAATTTTTTCCCCATTTTTATCTAACCATTTTACTGAATACTTTTATTGCAGGGTTGTCAAAAAGCTTGTAACTATACTGCAGATGAAGATTACCCAAGCTGATGCTACTCCCACTCACAGGTGTGGTTTTGCTAGTTGTTGCTGGTGCAAAGACACTTGAGCAGACCACAGTTGACACAGAAACACTGCACTGATGCTTGCACCAAGCCGTGTCAAGCCATACATGAGTGTGCCCTACGGAGCTTATGCAAGTGAATACATGTGCATGATGCTGTGCTGCATCATGCTGCCTTCCTCGTGGCTACCTCAGAGCACTCAGCACCATACGCTTTTATGCACTGGAAACGTGTTTACAGTTCCTGAAAGAGGTACTAAAGATTTTCCACTTCTGCACTAACCAATCTATTCTCAGATTTCTTCCTGAGAATTAAATTGATTTAACATCAAACTAGTTCATGAAGTTAAAGTGTTCTTTAGCAATTTCTTACTTGCACATCAACCACCAGAAGCAAACTTGCACTACATTGAACAAGTACCAATTAAACTCAATTACAATGAGAAACTGGATGTAAGGAGCTGAAGGTATGTTGAAACAACTCACACCTAGCTGATCTACCAAGTAATTATCAGCATATGTGAGCAGCTTTTTCAGATTAGGCGAGCAGATTCTATTCTATTTTTATGTAATTTGGGAGCCTGATTGTAAATCTAGGAAAAAAACAGGAGGCTTGATTCCTGAGTGCAATTCTGCATAAGCACGTCCGAGGTCACCCTATGGTGCTTCTTACTTGTGTCTTTTAAAATAAATAATGGCACAACCTGAATCCTGCGCATAGTGTTCGGGGATATGAGAAGGCAGAGGCCACAAAATTTAATTTTCCTATTCAGTTTTAGAATCTGCTGATGCCCAAGTAAACGGTGAACTTCCTTTTAAGGAAGGGCTCTTTCCATTTTGCATTTCTATTTCTTTGAAATATCTAAGCTTATACAGCGTTAACATTTTAAGCATCCCTGAAATGCCTCCCTCTTCTTCTGTATTTTTATTTAGAAAAACACTGTCTAAAAAGTAACTCACAATCCTGCTGCAATGCACTCCAACAAAAGCACATTTCCTCTGAGTTCCACCTTGGTACTTGTGCTGCCTGTTGGTGTTAGAAGAATTGGTGGCCTCTCTGTAACTGGCTTGGCTGAAACAAGAAAAAAATTAAATCATTAATATATACATTTTATTTTCATGTTTATTTATTTTAATATTGATCAAACGCACACAGCCATTCATATTGTGGACAGAGATTTTGCTGCACATTGGCCACAACTAAAAATCACTGTGTTACACAACTACACAGTTCAACAAATTAGGTTTTTGACAGACACAACATCATAATATCTCAACCTGTTAAATGCTATAATTTTAAACACAGACATGAAAAATGTTATTATTAAAGATGGGAGCAATCGATACATAGTTTTTACATAGGCAACTATGCATCTTCATGGATGGATGATGAGCCTTAATCCTAAACAGCCCCTATTCACTTCAGCAGAACTATTACAGGGAGTACGAGGTCACTGATTGAGTCACAGTGCAAGACTGAAAGTTACCCAAAATTTCTGGGCTTCCATCAAAGCACAAACAAAGCAAAGTTATTTTATTCAGAAATATAAGCCAAGCGGATAAAAGGTACACTACACTTCGCAATATGCTTTGTTCAGTATTTTCCAGATAATGTGAGGCGTCTCTTCAGAAGCTAAGCCATTCCCCAGGCTGGCAATAAAGAACCATTGATTAATCCACAAGAAATAACCACAGTAAACAGACAGCTATAAATATAAGACCCATTTCTGACACTCTACTCCGCTGGCTTTTGAAGTATTATGGTATTTCATGTGCCTTCGTGGAAGTCAGAATAAGAGTGCTTTCTGTAATAATAGAGTGCTTTCTGTAAATACTCTGCTGTTCTTCTATAACAATTTAAAAATATAGGATTAAATCGCTCTAAAGTGCAGTGGCAGTCTGCGTCACTACAGTAAAATATTGTATTTTGAAAAAAAGTGAGCATAAACATAATAAACTCTTGTTTATTAGGGCATAGCATTTACTGATAGATTAACAGAAATAAAGCACTTAATTTTCATACAGCATGTGCTATAAATTCCTTAAAAACTACTACACAAACAACTGAAAAGTTGGGAGAAAAGGGCAGTCTAGAGTGAAGAATGCAGTTGATAGTCACAGGCAATAACTACCTACCTAATTTCAGCACTGCTAAGGACCGCTGACTCATTTTGCAAGAAGAAATATCTCTGCTATTTCTGACTTGTGAGCCAACCAAACGGCATTTTTCTCACTAACTGCACCCAATATATCATCCTGAGTTCAGATACATATTTCTTGTTTGCTCTTGAATGACATTTTATGCAGAGAATTAAAATATTCTATGCCCCATTGTATTTTAGATTCTCATAAGTTATGGCTTAATATGTACAAAGCCTCATTTGACAAGCGAAAAAAACAAAAATAGAAGAAATATAATGTATTTTCTATCTGTCTCACACAATATCAAGTGGAGAGTTTAGAACCTCAATTGTGACAGTATCGGTGTTGCTCCAAAGTCAGTCTCACTAAACACACCTGTTAGGGAGGATTTAATTCACAATATACAAAAGACCATTCGACATAGATTAATGTAAAGATCAGCTTAAGCACCAGACAAACAAAACTCAACCTTCCCCTAAAAAGTTATTTATACAAAGAGTATTAAAGTGTTTAGATTTCACACTTATGAAATATGTTAAAAACGAATGGTACATTCAATAAAATATTAATGTGAAGGGCATCTGTTAAATGCATAATTGTTATTTGTTACGCAGCATGTGAAATCGAATAGTCCTAGTGATAATGAACGTATCAAACTAGTAGTTAAATTGGAAGAAAAATATAAAAAAGTCACACAGTACAGAATCAATCAAATATACAATTTTAAAAATCTGCCCCAGTGTGAAAGGACTCATTTACTATAGAGTTTGTATTTTTATAAGCCATGCCTTACAATAACATCAAACCATTAAATATTTGAAATGATCACACTGTGCAGTCCCTTTCTAAAGCATGGATTATCACCAGCACTAATAGATACCTTTATTAGAAACTGAACAGGGAACAACAGGTTAAGTAGCCATGAAGGTGAAGTTAGTTAACTAAATGCTACCGTGAAACAGGGAGTATCAGTGGGGACCAGCGTAACTCACCACCATAAATATCAGTGTCACTCAAATTAGCAGCTATAGTGTCATTCAATGAATCCACTGAAATAAACAGAATATCATGAAGAATGCATACAAGAGGGATAAATCAAAGTCTCGGGAATCAAAAGGTGACGATATGGCCATGGTGAGTTAATAAAATGATTGATTAATTTGTTTCAATAGTTACAGTAATCATACTAACTCGATATTCCTGGACATGAAAACCATTTGAAAACTACTATTTTTTACACTGTATTTTTTCAATATTTCAAATCTTACATTTTTTCAAAAGACAAAGCCTGATAAAGGGAAAGATTACAGATTTTAAAATTAATTATAGGTCAGAAATACTGAAGACTACATTTTAAGTTTATACAGTAATTTCTTATTCAGAGTTAAAATGACAAAATTCCCTAACATAACACTACTTAACTTTGTCAAATATGACAAAGAATTATGGATTAATACTATGTAAGTATGTAGTTGGGTAAAGTAAGACTTACTTGAAAGGACTTTTACAGAAATGGGTTGTTTCTGCTGTATAGTTTGTGTATGATTAAATCTTGCATAGCAGATATAGTCCTCCCGGGTATCTTCTGGTTGTACATTAGAAAAATAAAGGTCTCCATTTAGACCCTGGGAAACTCTTTCACTTTGAGGCAGCCTTTGGAAAGCTAAGGGAAAACAAGAACACATTTATCTCCATTACAATACACACTCCCATTACTATGATCTGCAGACTCCACATTTGTTCAGTTATGCTGTCTGTGGGTTTGCAAGCATACAGAGCTTTCTAAGTTTCCTCTTGAGCTCCCTTGTCCTCCCATTCTTCCCCACTGTGCTCATCTACAACTTCCATTAAGATCTTCAGCTGCTTCTGGCTTAATGCTTTTGGGCTGCATGTCTGCTTTTTCTTCATTTCTACAGAAATGGAAATTCTTTAAATTTTAACTTAGAGGGAAACTCCACCATCTGTGGTCTTGATAAGAAATGAACAACTATGTAGAAAAACGGCAAAAAGTAAATTAATTCTGCGTAAAGAAGAAACTCACCATTATCCATCCAAAATATTATAGGTGGTGGTAAGCCAACAGGAGGTCTGCAGTGGAGTACTAGTGAATCACCTTCTCGAACGTGATTTGGTTCTAGTCTTTCTTTCGTCCACAAAGGAGATCCTATGGAAAGTAATTTCAACAAATATACAAACTATACAAACTATGGATTGACCAAAATTCCAGAATTTAAGGAAAAAATGCACATAATATTCCAGAACAACAGAAGAACTACATGCATCAGAACGTTAAGTCCCATCATGTTTCCTAGAGATTAACTTTTTGTTCTTTTTTATGTTTTCTTGGGAGAAAAGTAGGTTTTCCTTGAACAGTTTTTACAGCAATGATTTGCTGAAAGTATCATCCACGGATTCAAATTATTTTGGCTACTCACTAAAGGTCTAGAGCATTATCTTGGAATGTTTATACTATGATAACAAAAAAAAGTGATGCAGTAAATTAGAAAAAAAGGTAGACCTTCCTGAAACAGTATTATACACACATAATTTTATTAAAACATCTGAGAACAGCACATTTTAATTTGAGAAGCCTGAAAAATTGATCTGAGATTTAAAAAAAAAAATCACATAAAAAGCTGTACAAACAGTTTACCACTAATAAATTTTTTTAGCTTTATCTTCTTTTTGGTCCCAATCTGTTCTGTATTAAAGCTATTACAAAAACTATGGAATACATGCATCAGAAAGAGAATAAAAATTGTCCTCATCAATGATGTGCATTAAGGATTTAAACATTATATTCTAATTGTAACATCATACATACAACCCAATTTAAAACATGATACGTCACCCAGACATACCAAAAGAAAACCAGGAAGGCATTTTGGTTATTAAATTTCCTAAGGAATATTGGAGAAAACATGCAATACATTATTAAATCTGAATATCAGAAACTATACAACACCTTATAACATGATCACCTTGATGATTCAGTTTTTAAGACGTAAAAAAAAAAAAGACAACCATTTGTAAGAAAAAAAGCAAACTGAAGTGTGTCACATTTTATGAACATTAAGAGCTTCACTTACTAGAAGGCCTTATAACAATATTGTTCGAAATAGCTGCTCCTCGTTCATTCCTTGCCGTACACTGGTATACTCCTTCATATGCTTCTGCCTTCCCACCATTCATAATATTTATGACAAGGGTCCCTGAATTTGGTTTCATTGTTACTTGTGCATCTTTATCTATATCAAAATGAGTTCCATTGCGTGTCCAGGAGAAGCTAAAATAATAAAAACAAAAAGAAAAGTTTCTTCTTCAGTTGCCTTTTGTAGATTGCAGGGAGAGAAAGAAGAAAAAAGTAATTTTCAATAATGCATGGTATTTTTAATTTAGCAGATAAGTAAGACTTGTTCCCAAACTAAATTAACTTATAAAGTAATGGAGCACTTTTCAATATAAGAAATCCGGGAATACTAAGATAAAAGGCTTGGCTGGGCTTGTTAACAGGAGCCATTTCAAAGTCAGTATTTTAAAAAAATACATTAAAAGATTCTGAAGTTAATAGTATATGGAAAAGAACTGATTTTCTTCCTACTAAAGATGATACAGTAACATCTGTGAGAACTGATATTTCATAAAGCTGCATTAGCATTTCCATTATGAAACCTATTGTTGAAAGGTTTATAAACCTGCCTTTAAAAACTTGCTTTGGGCTGAAATGCGTCATCCCAGGTCCCAGCAGGAGACCATTTCTTTTAATTGGTTTGGCCATTTTAAAGTTATGAATTAAAGACTATGTGGTGAGTTTGATCACTTTTCACTACTCTAATGCAAACAACCACGATTCTTTAAATGAAATGTTGCAGTCCGATAGACCATAATTAATCTAGTAAATTGATACTGGTGTTACTCAAAGCAAGAGATGTTTCGAAAAGTAGTAACTAAAAATGAAGACTATTAGGACTCATTAAAAAAAAGTAAAAAAACAGAGATTTACAGTCTGCAACTTGTAACACCAATTTCTTCCTTGTACTTTGTTAATGGCCAGAAGTACAGTTACAGAGAGCTAGACCAAAGCCTGTGAAGTGCTGAGCACTCACAGGTTCAAATGTTGTGAACAGCAGACTTCCTACTGCTTGTATTTCAGCTTTATAATCTTAAACACAAACACTTTATATACTTACTGTTTAGAACGCTTCCCAAAAAGTATAAACATATGGTACTAGAAAAACTCAAATTTTAAGTGACCCAGATTGTGCCCTGACCTTCTGCAGTAGGAGGGCAAGACTGAACACACTATAAGCACTTTGTTGTAGGGCAGAGCAAATCCAGACCTGAACAACAGCACTGCACCGCATTGCGGCACTTTTGGGAGGACTAGCAGTGAATCAACCGCGAACATGTTTCTAACGGGTGAAGCTGTAGAACATGAGGTTTCTGTAATCCTCTTCTACCAAAAACACTGCAAGATACAGTGTCGTAGTTTTAAAATTAAATCAGGACATGTAGCTTCAAACGAGAGGAAACAAATGTGGTACAAACCCCCAAATCTGAGATATATGAAAGTCAGAATCTTTGCTGCTCAAGCTATGGGCAGCAGCACATCTAAAAACCTTTATGCCAGCAGCTTTCACCAAGAAGTTATTCCATTTTAACAAACAATTGGGCTGAGAAAGTTAATCTTCAACTTCAGAGCTTTGCAGCAGGTCATCAAGAGAGATGGACCAGACTAATTACTGAAATAAATTATTTGGATGTCATTTAAAACTAAGCAAAACTAAGCACAAGCTTATAAAACTCATTAGAAAATTCTGCACTTAAATCCTGTCACTTCCTCTGTAGCAGAGAAACAAAACGAGACACACGTTCAACGGAAATGATGAGGCTGCACAGCAAAGCGCCGTACATGACTCAGACATGTCCGTCTCACGAACAGTGCTCTTAGTCTCTCAGGTAAATCCAACCCAAAAAAGGCCTTCAAGAGAAAGATCTGCAGAAGCAGTATGGTAGTCCCAAAGTTCTCCAGGTCAACATCCAGACTCTTGAGAACAGCATTGTACCTGCTAAATTAAAATGCTGGGAAGACAGCAGCTTTATGGTGCTTCTGCCACTAACAGAACACTAGAAAGGGTGACAGTATCACAGATAATCTCCATCTTCTCCATTCTGCTGCCCAGCATGATAATGACCATGATCCAAGACAATTAGAAGAAATAATGTAGAAAAATACGTGGTTATTCAGAAGAAGTACATTTAGTGAGCTCTGAGTGTGTCTGAATGAGCAATGATAGAGCGACTTTGCTTCAGTTGTAGCATAACACCACTGAGAAGACAGAGATTCACATTTATCTTCCCAGTCTCTGAAATCAGAAGCCAGCAAGCAATGCCATAACGCATCATGGCTACTGCTATTTCCTGTACAGGTACTCAGAACCTTGAAATAAGCAGTTTTCAAATATTTCAAGATACTGAAACAGGGCCTTAAAACGGAAGATGATCAGGAATCTGATCTATACATAGGGTTCCAATTTTTGCCAAAACCAAAACTTAAGGTAATACACTTGGTAAATTAAGGCTACTGACCATTAAATCTGATAGACACTACATAACTTCTGACAAAATGCTTATGTATTTCAAGATAAGTCTCATAAAATAGAATTATTTACGAAATATTCAATTTGAATTTTTTAGTGTTACTCTAAATTTACTCAGTGTCCACTCTTCTTAGACACTACAACTAAATCCGGAATGTGATCCAGTCCACAGTACGGCATGTCTCTTAGTGCTTCCGTAGGCATTTACCTATCTGCTCCTGCAATAATCAAGTATTATTTCATTGTTAGAGTTTTGAGGAGAAAAAAATACTAGTTACTTGATGACTGTAGAAAGGTTTAAATGCCAATGATGAGAAGAGTTAAATTTATGCCACTATCTGGTAGATGTTTAAATTACAAAGGCAGGAGTGCATGCAAGTTTCTGTGTGTGCAAAACCTGTCAGTTTACAAAAGCTGCATTATTTTCTTCTAGTTTTCCTATGCTGTTAGGCCAACAAAAGCAAAACAAAATGCTACTAACCTAGGAGGTGGCTTTCCTTTTGCTTCACACTGTATTACAATATTCTCTCGAGGGTCAACAATGTAATCTTTTGGAGATTGCTGAGTTATCGTAGGAGGTTGCAACACTTCATGATGGAATATAAGAAACAGAGAAGAATTTAACAATATTTTCAAAGTATCAGCAAGACAGTTTTGTAAGCAGAGAAAGCAGAATTGTAACTAGCAACCAAATCACTGATAGAAGAGTGGGATTAGAGCATCCTTTGTATTAGGAGGTTGAAGCCCTCCGCTCTTGTAAATCAGTAGCTATACTAACCTCCAACTGAGCTATGCTGATTTACAGTGGATGAAGATCTTGGACAAAAGTTTAATGGATATCAGTTCTATCCATCAGATTCCAACAGATTTTCACAAAACCAAAGGACACTTGAATTCTAAGTCCAACATATCCTGAATGAACAGTTGTGAGACATATACCCACACAGAAGAAAAAAAAATACATTGCTTTGTATTTCTAAACACTTTATATATTTCCAAATTCTCTATGGGTGTAAACTTTTCACACATTTATTGTGTTCAACATATTGAATTGATCTACAAAGCATGCTTTTAGGAGCTACTTTTCAGGAGTAAAAAATGTGTTAGAAGACTCTGTAAAAAAAATGGCAAATATAGTAACTAGTTTCCAAACACAGTAAACATGTAGGAACAGTCTAGTATTGATTCTCCTTAAAAAGCCCAACGAAAATACAGTCAGTGTTCTGAACTGCCCCAGGAGAAAGAAGCATCTAACATTTATGATTTATCAAGTACTCTAGAATGAGTAGCACAAACCAGAATTTATTCACCTGACAAAGTAGTTGATGCCTACCTATTTAAGGTAATTGAGAATAAGTTACCATTATCTATGCCCATTTTTGCATTAAAATAGTCCTGCTTACGATATTAAGACAGTGAGAAATATGTCTTCCTCAACATTATTAATCTGTTAATAATTTGGTGTTGTCTAAAGGAACCAATGTAATAACATGCCTGTGAATATCCCTGTCTAAATGTTGTAAATTGTCTGTCCAGCAGTGCACTTTACTACTGCTTTGGGATAATTTCTACCCACCCCAGCAAAATATTTCAATCATTAGATTTAGCTGTGTTCTCACGCCTCACTCTAGCCAGTTAAAATTGTAAATCTAGTATTTCTATTGTAAGTCTCCCCTACCATTATACATTAAGTAGTCCATTCAGGGAAAAAAAAAAAAATCAGATCACGGAGTCATAATGAGATACAGCAGCCAAGCAGAACTGGAGAGGCCATGCGGAGCTGGGCTTTGCTCCTCTTCCTCACTGCAGAGAGGAGAGTGCTTAAAAGGAAAGGTGACATTTTTACATGATGATGACTTTTTGCGTATTTCTGTAGAGAGGGCCTTTGAAGACAATCTTTTTCCCTCTCAGGGGCAGTTCTCAGGGTCAGCACACATCAGATGGTTACTCGGGAAAAGCAAGCACACTCTGAAAAGGGACATGACACGAACACTGCCCAACATATACGATATTCCATCTGATGCACATGAAAGACCTGAAGTCTCCACTCCTGGACTACATGCTGCACTTAATTTTTTTTTAAATTAACCATGACACTAGAACTGAGTTAGGAGATACCATAAAATATGAGTTCTACTTGCATAACTGTATCCACTGTTTTTAAGGATATAAAAGTATCTTCAACTTGAACATGTAAAATAGTATGTAAGTACATATGTTCCAATGAATTTATTTTTTATTAAATATATTTACTCCTGAAAGTAGTAGTAAGACATTGCCCATGCTAATATTAAGGATTTTAATGTTCAGATAGCACACAACCACAAAATCACACAATAAATTTGCTCAAGATATCAGAATGCTGATTTACGTACAGTAGTATTTTCTGAACACTGCATGCACAAAACATCTAGCTATGGCAAACCAAATTAGCAAAATGTCAGAATCACACATTTTTGGCCTGTAAATTCAGTTCGCAACACAATCAGTATTAATTTTCAGCAGCACACAGCCTAGTTTTTGCAGACAGGAACTTACATTCTTCTAGAAGTTTTGCTTTTATTCCCCCATCAGAATCAGCAGTTGAATGGACAAATGGAGATTAAAGAGAAACATTTGTTAGTTTAAAGAAAATGAGCATTTTTGAGAGGGAAGATAAGTATCTCTGACAAGTACATTGGTCACCATTAAAAAGAAAACATTTAAAACTGTTAGCACTGTAACCCACGCAGCAACGCCTGAAATTCCAGCCACAATTTCCATTGCGTCGGTTATTACAACATTTATCTGCAAGTTCATGGTATGAGCAACTTTTCTGAAGTGTTGACTTTTTAAGGGCAACCGAGGTATGTGATTTTGGCCTTGCGAAGACACAAAACACTGATACTGAGGAGACAGCAAATCGGAATTAACGGAGTGCACTGCCCTCATGCTGCAGTCCAAATCAATCCACCCATACGATCACATGGAAGAACAAAGAGAATGCTTCAGGCTAAAATTACTCTTTCAAAGACAAAAGCACCTAATTTTACTTAACAGACATGCAATCCCTATTGGTTTGAACAGCTAAACAAAAAAAATAATCTGTGCTGTCACATCTTTATTGCTTACTTCAAATATTTTGCATACATGTCTCCTCAGCAATAAGGTTTTAGAGTAAGTTGGCCTGCTTTCGGTCAGCTGCGCTGCCAGTCCTACCTTAGTTTCTTTGAGACACTGATGAGCATAGGAACTGCTAACCTGGAAGAAACCTAAAGGTTCAACTAATCAAGTAAGTTCTCAGCACCACATCTTTGTGATGGGTATGTAGGGAGGAAACATAGAAAATGTAAGTCCTTCCCTTGTGGTGCTCTCATGGAGCCCGTTCTAACCATTATGCATGAAAGCAATAACATCATTACAGATGTAATTTTGGTTAATATGACTTTTAGCTAATAATTCAAGTATGTGACTTTATCAGGCATAACAAAGCTATTGAACATTATGTAGTAGGGAACATGTTAATTGAGACTTAACGTGACACATCTAAAAGGGATACTCATTTTTGTCTATTGATGCATTTCTGGTTAATTTAACGTGAAGTGCTGCTCCATAGAGAGTCCACAATTTACATTACTTTCTGAACTACGAGATAGGTTTAAAATATTTAGGGAGATAAATTGTTAGGGACAACAACTCTGACATGATTCAGTTACATTGATCTTGTTACAGAAATATAGGTCATTGGTTTGAAAGGCTTGTAAATATGCACGGGGAAAAAAAAAACCACCAAAGCAGCGGCCATTTATGCCAATGATTATTAAAGAATAACATGCATTTATGGAATGCAGAAAGGTATCAAAAACACGGGGGTAAAGAAAGCCATGCAGATTAGAATCATAGGCAAATTTAATGATTTATTAGTCCATCAGTTTAACAGCAGCCCTAATGATCTCTTCTCTGGTAATTAGTTTAACAAATGAATAGTCACTGTGAGGCGCAACATGGTTCACTGAATTCTGAAAATGTGATCATGCTTATCTTAAGAAGAAAATATCAATCCTGAATAAGCATGAATAATTTAATCAAATTAGCTATAAGGGGTATAAAACACAGCAGCTACCATTGCTTCCTTTTCAGCACGGCATGCTACCTTCAAGGTTCCCCCCTAACACAGTCTTATATTAGATAAGAATTTTAGATCTCAGAATTTCCCCTCTTCAAGACGGTTAACCCTCACTGGTTAATACTAGAGTTCCCTACTCAGCACACATGCTTCTAAATTAAAGTTAGGTATTTAACTGTTTTCAGGCACTGCTTCAGAAATCGAAGAGCCTAACTTACTCCTCTGGATCAAAAGGTAAGATGCTTCCAGTGTCTGAATTTCAGGTATTCGAATCTTTTACTAGATCTCATATCAGCTCCTGTAAACCTCTTATATGAAGATAAGGGTGATTGTTCAGAGCAAGTGGGAGTTGTCCCAGGGTTTTCTGCAAATTGTCAATATGATCTTAATTTCACAAATAATTAGCATTTATCTGGGCTTCTCTGCTCTTCTTCATTTTCATCAAATAAAGAGTTAAATAAAGGCACATCAATGTGTGCCCTTCTCAAGTGACCCCTTCTCAAGTGAACAATGTAAGTAATTTTATATGCACAGCTTTTGAAAATCTGCCGTAAATTAGTGTAAATATTTATAAGCGCCATTTCCCAACTGAAGTGAGCAGATACACTCCATGTTTAGCTCCATGTTGGAGTCATCTTCATCCTCCTATACAGAAATTATTTAACTAATCTTCCATTATTCTACATTTACTTAGCAGGTTAATACTTACAGTCAAGAGGTACATCCAGTGCAGAAATAATTTGGCACAGAAAGAGGACCAAGGAAGCTTTGCTTGCAGATATGTTCTTCTTTATCATCATTATTTTAGGCTGTATTGAGTAAATCACACTCGAAGAATGAAGCTCAACTTCATCAGACTAAGTAGCTTGGAATAGTTACGTAAATATAGACAAGAAACCTGTTAAATAAAAGTAAGAGAATAACAATATGTAGATACTGCGGAGAGTTGAATGATCGCATCTTAATATTATGAAATAACAGCAGTCTACATACTATATCCAGGAGTAATAGTAACACCATGTGCTTTAATGAAATCCAAGCAGAGATCCGTAAGTTCTTAGGATACCATCATAACACTTTCCCAAGGAAGCTAGTGAACAACTCCTATAACCTTGTTGAATGGAAATACCAATGCCTCTCCTAAGAAGGACAAAGCACCAGTCCAGCTAGTTAAAAACCAGTATATACTAAAGATAATAGTCTTCCGAGGCAGATTTATGAGATTAAAGTTCTGAATGTCCACCCCGCACAACTCTTGGAAAGGGTTATTTTATGCATCTACTCCAATGAAAACATGTCTGGCCACAAATTTGCTAAGTAAACTGTGGGATCTTCCTGCAGCTTTGAGCTGGGTATCCAGCTTCTCCCGGCTTTGGAACTCTTTCTAACAGACAGTTGCAGACCGAATACAGAAGAGTTCATGGAGTGCCACGCTGAAGTGCTAGCTTATGTACCTGGACTTCTGATTCCACGCAAAATACGTGTTGTCATTTCTAGCCTGAAACCAAAATCTAACTGGCAGCACGCTATCAAACTCTCTTCTCTTCCTTTCCTACGTGAAGAGGTGGCAGGAATGAAACTTGAGGGAAACCTGCTCTTTGAAATGTGCTAGATCTTCCCCCTCAACCAAGCATGAGAGATCATATTAGCCACGGCAGAATGATTTACTGCATTCAGGACCAAGCTCTAACTTAGAAGAATGCTGAGGGAGTAAAAACTAGCTGCCTGCAAGCCCCATTATCATCACCAGTGACCTACAGAAAGCTATAAGAATACAGCCTTAGAAATCCCAACGGTGCTTACACATTCTCAGTAAATGGACTTCAGCTAAGAAAGTACTTCCCGGACGGTAGAGACTGATCAGGAAGCTCACAGTGATCAGCACTGACCTACCTTGAAGAGAGCACTTCCCCAGCTGTGCCTACAGACACTAAACACAGCGCTATCAAGTCCACAAGGAGTTAAAGTTGCAAAGAAGCAGCTGCCTTACAAATGTTAAATAAAGAGTGATTGGGCTTCCTGAAGTTACTTAAACCAGTCTATGCTAAGAAATTCCCTTAATCTTCACGTTACAAAAGAAATTATGTCTCTTAATTGCCGCTGTAAATGGCCTTTCTCTTTGTATGGTCTGAGCAAAGACTGGAACTGGAAACCAGAACTGAGGTGTAGAGCTCAACCGCTCATACTAACCTAGTACATCAAACTGGTTATTACTGTCACTATCTATAATACAAATGTTTGTTTCCCAATGAAAATATCCCAGCAGGTTAAACTCCTAGAAACGTACTGCTCCTTGGAGCGCCTGGGAACCGCTAACTGGGGCACCGTGTGAGAGGGCAAATTGCTCATTCACATCCAAAAACCATCTACAGTACTGCACATCATAACGAAACAATTAATATTTGTCATGGCAGATTAGAAAGATCACAAAACTCATCAGGAGAGAGAACATCTGAGTTCAAGCCTTTCCATAATTATTTATACAAACTGGAACTGCAGAAGCAGAGAAGGTGGCAAGCCTAACCCCAAAATATCCAGAAAGTGGTTAAGGCATATAGCAGGGAAGCACAACAAATACTCAAACTTTCCTAGAAAAATGAACTGAACTCTCTTACATTTTAAATGAGCACCCTAAAGCACTTGGAGTTTAGCTGAGGAAGGGGAGAATTGTTTCCTCCATCTCACTTTTGGCACATACAGTTTCCTACGCTCCCGCTGCAGTGAGTAAGGCGAAGGAGGAGGAGAAAGGCTTCTCTCGAGAGTGCCTGAGAGCACTCCAGCGTGTTTCCTGCAATGAGGTGCTCTCCAGAAGAGCTGTTTTTGTTCCACAGACTACAGCTGTCTGCTCTTCTCCAGTTAAACTAGGTTCTCACACACTGTTCTCCTAACCTTCACGTCATCTCCTCATTACAGCATCACTACAATTAACAAGGTGCCCGCCCTGTACAAGGTGTTTGACCCAGGATTTGCAAGATACTCTTTGAAGTATTCTACAAGTGAACCTTGACTTTTATTTTTTCTTCTCCTGACGAAACTCTGAGACTCTGATTATCCACTTCATTGTCTGGTTCTTTCACCATGTAATACGAGTATTGCAGTGATTTGAGAGTATTTCAAAATTAAACTGCGTTCCCTTTGAACAGTACAAACAAATACGCAAGCAGTGCTGAATCGGGCATGTGCAATTAAAATGATTGTGAAAGTAATACCCTTGAGAAAATGCCTCACATTGTTTACCTCCGCTACTGGAACGTTCCAGTACGATCCCTATTGAGTCTACTGCTGGGATGTCTGGAAATAGTACTGAAACTCAACAGGCAGCAGGATTTATAAAGCTGAGCTTGCACACTTTGTCACTCTTCAGAGGGCAATGTCCCCAAACGGTTTGTGATGGAACACATTTAACAAAATTATTTTAGGCTTGTCAGCACAACTGGATGCTCTTGTTGAATACAATCAAGACTAAATCTGACATAACTTAGTATGGATACAACAGCTGCTGAGTAGAACTAAACATTGCTTTGACATAATACCTGCTACAAAATAAGGCCAGGACTCTAAGTGCAGATCAATGTAAAGACTTCAGTTTCAAAACCTGAAATATTTATACAGCAGATTGCCTTTTCTTCCACATAGTATGTTTAAGACCTCTTGTAATTCAGACACTTTGTCCTACCCTTTTAGCAGGAAAACACATATATTTTGACAGCTCCTTCAGGAGTCTATTCACTGACTTGTACAAAATCAGATTCTCTATACCCATATACCTCTTATGTATATAACAAAATACCACTTGTTATATCTTCTGTGCTTCTTGCTGAGATGCTGATTGTGAGTAAAAACATGGACTAAAGGTTGAAGCTATGGTGTAACAAACTGGAGTATGAATACATAAGCAAAGTATAACTATGTTTTATCAAAAAGGATAATATCATATTTCAAAGAGACAGCTTTTATGCATGAAAAAAGAAAAACTATATCTATTTTTTTACCTCCACATTTTTAGAAAAAATTATATGACTACTTTTTACAAATGAGCTACAGAAAGACATGACTGGAAGAATGAAAATCACCAGTGAGCCTGAGGTAGAATATCTCGCAGCAACACAAAACACATTTTGGTGCCAGTGATCTCTGCGTTATGACTCACATGTCTGGACACTTTTTGGCCATAAACAGCAAAACCAGATACTTTGCAAACACTGAAGGAGCTAGGAAAAACAGCATGTGTATGGACAGGATCACCTCAGAGGCAGAACAAAAGACTCCTTTTCATACTATAAATCAAATGGGCCAGGGACCTTCTCCTTGGTCCTAAGAGCTTAAGAGGAAATGAATCATAGAATCATAAAATCATTTAGATGGGAAAAGACCTTTAAGATCACCAAGTCCAACTGTTAACCTTCCACTGGCAAGTCCACCACTAAACCAGGTCCCTAAGCAACACTCTGCACTTCTTTTAAATACCTCCAGGGACGGTGACTCAATCAAATACACTGTACGGTGTATTTTATTATACCACACTAGTACCGAGTATTATTAATTCCTAATTGTGATATTAAATGTCTCAATGGACACTTCAAAGCTTAAACAATTAAGGCTCCAGTTTACAGAGGGAACATGTTTTTCCTCCAGCTATCTTCAACACAAGTACATGGCATCTTCGATTTCCTTGTAAGTGCAGCTGCAGTATTTCTTTAATAGTCCTATTAAAGAAACAGGACTATTTCTTAAGAGGTATAAGGGAATGTATTTACTGAAACTCACCCTAGTGCAAAGTTAAAGAATGTTTTTGTCTAAATGTAATATTGTTCCACAGAGTTTTAATGCATCGACTGATTTCACATTTCTAGTCAATTATGTTATTTTAAGACAAAAAGGTCTCTATGAATGTGAAATGCAATCAAGGTCAATGTTAGAAATGTGAAAGGGTTATAAATCTGCAAGAAAGAACAACTGGAATATTTCATGCACATTAGGGAAAAAAGCATTCTCTTCTACATACTCATGATTAAATTAATAAGGAACAAGTTAGGCACTGCAAATGAGAGGAAAAATTACTCCTGAGAAAAAACTTCCTCTGCTTCATTTTCCCAATACCTGTATTTTTCTCACAGTGAAAGACAGATATAATTAGAATATAGGGAAAATAAGCAGTTTTCAAATAAATCTGCTTTAAAGCAACTTTATATAAAGCTTCTTAGAAACACGAAAAACAATTTTAAATGAGGTGAACGGATTCAATGACTTGTACATAAAAAAGACTGTTGGTCATACACACATTTTGTTTTATATTTTAACAGATAAAAAGCACTAAATGCTTGCTTTATAAGGATAACTGCGATACCCTTATCACTTAATGACAGATCTTTATAGGGTTTATATATTTTATACAACTATGCTAACTAAGCACGTATCAATAAGATGATTTAAAATATTTTTGAACAACTGGTTTGAAATTTCACACTTCTTTTTTAGCTTATCTAGCATTTACAGTAATAGGCAACATTAAAAACTCTCATTGGAAATAATTATTTAATTTAAAATCTTTCAAATAGAAACAGGTAACAATGCACTTAGTGTTATACTGCTTAAGTGGCATGGACACAGTACTAATAGAAACAATAAAGCTTTTTAGATATTGTCTTTATTCTGGCCATTTCTATGGAGGTAACATGACTTAATAGAGTAAACACCCATGCACATGCTGACAGACCTGAGTCTTATTCAAAATTCTGCTCTTGAACAATCACCCAACGTCATTTCAACCCCCACTGGATTGCTTTCCCCATCCATCTCTTACCTACTAGATGTAGATTGTCCAAGGTATGGTCTATTTACAGGCAGGTGGTCTTAATCTACTTACCACAGAACATATAGCTCAACACAGGTGTACAGAAAAAGAAACTACTTTTAAAACTTTCCAAAACACACCGAATTAGAACTATTTCTAATCCTCTAGAACACCAGAACACACTACACTGCTTTCCTCCAAATTACTCATTTGTCACAGTCTACTACAGATGTATCATTTAAAGTCATCAGGGAACACTAAACAGTCTCCTCTGACCTCCTGGTTTTGAAGCTTAAGACCATTGCTTTGTTTTTGGCTACACTGCACGTGCTATGGGAACATCCACGGAAAGAAGACTGGATCAAGAATAAACTATGCAGACAGAACTCACGAATTCAACAAAGAACTCCTCAGCACTAATGGTTAGATGGTTACATGTACTTTAGCCATTTTTAAGCTTTTTTTTTTGACAAAGGCAGACAGCAAAGCTGTGTGCCGCACTCTAAATGTTCTTAGCAGTGAAAAATCAACAGCCTCGTCACGCTCCTGGACTCCCACTACACACAGCATTACTCTTTTGGCTCCAAGACTGTACTTCAGCATTCACACTGGTCTCCTTCCTTCCCACCATCCAGACACAATTTCTAGTCTCTCTACTCTCATCCTCTATTTTCTGCTACGGGAAAACCACCTAATTCATTGCAACTCCTTTATTGCCAATCCTATATTAAGACCTTTGTTACTCATTAAAAAATATATATATATTTAAATATATATATATAGAGAGTTCAATTTATGGTTTTATTAATCAGTTTCACATGGCAATAAGTCAAATGCTTTTCAAAGTGTATCACATCAACAGCATCATCTTATCAAACTTGTAATTTTATCAAATACTAAAAGATTAAAATGAAGTTTTTGTTAATCATTTGTTTCACAAGCCCTACTTTCCATAAAACTGTGCTGAGCAGAATTAAATTTTACTCATAGCCTTTAATTCCCTATCAGCTGAATCCCCAATCAGCTTTTTCCATATGTTCACTGTGATTTCTATCAGGCTATATTTACCTTGCTCAGTCTGCTCGTCTGCTCTAAATCTAGGCAGAACATTAGCTTTCTTCCAGTCTTAAGGAACATATTAAAAATGAAACTCTGTGAACCAGTAATCTCCCCCACCGGCTCCTCTAGGACCCACAGGTAGACCCATCACCCCTACACTTGCTGACTGAAAATATGCATCTCCAACACATCCTATTTAATATCTATTAATGGTTACTATGACTAAAAAGTTCTCCATCCTAACATGATACATCATACTTTTTCTTGCAATTCATCATGCTACTTGCAATAATAAATCAACAGCAAAAAAAAAAAAAAAAGATCGTGAAGTAGCTGACAGAACAGTGCTAATCCTGTTTCTGTTCTTAAGACTTGGTCCTATAAAAACAAACCAAATATTTGTCTGCTTGTCTCTTCTCATGGCAACAGCCAGCACATCTGCCATGAGAAGAGAAGCTCTTTCACACAAGCACCAGTACTGACTGCGCATCTGCCCAGCCTCAGCACAATGAGATCCAGTCGCTTGTAGCGTAACTTCAGTACCAGCTACTGAACCAGTGATGTGAAACAGCCCCGTTATCCCCCGGGTCACATCGCTGCTGAACCGCACTTGTACCGGATCACCTGACACCCACCCAGCTGATGCAGCCCTGGTTGATTTTTAAAAGACTGGAGCAGGGCTGATCTGTCCTTTTACAGTTGTCTTACATATTCCCTGAGGACCTATACTGGATTTGGCCCTTCGGAGGATTTAAACAGAGGCGCACTTACTTTCTAGATCCTGCTCAGATTAAATGATAAGCTGCTTTGGCTGGGGCGATTACATACGTGGCAGAGCAAAGCTGTGGATAGCCCTCAAACAGGGAGGTACGCCTAGTAAGCCTGGCAAGTTCAGATGCCTCTGGAGTCAAATCAGCAGCTGAACAGCATTTTTTGATTGCAAATTTCAACTCAGACGCCTCAGTCTTGCTCGGGTGCTTTCTAGTGTCCTAAATTCTTGACTGGGTTAAGTCTTTTTCACCTTTTTTTACCTCCTCACTTACAACAGAAGATGGAAGGGAGCATAAAAATAATGGTTCAGTACCATTTATTTCAGTAGTCCTTTAGAGTCACTACAGCCTGAACAAATTTGCTTCATCTCTCATGCATGTACGCACACTTTGCTGTTTTTCAAAGACTTGAAGTGCTTGAACTGAGTGCAACTTTGCAAATCTGCTGAAGACGATGGTTTACACAGGAAGGAGTAAAAACACAACTTGCGTAGGTGCAGAGAGATATAGTTTGGCTTGAAGCAAATCACTAAATATGGTGACCAAGGAGAGTAAAGAATTCAGCTTGATTACTAAATTTCTCAGCGAGTTAGAAATCATTCAGAGTGCGTAAAAGAAAACAAACCAAGAAAAGACATTTTTACAGCACCTGGATGTTAAAACCAGGTACCCACACGATGGTATTGTTAGGATAGCTCTTCAGCCTATGCTCTGATACTTTTAGAAGCATGCAAATGATCTAGTAGCTCATTAAGTCCAGCTGCAGAATATCTAATTCAGACAAAACTTCAACAAGATAAAGGTTTTCAAGTAGCCCGTCTCTTTCCCTCTGAAAGGTTTTGCAACAGAACAAAACAGTACTTACGAGAAAAGTATCTATGGATCATCAGACTGCTATGACAGCCATACCATACTGTGCAAAGAGAACCAGAAGGAAAATTGCAGAGTGGGCAGAAGGAAAATGCACCATCATCCTGAGTGAAGACTCCCAATTCAATGACTACAGTTAGTTCCTTGTATATATGCAAAAGAGATGCTCAGCTGAAATGCTCCCAGAAATGTTAATTTCTTTACCCAGGAGATATGATGAAAGGGATTTTTTTTGGTTTTTTTTGTTGTTTTTTTTTATCCACCAGAACTCAGAGCAGGGGCTTCAGAGAGCTCACTTAGGAGAAGGTAATACAGTCTGCATTTCGCTGGTTAATTACCTTCTTTGCATCCCTACAGCTAACCCCAAAAGCACTATCTGTCCAGAAGTACTCCTGCAATCCCGGAGATATTCTTGTGAAAAGCATACTGTGCAGAAGAGCGGAATCTGATTCAAAGACAGGGAAACTCCTCCCTTTGGGAAGTAGAGCAGAAACCACTAATATTAGCATGAAATGCCAGAATAGTTATGCTAGGGAGGAGGTCACTCAGAACAGGGACAGTGCCAGAAACTGAGGACTAAGGCATTCTGTCAGATATAAAACCCTAACAAGTACATGAACAAAGGAGGGTAAACAGTGCTGCGGGAACAAACTGTACCAACTCCAGCTAGCTGCCTTGGGTAGATTTTTCGGACATGGGGGTTGGGGACTGGCCACCTATGTATAATAAACAGGCAAAAGTTAACAAGTTTGCTGGTTTTATTTTAATTAATTCTTGTAATTAAACAATTACATCTGTTAGCTTGGAATCTCTGTCCACGATTAAAAACTGGAATGAACCAAGAGCTCAGGTACAAACACTTCTACACTTTAGAAATACCCCTGCCCTTCTCTCTAAAAGTGCTGCTAATGTTCACGAGGGTTACAGCTGTGCAAATCAGGTCTGTCCCTGCTTTTAGCAACACTAATTCACGCTGCCCCTATTCCCAAAAGAATGATGTGAGACTGAAGCAAATGAATCAACTCCAGATAAACAGTACCTTCTGGGTTTTGTTAGATGGGAGGGGAAAGGGAAGAAGGAAAGAAGGTGCGCACATGCGTAAAGGCATTAAGGTTGGAATTACATCTTAAAATTTTGTAGACATAAAGTCTGTTGTAAAGAAATTGAAAGTATTCAACATAATATTAACAGGAAAACAGAAAAATAATTTTCCAGCAGTGTTGAAAGCCACTAGCTGGAAGATGATGGGGAAAAAAATCAAGCCTAGCAGTTTGCACATGAATATTTGCTACAGCTCTGCCTCCTTCTCTGGTGAATTCACAGTGATGGATTGTTTCAGCAGAGATTTCACCTTTAAACAAGGGCTACAAGAGCATTACAGCTATTTCACACGAAGAAACAAGGGAAATGTGAAAAAACAATGGTGCAGTAATTGGGAAATATTTATAAGCACTAAGGCCTGAAGGCTTCGGACACATTGTGGATCCACTGCAGATCCATCACAAGGCAAACTCCAGAAAATCTGAAGCACACAGAGAGATTTCAGCACAGACCACGGTGACTTTGTCACCACCCCAACCTCTCACTCTTAAGTACAAATCGTGGGCATCCTTCTCCTGGTGCAGCTTTTACTTGAGTCAATTCTATTGCCAGCTGGACGGAAAAGCGAGCTTTTTAGTTCAGAGCTTTGGATCAAACCATTGGAAGCAAAAATATTTTGGATGAACCAGCATTTCCTCTGTTACTGCCTCCCACTGGAGTCTACTGTTATCCACATTCATCCCATTTACTACTATATTTTCCTTCTTGTTTTAAACAAATGATGTGATTTTAGTCAGTTTTACTGCTACTGACTGTTAAGCCTCATCTGTCTAAATACACAAATGGATAGATCCAATGTTTTAGTAGGACAATTTCAAATAACAGATACAATGTACTAAAATTCATATTTTTAGGACTAATCCCTCATTTTGCTGATGTTATTCAACCAAATCTGCCACTGGCGTCATCTGAACTTGGCTTCATTAAAACTCTTAAGATTCGTTCTATAATCTTTATTGAAGCTGATCCTGTTAAATCTCTGCTCCCCAGCCATTTCCTTGTATCTGCATTATCAAAGACCAAAAAAAAAAAAAATTCAAAAATATAAATGAAGGGCTTATTTTTATGTGTTTCACATTTATGGAAATGTAGAAAATCTCTCTGCTATTATGATGTTAAAAGTTTAATCTGGCTTTTTAATTAAATGTATTTTTTATTTTAATGTATCAAAAATAAAACCCTACAGCTTAATTCTCACAATAAATCTTGTACTTTGAGTTTTAAAACACCATTATCAAACTGAAACCTTTGCAACGAAATGTGCTCACCTACATTTCCATGCTGCTGCCCTTTCATATGAAATATATTTTATATGTTAAGAATATTTTCAATTTTCTATTTAAAAGAATCAGAGAAGGCACTGAACACCACTAAAATAACAGAATTTCAGGTGCGATTTAAGCAAGCAGCAATAGGACAAAGCCGATAACTAGAGCCCGAGTGAGCTTCTTTATACAAATCATTAATTCAAACCTTTAGGGTAAAAAAAGCTCATTTATTCATCAAGAAGTTAATCCAGTTTGTTCCCTAACCGGGAAATAGCTTTCCCTGCATTTTTTTGTATGTGTATGCTATTCATTAGTGAAAAAAAAAAATCTTACCCAGGACTTCATATCTATTATGTAAGTAAACATTACACTTTGATGTAAAAATTTACATTGTTCACTGATTCATTTGAATTTCACATTCACATTACCACTGAGGAGATAAAAGAAATTTCTCTCATACTGCCATGTTTACTACTGTTTTCTTTGGCTTGGTACAACTAAATTATCCTTTAAATCAAGATTTCAAATGCAAACAGCACACATTGCAAGAATAGTAATTTTTTTTGCTGTTTAAATCAGGCTCGCTGCAGTTCTGCACAGTTGCACCAATAGATGAGGAAAATCTTCTTTCTATTGAATGTACTCTTTCAAATAGGCTGTCTTCTCATTATATGAATACTATTCTCCCAAAAAAATAATAATAAATATTGAATTAAAGAAAGATTCTTCAAGGTAAAGGAAAAAAATAGCATTGCAAGAGGAAAACTACTATTAAATACTATAAAATCCCAAAATAACTACAAAAAAACTTTCTGAAATTTTATTACAGACTGTATGTTGGTGCCAGCAGACTTATAATCATGTTATTTTATCCACACTAGAGTATGACTACATTTAATAATTCAAAAATAAAAATAGCTTATTAACATACATACATAATATTTTTATCACACAATGAGGCATCCAAAGAATCACATACTTTTTATGACGATACATTTAGGCACAGAAACAAGGCTGCATGATTTCTCCCCACAACTGAATTCTTATTCTTGTGAAAAGACACTGCTTTATAATTACGCATCCATTTAGTTTCCAAACTACCATTTTTTTTTTCTTAAGCTGGGTCATTTGCTAAATTTCTAGACATGCAGAAAAAAAGAATTAAAACCAAATTTCTCTCCAATAATATGGGTACACTCAACATTAATTTCTTGCAGCACCCAGTATTAAAAATTATTTCAGTTCTAATTTTGCATAGTTATAACATCTAATGCACATTTTACATGCAAATCCAGCACAAAATATGAACATTTCAGAAGGAAAAACTTCAGAAAGTATAAAAAGGAAGGCAAGACATTTAACAAGTGAAAACAAATAATATTCCTAATTAGCTTTGATTACTTCAAACACATGGCTATAACTTTTTATAAGTTATCTTACTCTTTAAGGGAATTTTCGGTCAATCCAGTCATAGTTAGAATAACAGTGCATCAAGGTAGCTTGTCAGTCAGACCTCTCTCCTTTGCACATCCTGAAACATTGATCCTTCAAAGAAAACACTAAGGACTGTTCACTCAACTCTCAAGCAACACCTGGAGGTGATACAGGCGAATTAGCATAATACCGCTCTGGATTTCAACATGTAAAGAATGCAAAATTGCTATAAATCAACATTAAAGGCTAAAATTATTTTCTCAGCCATGCTAATTTGAATTGAGAGAGATGCTGTTGTCCAAGGATTTTTAATTTTGCATTAAAATTGCCTTACTGCCTATACACCAGAGAAACCATAATATAACTAAGACCAGAAAGTACACTTTAATCTTTAATATAAAATTAAATTTTGCTGGTTTTTCAATTTATCCAGAGACTTGGTACTGCTTAAGACTGTGCTTTGTTGTATTCATTTTAATCAAATGTTATTTTAATTGGGTCTGTAAGGACATGTAGAAACTACAGCACTATTGGGAAGAAACTAATTTTTGATCTCCTGCTCTTACAACTCTGAAACCAGCCTGGTTTTTAGTCTCACCTTTAACTTCCCTTCAGGCATTATTCCCTAGGGTTCCACAGCTTCAATTCTCAATTCAGACTTGCTCAGAAGAACAACGCATCTCAAAGCAGTACTTCTGGAAAGCAAGACTTGGGGAAACGGGGACATCTCTACAAATATTCCATATGGGCTATGGGAAGAAGCTGAAGCCTAAAGTAGGGGTCCTGGGAAACACAGACAGAGCAAAAGCAAAAGACAACTCTACCCAGCATGTAGCTTCATGATGTTTATGAGGGTTACCATTGCGTGCGTACATTGCAAAATTAAGAGTGCCTCCTTAGAAAAAGGAGCAAGAAATTAAGGCAGGACTGTAGACAACCAGTTGTGAATGTACTACATCTCTCCCTCCCCCAGCCTGATTTTTCCTAAGGGTTCTTCCTTCCCAAAGAGAGACTGCCTTCTCATCCTTCCTTCCTAAAAGCTGTAAGCTAGCCAGGCACCCCAGACTGGTGGAAGAGCTCTTCTCCATACTGCTGAGAAGAGGTATCTATGAATAAGGAGGGTGGTGGGAAATACAGTCCATTAAGGAAAAAAAAAAAATCAATCAGACGTTGAATAAGAACAATCTAGCTCACACCGAGGCTTTGAGACATGGCTTTTCTCACCATCAGAACAATAAAATACTAATTTAATAATAAAATACCCTCTCACACAGGGCAGGTAAAATAGTTGAGATTGGCCGATAATACCAGGAGTCAAAATTAGGCCAGCCCTCTCCCAGCCCTAATTCCTTCCTTCCTTAGCAGGGGCTTGACTCAAGCTGTTTCACTGCAAAGATTTGGTAGGTAGTTCACCATTTTCTAGCCTAAATTACAAGTTAGGTTCAATTTGTCCAGACAACATCTAAACTGAAACTAATAGCTTCACTCCCCACCAGAGCAAAATTTAAAGTAGCAAATCAACTTTCATCTCTAAGTGCATGAAAACAATGTTTTTCAAGACAGGTATTAAAAGTTTCAAGGCTTGGGTGCAGTGCTGCTGGTTTGTTTAGTTTTTGTGGGTTTGTTTTTACTTTTTTGTCGTTTGAGATCCTGAAGCAAACTTTTTGCACTATATTTTAGATGGAGGGGTTATGCCATGTTGGTAGCCTGTGCAGCAGTCATCGGACAGCTATGACCAAAGAAACCCTTGCAAGCTTCCTCTTCCAGAAGAAAAAAAGCATAAAACAGACATCAACATATTTAGAGCTTGCTAGTAGGACAAGGGAACACATTCCTTACATCCCTGAATAGCAGAAAAGGGAAAGAGTCTGTGTCTCCTCTAAGACTCACATCTAAAGGTTTGGGGTTTTGGGGTTTTTGGGTGGGTTTTTTTTTTCCCCCTAACATTCGAACTATGAGTGGAACACAAAGGAAACCAACCTGTTTGCACCTCTTATTATTTATTTTAAAATGTTATACGTTTTCACAGTGCATCACAGGGATCTCTGAATTCACACTCGTGTCTCATTTTTAATTTCATTACTCATTCTGTAACAGGAGCAGTTGCCCAGAAGCATCCTCCATGAAACCCTGGCGGAGGTAAAGACGAAGTAAGACCTTTTCTAACTCTTCTTTAATCTTGATAGTGGGTTCCCAGGGTTAGGCTGGGTCCAACAAATTACATGCATTTCGACATATAATGCTTGCTGCTGGGTAGTTGCCAGGTAAGATAATAAAATTTCTGCTTAATTAAACCACATTCTTTTTTTCCACAACGGTTGGCAATCTTGGCTATTTTTAACATCACAAGATGTATTCACATCAGTATGTGCTGGGAAAAGTGTGATATACCTTTTGTTTAGCATCAAAAACCAGAATTTCCAGACATAAAGCCAACAGCTGGCACGACACTCTGAACTTCACACACGCTTTCTCACACGTTTAATCAGAGAAAGTTTACCTAAGTCACTGCACGGGTTTAGCAGAGATATTAAATGTCATGGGGAATACAGAAAGAGGAAGGAAAGACTCAAAGATTTTAAAAGGACAGAAGGATAGTTAAAATATCGTTTTAAATAAAATTAACCACTTCTAATGTATTTGTGTCAAGGCACCTGCGCCAAAAAAAGCACCCAGTGAAATGTGAGTTGAGAAAACAAATACAATTAAACCTGAACTAACTTGACTGCTGAGTGAAAACGAAGTTAGCCATACAATTGTCTTTGCTACTATAAATGCATTAAGGGCCAGGTCAGAAAAATAGTTTCCTCTTTTTTGCCAGCAATCACTATAGTCTCTTGATCATCAAAGTACTTTTTCAGAAGATACATTTCAGTACTTAATCTTCCACATGCCCTCAACAACTGCAGGTATTGAAAAGGAGGTTCATGGAGACTAGAATAACCACTTTTCCTCTTTGGTTTGCTGGATGAAGTCACAAAATTATGCAGCTAACTGATTTCCACTAATTAAAACAGAACCCAGCTGAGAGAGGGTGGAAGGGTGGCACCAGGGCTATCCATTCACTGGCCACATTCCCTTTTTGCAAGAGCAGTCCTTACAGTTCTCTCCAACACGGCCTTGGACTTGACTGAAAACGTTGGTACTTTAATTAGGGGTGGATTTTCACATTAGGCTTGTTCTGATCTAATGACAAGTAGCTGTCAAGAAGATATGACGAGGTCCTGAGCTCTTCTGTTCCTCACTGCAAGTTCCTGCCCTCTCTCCTTGCATTTAAGAATTGTAGTATCCCCAGTGAGCTACATCAGTTCATTTAGCAAAGAGAAAACAAACTTATACAAGAAAAGATCAGGTTCTGACATGACAGAGTTTTCCCAAAAGGAACTACCTCTTTTTGATGACAGCCTGAAATTAAACAAAGTGAAGCATCACGTCTCCATGGATCTGAGCTGGGTCAATGCCATACTGAAGTATTCTCATCACTGTAAGCTGACTCTGTTCCTCCCTACTGAAGCACTGGTGAGGAATACTCTGCAAAGCCAAGGGAAATTACTTCAGAGCACAAACATCTGAAAACATTTATTTATGCATAGTTGTTTTTCTTCTAAAAGTAATTTTTAGAAAAATCAAAGAAAGATCCTAATATCTCTGACTTACTTGACTTGACTCAATGAATGGAAAGTCAGAAACATCCATCATGATTTTTCATATCTCTGTGAAGTCCATAAAGGTTAAAATACATGTTATTGAAAGACAGCCTTCCAAACAGGCTTTCTCTTCAGCTACTTTGCTATGGGAAAGAATTAACTTCTCAGAATTGCAGACTTACTGCATTTCCAGTGGAATTCTGTCCTGCTGCTTCAAATTGCATTTATATTTCGTCCTTTCATTCAAATTAATCACTTACTCAATATGACCATTCTTCTGCATGACCTTCTGCTACGACCCTGTTTCTTCACGTGCCCGTGATTCACATCCATACTGACTTTTTAAACTACTTTCCACTTTAGCATCCCATTTGCTGGCTTTAACAGAATCTTACACCATCCAATCATTTAATGATTACAATTACGGAAAAACAAGAGATGCATTTCATTTCGAGGTAGCTTGTTGGAATCCTTGTCTCACGTTCAGCAACTTTAACATTTTTTCATATTTTCAGGACAATATGTTGCATAAAGCATGACATAGGGATACACTGTAAGCAGCAGGCTACCAGTAGATTAACTTAACAATGGTAAGGAATGCTAAACTCCCTACCTACTGGACATCTAACTGGGACCAGAATAAGCTTTGACAGCTTCAGATCATTACGTAATAATTCAGAATTGATCTACTTCATCTTAAACTTCGTCTTTGAATTCCTCTTGCCTTCTTTCATGAACAACAATGGAGACATGGCCTTAACATTCAAAGGCTTTGGGACTGTTCCCTCCTTTCCTTCCTAAAGGAAAGCTCTTTCAGGTTTAAATATTTCTGCCTCCTGGAAAAATGATTCCAGATGTAACAATCTATCTAGCAAGAACTAACAAGAACACTAACTTGAAGAGAGTTCTACTTTACTGACAACACTTCACATGCACTGAACTGCACTAACCTCAGTGGAATTACTCCTGATGCACATGGGGAAGCAGAGAACAGAACTGGGTCTCTCGCCCTTATACGCATTCCTGAGCCACATCTGTATCACAGCAGCAGAGCAGCCTGTAAGGCCCATATTGACTGTACTTTCACCATGTCTCAGGCATATTTCACAAGATGACAGATGCATTCATAAATTTAATTGCACATTTGCATTTTAAAAACTGTCATTGGCATTTCATTTTTACTATCTTTATGATTCAAAACATGTTCTTGCATTTCTTCTTAATGAGCTGCAGCATTGTTTCTAGTGCAGTCACTTTCTAGTGTAGTAGTCTATCAGATATGTGAACTTTTAATTATGAAGAAAAACACTATATTCTGCAAATTCTATAAGTCACGTAAAAAGGAATGTCAAACCTTTGTTCAATTTCCCTGACTTTTATATCCACCATCCTTTTACACTGATTTATTCAAATAACATTTATTTGGTTTATCAGAATAAAATAGTTCAAAAGAGTGTAGGCAACCACCATACAGCAAAGTATGCAGTCTCCTGCAAAATAGTTCTAACATAGTACCATCCTTCACATATACTTACCAGGATCCATTTTATAAATAGTGTAAATTCTATATTTGAAGGCAGGAAAGGTAGGAAAAGTAGTTGTATGCATAAATATTATAATTATCAGTATATATATGTGAATACATACACACACACACGCGTGCCCAACAATATTTAGTGTGTCCTGTGACAAATTAGAACTGTATTTCTCAACTTAATCAGAACCTGCTGCTTTGATGAGTACTCACCTTTAAAAAAGCACCCTGACTGCGCAGTTGCTGTGCTCACTCGCATCTCAAATATGTCTGGCACAACAGAGCTTTTCCATTTGCACACCAGTTTGCAAATTACACAGAAAACATTAAGTCACATAAAAGGAAAAACCAGCTATTAAAAAGGAAACTGGAAAGTCATACTTAAGGTATTTACGGAAAAGGCGTGCAAAGACAGGTACTTGACAGAACATTGGTTAGTTTAATGTAATACCCTGGAATGTGACACAGAGGGAGAATTAACCCAAGATTCTCCATCAAAACTCACTGAGCTGTATCAAAATTTTAAATCTATTTTTGCTTATCAGTTAAACTGTGTGCCATGTTAAAGAAAAGCTCATAGGGGAATAATTCCAGGGAAGCTGTGGATGCCCCACCCCTGGAGGTGTTCAAGGCCAGGCTGGATGAGGCTTTGAGCAACCTGGGCTAGTGGAGGGTGTCCCTGCCCATGGCAGGGGAGTTAGAACTTGATGATCTTTAAGGTCCTTTCCAACCCAAACCATTCTGTGATTCTATGAAAGAACATTTGTGAGAGGTTATAGCTACTAGTTTAATTTCAGCTGTTGGTATACTTTTAGGAAGAGAAAAAAAAAAAAAAAAGGAACTCTCAAGGCACTGCCAATGTAGTAAATAAGAGAAAGGTTGCTTTTGATACGAATGCTGGCCAAGAGGCACCTTGGTGTTTAAGTTATCCCAAGAAGAAACACACTTCATCTATCAGAGTCTAACGTGACATTCTTTCAAAAATAAATCAGATGCTGTTTTTACGCTCAAATCTTCACAGTCTTTTCAGGCAGCACCCTGAGAAGCTCCCTGCCTCCAGTTCTGCCAGGGTCACACAGTGACACTTTTCAGGTTGTGTTCAAGTTTCTCTCTCCCTTTCAACACGTTATTGTCTTCAGCAGATTTCATTCTTAGCCATGTGAGTGAGCTCACATGTGCAAACTATCCTTTTTTAAAATGTGCAGGTACCCTTTATTTGCCTGGGGTTTTTTCAGTGGAAAAATGTTTTTGAGTGGAAAGATGCTTAGCTCTCTTTAGATTTGTCACAAAAAACAGCAGTAGCTAGGTCTATCAGCATCAAAACACTTAATGAGATGGTGTTATAAGCATTTATTTTGTACCTGAAAGGTAGTCAGCTACTTTAAACACAAAAGAACTGCCAACCGCATTATTAACAATAGCAGAAGGATGTCAATAGGCACAAGAACTTTCACAGGAAGTTTTATACGAAATTAGTTGTAAATTAGTTTTAAAGATGGTCTACTCAGAATTTCATCATTAAATTCTTTACATACAATCTTACTGAATACAGAATACAATGAAAAACACATTAACCTTTTTTGATGAGAGAAAGCACACTTTTGAACTGAGGTGAATGCACTCCTTTGGTAGTGGGAGTAGGAAGAGTCTTTCCCTTCGCCACTCGACTGAGAACGAGTACTGCAGTAAGCAGACACAAAAGGCAGTTTCTACTGTTCCTGGAGAGCCTGTCCATCCTTTTTCCTGGCTATCATGACTTGCTTTGAAGGAATTACAAAACAAGGCAGTCATTTTGTGAATAATCCACAGATTCAATTTTATTCTATTTAGCAAGGCAAGAGTATTTAATGTCTTTTCTCATTTTGCCACTAGATTAGGTCAGTAATTTACTTTAAAAACCCTAGTATAAATTTAACATGAGAAGGATATATTCTCTTTCAAAACATCTTTTTCCTTTTTAATTCATGGCTGGTTTGGTGGCATTTCAAAACTAATGACTATACCAACAGATGACTGGATGACAGGTTTCAAAGAAATGTTTTTGCTTTCTGTGGCTAAATATTTGACAGTTTTCTTGCAGAAATGTGTTTCCTGAATAACAGTTTATAGAAATTCAACAAAAAGCAATTATATTCCAAAGTTGTAAAAGCCAAAACCACATGAACTGTAATTATTTTAGAAACTAAGTGGCCATCAACATCGGTATATCCAGTCTTTGTTGTTTTGTTCTAGCACTGTACACTATCATTATCTATTCTTTCAGCAGTATTAAAAGGCTTTACAAACTGCTGATACTCATTCATTTACTCTTTAGTGAAGCCAGAGGGCTTTACAACATTACCAGACCACATTACACATTAAAAGACACTTAGCTACTGCAAAAGAGGGCTCCTGATACCAGACAGATGACATTACCGAGCCATTACAGTACTCATATCTGCTCATTTTTAGAGGGCCCATGAGAGTTCATGATTCCCAAAACAAAACCAAAAGCATCTGTGGAATAAAGATGAGATTACAAATTCTTTAGCATGCACTATCTAACAATGTTTCTGCTTTGGTTTCCACAAATCCTATAGATAGGTCATTTAATAAAAGCCTGAAAATGTTGATGATCCAGAGATGCTTTTCCAAATGCCGTAGTTCTTTATTTCAGAAAGGACTTACATAGGTTGCAAAAGAAGGGATAACTGGAGAATTTTAGATTTCACCCTTTGCAAGATGGGGTACACAGTCCTTGGTGTTTAATTATTAATTATATTAATTATAAGTCTGAAATCACCTGCTACATTTTACTGTTCTAACACTGACCCTAACTGAATACAAAGTGACATGGTAAGCATTTTTTTCCCTTTGATGATAACGCCCACACAGCCCAATCTAGTGCTTTACTGATCATGTTATAGGGTGAGTGAAATTTTAGCTCAGCTCTATTCAAAACTGAAGTTATTCTTCCTGCCTCTGCCTAATAAGTTTAGGGTCAGCGCTTTTACTTCTCTATTCTTAGACTCACACATGCTAGACTACATTCCACAAATACACCTGACAAAACCAGAGCCCCTATCCCTAACTCTTCATCAATTTACACTGGTTTCTGGTCTCCCACTATAGGTCGGTGCCCAAGTTAGTTTCATCACTAGCATACTATGGGTTCTGTAAGGTTATGGACAAATGTCATCTTCCAGATGGCTCAATTAACAATGGAATTAACAAGATTTAAACAGGTAAAATATCAAATCAGTGATTTAGCTGGCTCTCACTGGAAGGCAATACCCATCGGCAGGGAGAAAGTCAGGCAGGCCGATAGGCAGCAAGATCTTCTGCTGGCTCAGCTGTTTGAAGAACACCCACAGCCTACACGCTAAATTGAGAAGTCGCCACGTTAGAAAGCAACAGTTACATCAACACAGTGTGGTGTGATCCTTCAGCCATCTCCCATTGTGAATGAATGGTGAAGAATTATGGATCTTAAAAAGCAATGGCTTCAGAACTGCCATTTAGTGATAACGTCCAAACAAGGGCCAGGGGTGGGTGACGAGTGAGTTGAGAGTTTGTGGGTGAGAATTAAGGGACAGGCTGGCATGGGAGATACTGTCGTGGGTGTCTATTACAGGCCACCGGATCAGGACGAGGAAGTCAACGAGGCCTTCTACAGGCAGCTGGTAGCAGCCTCGCAGTCACAGGCCCTGGTTATTGTGGGGGATTTTAACTACCCTGATATTTGCTGGAAGGCCTACTCAGCCAGCCATCCGCAGTCCAGGAGGTTTCTCCAGTGCATTGATGATAACTTCCTGATGCAAATGGTGAAGGAGCCGACTAGGAGAGGAGCGCTGCTAGATCTTATTCTCACGAATAAGGAGGGTCTGGTTGAAGAGGTGAAGGTTGAGGGCAGCCTTGGTTGCAGTGACCATGAGGTGGTGGAGTTCAGGATCTCATGTGGCCGTAATAGAATCCAGAGCAGAATAGCAACGCTGGACTTCAGTAGGGCCAACTTCAGCCTTTTCAAGCAATTGCTAGGGGAAATCCCGTGGAACAGGGTACTTGAAGGTAAAGGGGTCCAAGATAGTTGGTTAGCGTTCAAAGAGTGCTTCTTCCAAGCTCAAGATCGGTGCATCCCAACGGGTAGGAAGTCAAGGAAGGGTGCCAGGAGGCCTGTATGGTTAAACAGGGATCTGCTGGGCAAACTCAAGTGTAAAAGGAGGGTCTATAGATCATGGAAGGAGGGGCTGGCCACTTGGGAGGAATATAAGAATGTTGTCAGAG